>CBXJ02000086.1:14049412-14464412 GCA_000612645.2 Trichuris muris
TCTTCTTCTTCTTCTTCTTCTTCTTCTTCTTCTCTTCTCTTCTTCTTCTTCTTCTTCTTCTTCTTCTTCTTCTTCTTCTTCTTCTTCTTCTTCTTCTTCTTCTTCTTCTTCTTCTCTTTCTTGTTTCTTCTTCTTTCTCATTTTTGTCTTTTGTTCTTGTTCCTTCTCTTCTTCTTCTTTTTTCTTCTTCCCGTCTCTTCTTCTTCCCATCTACTTTTCTTCTTTTCCATCTACTTCTCTGCATATGTGCGCAACACCCCGTAAAAGAAGTTTTTCCAATCCCATCTACTTTTCTTCTTTTTTTCATTTTTTTCTGTGGGACGTTGGCAGAGCAGAGACGTAACGACGTTTATTGCGAACCTCGACACCACTGAATGATAATCGAACCAGCCGTATTCGTCAACGTACCGTATCCCTCTACCTGATTCTCAGGTCGGTATTGATACCATGTCTGCTACATCACTCCCTCCGTAGATGTGACCTTGGAGACGGGGGCCACTGGATGGTAACCTGTCGGCGAGGGAGGAGTCCGGCTTCGAGTGAGTCGTTGATCACGAAGGATGGCTTCGTTCGGTCTAGGGCAGCCATTCTCAACGTGGGCCCTGGGGGGCCCTTGAAAATCTGAGGGGGGCCCCAGGGGGAGAAGTCTGTAGAGGGGGGCCCCAGCGCCTCATAGGGGGCCCCAGGATTTCGGAAAGGAATTTTACTATCGTATATTGACTATTATGGGCTATTTTTCACTTACCAAAGGTGTTTGTGCTTTTCGATTAGAAGCTGTTTTATGCTCAGGCGCATACGTTCTGCAACAGCTTGATATGTGACCTATTAATACAACCCAGCTAATATCTGCAGACAGTACTAGCGCAATGAAACCTAACAAAGCCATCGCGGTGAGCAGGAACCGCCCAGGGGGGCTCGTGGCACCTTAACAGACCAAAGAAGCCGGACGCAACGCGAGTTCTCCTAGCATGGGGACCCTGTAGCCTCGGAACTGCTCTAAGAGGGCCCTAGTCAAAAAAAGGTTGAGAATGGCTGGTCTAGGGCGACCGTCATTGGTGGGCCACATGAGTCTACGGTGATGGTCTTGTCTGTGCGACGTAGGACGCGGTAAGGGCCCGCGTACGGAGGGGTGAATGCTCTGGGGAGGCCGGGTTCCTGGACAAAAATGTGGGAGCAGTCCTTGAGCGCCTCGCTGACGAAGATAGATGGGCTGTTGCAACGAGGGGGCGTGGGGCGCAACCGACGCATTGTTGCTTTGAGTATGCTCGCGAAATTGGTCGGGTCTAGATTGCCGGGCGACTGTTGGTGCCAGGAAATCGGCCGGAAGCCGCAAGGTCGAACCGTAGACCATCTTAGCCGGGGCGAGACCGATGTCTACTTTGAGCGCAGTTCGAATTCCGAGGAGCACTAGAGGTAAAGGTGTGGTCTAACGTACCCCAGTTGCCTGCATGCGTGCCACGAGGGCCGCTTTGAGCTGCCGATGGAAACGCTCGACTAATCCATTGGCTTGCGGATGGTAAGCCGACGTGGGTGCATGCTCCGTGCCTAAGAGTTTACTTAATGTTTCCCACAAATGCGATTCGAATTGGCGTCCGCGGTCGGTAGTTACTTGGCAGGGCACCCCAAAGCGAGCTACCCAGTTCGCAAAAAAAATCTCCGCAACCGTTCGCGCTGACGAGTCGCGTGCCGGCCAGGCTTCAGGCCAGCGTGTAAATCGGTCGACTGCTGTAATCAGGTACCTGTAACCATCGGAACTGGGGAGTGGCCCGACAATGTCGATATGAACGTGCTCAAAGCGACTGTGCGGCAATGGAAAGATTTTCGATTACCTTCAGAAACATATATAAATGTTATGCTTCTTTTGAATCATGATTGTTGTTGTCGTCATTGACGGTCTGAAGAGTAAACTTTGTGAAGCATTCAGTGTTGTTTTCCACCACACCCGAGAAGGTAGCAGCCATACAACGTTTCCCAAAACCCACGACAACTAAGCAACTCCGACAATTTCTCGGTATGATCAACTTTTACCGGCGTTTCCTACCCAACGCTGCCATTACCCTCCAGCCGCTAGACCAATTGGTGGCGACGACTCGGAGCTCTGTAACATGGACACCCGAAGCAAATGACACATTCAAAAGAGCCAAGTCAATCTTGGCCCGCGCCACCCTGCTCGAACACCCGGAACCATCTGCTCAGTTAGCGCTAATGGTCGATGCTTCCGACGTAGGTATAGGCGCCGTTTTACAACAGCGTATCGACGCGACCTGGCGACCACTAGCTTTCTTCTCCAGGCGGTTGCAGCAACATCAGAAAAGATATAGCACCTTCGGACGCGAATTACTAGCCGTCTACGCTGCGATGAAGCACTTCCGTTCATCCATCAAAGGTCGTGAACTGACAGCGTGCACTGATCACAAACCCCTCGTGCGAGCGTTTGAAAACGGTTCCCAAGGGCTCCTCGACCGGGAAATCCGACAACTGGACTTTATTACTTCCATGCAAGCAAACGTTCGTCACGTCAACGGTAAAGATAATGCCGTTGCGGACGCCCTCTCCCGTACAATCCACGCTTCTACCTATAGCAACCCCACCGTTTCCGCTAAAGAGATCGCCATGGCCTCAAGCAAGGACCCGGAACTCCAATGGGTCAAGGAGCAAACGTTGCTGCATTTGGTAGCACAACCTGTCGAAAACGGTGCGCATCCCATATGGAAGGACACATCCACGGACGTTCCTCGAGTGTACGTCCCGGCGACGCTTAGGCCAGCAGTTTTTCGCGCAACTCATGGTCTTTCTCATCCAGGCGTCCGAGCCACTAAACGCTTGATGTTAGCGCGCTATGTCTGGCCGGGCATTCAAAGAGACGTGGCCCAGTGGACACGACACTGTCTCCACTGCCAGCAAGCGAAGGTTCAAAGGCACACATGTTTCTGAAGGACCTATAACTGTCCGTTCGTAAATAGAACGAGGCAGACTCCCACTGATTCTTTTTCGGAAATAGGTGCATCAACAGGCGAGGAACATCACTGAGCGCAGAGACTTCCTGCTGACTGAATGGGTTTCTTGCAGGGAGTCAAATTCACTCTCCTGCTGGCTTCTGCTTGTCTTCAGCAGGAGCTGGCAAAGGGGCCACGCTCCTCATATATAGATCAGTAGGAAACTGGCCTCTTTCTGTCACATCGGGTGACGGCTGGATCCCGTTGCAGTCGATTAGGTGCCCTAGGAGAACCAGGGAATTGGCGCCGAGGACACATTTGTCCGGGTTAACCTTGATGCCATACACAGCAAGTCGGTCGAATAATCTCGTCAACAGTTGCAAGTGTTCCGCCTCAGAAGCACTGGCAAGCAAGATATCATCGACGTATGCGAAGCAATTAGTGATTCCACGCAGCACTTGGTCGATGAAGCGCTGAAAGGTTTGAGCGGCGTTGCGAAGGCCGAAGGGCATCCTGACGAACTCATACAAACCGAACGGCGTGGTGACAGCGGTCTTTGGGATATCTTGAGGGCGGACGGGTATTTGGAAATAGGCACGAGCTAAGTCAATTTTGGAGAAGATGGTCATTCCGCGGAGCTCGTTGTTCAGATCGGCAATATTTGGAAGGGGGTAGCGGTCGGGCTTCGTGCAGCGGTTAAGATTGCGGTAGTCACCGCAAGGGCGCCACTGTCCGGACTGACGCTTGGGGACGAGGTGCAGCGGGGAGGACCTACTGCTGTTTGATGGGCGCACAACACCGGTCCGCAGAAGATCCTCGAAATGTTCCCTGGCAATTCGGAAACGGTCAGGCGCCAATCGGCGCGGTCTACTGAATACCGGTGGTCCGGTAGTGTCAATGACGTGCTGTACATGACCAGCATGGCACGTTTGCGGGATGTTTCCGGTCCGTAGTGCTCTTGCTGCTGTACGAAATGCTGGAGAAACTGAGAGAACTCTTTCTGCACTGAGCAGACAGGAACCGTTGGGGCCGGTGAAAGAGTAGGAGCAGTCCGGTCGCTTGTGGTCACGCGCTGGGCAGCGAGATCGATTATGAGTTTGTAATGGGAAATCAGATCAGCACCGATGACAGGAATGTCTACCTTTGCAACAGTAAACGTCCAAGTAAGTGGGGGCAAGTCTTTGGCATGAATAGTAAGTTTTCTGTAAGCGCAAGCTGTTACGGGTGTGCCGTTGATTGCTTTCAAAGGGAGCTGCCGGGAGGCTTGGGGCTGTAGGTCACCTGCAGCGGTTGTCGGCGTTTTGAAGGTGAGCGATAACAAACTGACGGCCGATCCTGTGTCAATGAGGAAACGAGTACCGGAATGCACGTCTGTCACATAAAGGCAACGGCTTTGAAGATAGGCAGCAGCAACGGCCGTTAACGTTGTGCGCCGCTGTCGTTTAACCAACTACATGGTGGGGCGCATTGACGAGCCTTCGGGCCAAAACGACGATGGTAGTAGCATATCCGCGCTTGTTCAATGTCATTATCGTTTCGAGGCGAGTGGGTGCGCCTGACATGCCTCCGGGACGTATGAGGAGAAGGAGAGCGCCTAATTTGTCGCCAGACTGGTTTTGGTGACGGTGAGCGCGTAGATGAGTGACAGTGATCTGTCGGAGATGGGGTGCAGCGACGGCAGGGGGAGCCGTTGGTATGCAGATTGAGCTGCCTCACCCTCTTATCGAGCTGGTCTACGCGCGCTGCCAGCTCGTGGGTGGTCGCGAAAACTGGAGCGGATGATGTGGCAGCCTCGCGTAGCATCATCACACGATCAGCGATACGAGCAAGCTCTGGTAAGGGTCTGTTTTCAAACGGCAACAGTGTTACCTGGACTTGATGTGGCATGACTTATAGGTCGTTATAGCTTGACTTATAGGTCGTTCAAGAGTCAATCATATACTGTGATTTGCAGTTTGTATAGAGAGCTCTCGTGGAGATGTGGTGAAAAGACTTTGAGAACTTATGCTGTAAGTCGCCCGAGATATTGTTTTACAGGCATGAGGCATTTTTACAATGGCGGTCATATGAAAGAAATATACAAATTCGCCTCTGGTAAAACCTAAGCCTAGAATTACGCAGGGTCTTAACATTTTGTTACATTGTGGCTGGCGCGGATTTTCGTTTGCTAGATTTTTGAACCCCTGCCTATTCTTGGCAAACACCTTGCCTTCACGAATGCTATTGCGTTTACCAAGATTATGTTGCTCACCACTTAATCTTTTTGAAGTATGAGTCATTCCAAACGCTGCTCTGCTAATCTCGAAACGTTTTTTTTCAGATGACAACTATGCAATACGATGGAATGTGAAAATTAACGTGGCATCAGAAGTTTCCATGTCAATGCTCAGTGTAACACTTCATCCATTTTCAGTGTAACAATTCATTGTTACCTTAGCGCTCAGTTTTCGCCAGGAGCTGATGTAACGTTGTTCTCTTCTCGGATAATTGCCTGGCCACTCATAGCCAGTAATTTAAAATCAGTTCTCGGCATCTATTAATATATGACAATTGAAATTCTTGCCGCTGCTATAAAGTTTTCATAATTAGTTTCACGGTGAAGCGGAACTTGGCTCACCGCTTGACATAAATACTGATGACCTGCTTCTTTTATTATTAAAATTGATAGAATCCGGCAGTTCTGTAATGACGTAATGCGTCATGCATTATGAATATACATTCGGGCCTCGAATAAGACGAACTTCGAATAAAACGATTTTCCATAGCACGACGAGACAAATTGATCCCTACTTTTCGGATAACACGGTACATTTGCAGTTAGCACGACAGTTACGGTGGCTAGTTTCAAGCTAGAAGATTTTGAAAGGAAAGAAGCCTTCTTATTTCTTATTCTTCCTTCGGCAAAGGTACCAGGCATTTCTTGGAGCCTCTATCACCTCTTGGCGATTCCTGTTTTGAGTTGCAGCCGCCTTTTATTGCGCTACATTTTCTTAGGTTTTGCTATTTTTAGGGTATATTCAAGATAATAAGAAAAATATCTAACATTTTGTAACGGACTTATGTATTTTTATCTTGACTTCTTACGATGGCATCCCGTAGTAACAAAAATGTTTGGTATTCACATCGCCTTCGCCCCCCCCCCTCCCGCTCTCTGGTATTTAGCACTTTGTAATACACGTTGAAGACTGGGTTCATTGTGAACGGTTGACTTGGATTTCTACGGATTCTTCCCGTTTTCGAGCGTCTGAAATTGAACGAAACAACGCCCTACCACCGGATGGATGTCCATTTATTAGGTAAAAGTTCAGAAAACGTTTGCTTTTTGCTCGGAGCTTTCGGAACAACCTAGTTCCGTCGTCAGCGAGTGGCAACGGCCCTGTGTTGTTGGGCAGAAGGCTTTAATACATGTCTGGTCTGGATACTGTGGTATTGTTTTGTATAGGGGTGGCTACTCGGTCAAGTGGGGATTCTACAACAGCCGGTCTGGTGTATTAGACCGTCCCACACTTGGCTCACCTCCATCCCATTGTCTCGGTTCGTGGGGGAAGGATTATGTCGTATGTATAGGGCCTCTTTGATTTTTCGGTGGTGTAAAAGGCTCTCGCGACATAACATCTTCGGTCGTAGGTTGTGTGAACATTGAGAGTGATGTTCAATAACTGCCGACGCTTTGATCGCTTCCCCCATTGTTTTCCGTGGGTCTTTTGTCTGATGTATTCCCTTTGTTCGTCCGGTATGTCTGCCGTGGAGTCTATCTTCCGCGTTTTTGTCTTGTCAACGCGGCCATGTGTTCATTGAACCTGTCAAATAAAGTCTTGCCCGTTTCTCCTATGTAGAAGGCATTGCAGGTACACGTAATTTGGTAGACAGCTCCCGGTTTATCGTCGGGAAGGACCTTGGTTTTGTCAGTCCTGATTAAGGCGCGCAAATTGGGAGAGCTTCTGAAGTAGACTCGGAAGTCTAACGCTTTACCTAATCGTTTAATTTGTTCTCCAATGTTGTGGTGGTAAGGCAAAACGATTAGGGGCTTTGGAATTCCTTCGTTGGCATTCTGTCGCCGTGGGTCACCCAAAAAAGGGAAGAAAGATGGAGAAGACCAGGAACGAAACTTTAAGACCCGGTCGGCTTAAAGCAGAAGACATCGACGGGCTCGTATTGTTTACTGTCGATCGTTCATTCGGTGTTGCGTCACTGTCCCGGTCGGTCGGTGGGGATATTCGTTCGTCTGCATGACTGACTGGGTGGGCGACAAACGCTTGACGGATCAAAGGTTAGACCTGATAGTTGATGTCGCCAGCCCGGATGGTCTAGCAGAAGAGCTTGCTGAACCGCTGGCTGACTGAGCAGTCGACGAATTTTTAGTATTTTCACACTGAAGACGGGTACAGGAGTAGTACCCGAAAGCTCTGTGCTTTTGGTAATAAAGCATTTTATAAAAACGGGTGTATACCGTGAGGAATATTCTGCATGAAAAATGCATCTACCCCGTTTAAGAAAAAAAGTTTTGGGTCTTTTAGGATAGCTGCCCTCCTACCTGCACATCCTCAAGGACAGTGCACAGCTTGCATCACACTTTGTTCCGTAGCCCCGGTTAGCGCCGGCGCTAACCGGCCTATCGGAGCGTTCCCGACGTTGACCAATCCGTTGGCGGCAACATCGACCAATCCGTTGGCGGCAAGCCTTTTTCAGCGATAGTGGATGTACGTTAGAGTGCTCAGACTTGTTCGACATTGAGAATGGAACGAGAAGGGTTCATCTGAGCGCTTCAGCTTGTTGAATGCCGCATAGTATATTACAGTGACAACTAGGCTGGGTGCTGAAGCGGTGCGCCTAACTTCAGATTCTCCCATGTTGTACGATTTCGAATGGTTTCTTTATTTCGTGATTCGCTTTCAAAGCAAGACGACGTTGTAATGCGTTTACTTGGAATGTCGCAGACTTAGGATAGCTGCCCTCTTAGGCTGTCACCGCAAGAGCAGAACCTTTCGCGGTGTAAGGTGCCGTTGTCTTGCAGGAAGTGCACGGCTCTTCGTTCTGTACTTGTTCGTTCAGGTGGGAAAAGTTGAGTGTTTGAGTGGTAGACATAACGAATGGCTGACTGTGGTATTATTGACCGTTATATAGGGACAGATCCCAGTGTGAAAGTCATGAAGTGTTTTCGACGAACGCGTTGATGCGGGATGATTGTATTATGCGAATTGGTTCAGCGAAGAAACTGCTACGTGCCAATGGGGCTGACACCTCTCAGCCTGTGTACTCATGGTCTTGCGGCCTAAGCTTTTTCGTTTTAACATGTTTTAACATTTCGAGAAGATCCTTAAAAATCCGTGAGAACACAACATCATGATGTTTTAACATTAATATATAATAATTGGATGACTGTCGAAGTCTTTCGCAACATCAAGGAAGGCTACTTCGATGGACCAGTTGGTTTGGCGTGCATTGGTAATGCACGCCAACAATTATCGTCCGGTATTTGGTGACCTATAAATATGACAGACTTTCTTTGGAATTGGTATTTTGCGTTTAGTGTCAAGCCACTGCCTGATAGCCTATTAAGGACCTCGAAACGTTCGTCGTGTTCTTCGTATGACTCATCGAACACGATGATATCATCCATATGACAATGAACGCCTGGCAACCCAACAAGAATGTCATTTATCCTGAATTGGAAATATTCCGGAGCGGAACTGATCCTGAAGGGCAATTGACGGAAGCAAAAACGTCCAAACGGAGTACTGAATGTCGTTAGCAGAATTGACTCTTTCGATACCGGTATCTGCCAAAATCCGGAATTGGCTTCCAGTTTGCCGAATACTTTAGCACCTACCAACGATGCAAACTGTTCTTCTATGCTGGGTAGCGTTAGAAGGCATCTACGTACACTTTTGTTCAGAGCAGTAAGATCAACACAAACTCTCATTGACTTTACGTTCCCCTTGGGCACGCCAACGATGCCACTACACCACTCCGTCGGTTCTTTCACAGGACGGATGACTCCATCTCTGACTATTTGGTTTAACTGCTCCAGCAGCGGCTGTCGATGATGTATAGCTACCCGACGGTGAGTTGAAAGTGCATACTACGGCTCTGCTCAGGTTTCAATTGGATCCTGTACTCTCCCTTCAACGTTCCTAAGCCATTGAACAGTTTAGGAAAGTTCTTGGCAACTTTTGCAAATTCACGATCTGTACTTCAAGCACGTTGAAATGCGTTAGTACTGGTACTGTGCGTGTGGTCGACTTCCGAAGAACCGATGACCACTGTCCCTCGATTGTCCATTTGCTTCTTCAAAAAGCACACCTTCTGAGTTAGGTGCAGGCTTACGGACGCTTCGCGGCTTAGCAACGTTCGGTGAGGTCTCCAGCGACGCAACAAAGTTCTTCCATGTGACGTTGCTCACACCTTAAGGTCGTCTGGAAATAGCCTAAAACTTTCAGTGGCCTATTGGAAGGGCTTAAGAACTTGAGACCAGTGACAGAAGAAAGCTGCGTTGGCACTTCTGCGTGTCCTTCCGGCAAGCACGTAACATCAGCAGCTGAATCAAGCTTAACGCATGCTCTTCTCCCGTTCAGGAGGAGATTGAATCGCTATGGCTGACTGCTCCTTGTGAGGGAAGCGTTTCCTGTACTTTGTGCTTTAATCTTACTAGGAAAATTCGTTTCCTCACCGACAACGAGCAATTTCCCGGGTACATTTTGGTTCCTATTGTCTATGGCAACTGAATCAGCTGCTCTGATCCATTTGGACCTGCACATCTTAGCAAAATATCCAACCTTTCTATATGAATTGCACGTTTTCCCCATTGCTGGGCAAAGTTGCATGTTGTTGTGCCCACCGTGACCACATTTGGGACATTGGACACTTCGAAAACGGTTTCCAGTGCCTTTACGTGTCCTCTGACGTCGGACTGCGTCGACCTCCACACCGACTCGTTCAATGGGGCCTGTGGAATGGGACGTTTGACGGATCACTGCTTGCTGGCTAGCAATGTTTGCATCTAAACGCATACGCTGGACCACCTGTGCCAACGTGATACTTGGGCCCATTTGAAGTTGCGCGGGTATTTGTCATGTCGGCGATTAGCTGTGATTGAGTTAGCAGTTCTTTCGCAGATACTTTCACGCTGTCAAAATCGCAGTTTTGTGCTTGCGCGAATACAGCATCGATGAACGCGTCAATCGTCTCGCCTTCGCGTTGGACAATCCTGTGCAACCTTGGCAGCTCATACACGATATTTCGTGCGCCGCGAAAGTGATCGGTAAACATTTTTGTTACCTTCTCGTAACTTCTTTTCTCGTCGGCCGAGAGCGCACAACGCTGTAAAATAGCGTTACTTGGAGGGCCCATACAGCGAATGAGTTCGTTAACTTTGAAGTCGTCATCGGTTATCGTCAGGCGAGCCGACAACAGTTAACGGTTTGAAAAACTCCAGCCAGTCGGCCACGTCGACGGTTTGTCGAAGTGGAACTTCTCAATTCCGTATCGGGCAGCATATCCTTGCGGAAGAAGAAGCTCTGGCGCGTTTCCTTCACGTCTCGGCATCGCTTCACGGCTTTGCAGCAATTTCTGAAATTTTATTTCACCACCGCTGTCACCATCTCGTGTTTGTAGCGTTTATTATTCTCCTGCTGACACGCAAAACCCCTACGAGATACGGGTACCCTACTTTTCGACGCGTCACTGTTCGACGCAGTGCTACTTTTTGACGCGAAATCGTTCTCATTGGCCCATAACAAGTTTCCATGGCTAATTTACTGGTGTTCGCTCCCTATGGTACTTTGTTGACCGTCCTTCGTCCAGCACCTTACATACATGGCTTCTCCGTCCAAGTTGCTTGCCTATGCTATGTATGATCATGCTGCCCATATTTGGGAGAAGGCGCGTTTGCTGACATTTCTGATACCTTACGGCCGATTTTCATGATTCCACTGCATCACTGCGAGCGTAAGAGATAAAGTTTATTTCAACGAATCAATTGATCATAACATTATCAGCCAAGCCTCGTAGATATGAAATAGCCGACTCCACCGTGAAGTTCTCCACCAACCGCCGGATGCGTTCATCGGCTCGAAGATACTTTAGCCGCTTTTGAGGTGGCTCGTCCCCTCTGAGGAAACTCTCAAACTGTTGGTCTCGGCCAGCCTGCACTGTCCGAAAACCGTCTATGAACCTCCGTATCGTAGGGTGGTCGACACCGAGCTCAGATCTTAGTCTGCGGTGAGCCATTTCGGCGAAGTTGTTTGTCCAATCACGACCCTGCAACGTTCTCTTGCAAGTCGACCCACACCTGCGGCGGGAGTGAAGGCACTCTACATCTGCCGAACCGATTCCTCCGACCCACGTAGGTATCTTCGAACCAATCGAGCACTGGCTCCAACTCCTGGGGCGACTGCTCAGCCAGTTCGTCAAATATGTCTCCCACGTGCTCCACTGGCACAAAAGCGATGGAGACTATCATACGTGCTGCCAATGCAAATTGTTCATCCTGGCGGTATCTGGACAGCTGTTCGACGTCGGCTAACTTTCTCTTCATGCTCCTCATGAGATGAAAGCAGCAGCCGGAGATTTCAAGCAGTAAAAGAACCATGGCCGCAGTTCTTTCCATCTCAATGGATTTCGAGAAAGCGTCCATGTACGCCGTTACAGCCGGGGAACACGGCTGTAACGGCGTACATGGACGCTTTCTTGGCTCATAATTTATGGGAGTTGGGGATCCGCGTGGAAGTTTTCCGTCGGATCTCCGCTTATCTTTTTATGGATCTCGTCACGAAGAAGCGGAATCGCCTCGAAGTAGTCAATCGAGGCGGTTTCGACGCTGATGGCGAAAACATGAGAGGTTTTCGAAAGCTCCGTCATTAAAGTTGGTTAGTCATGGGTTACTTGGCCGTGTTTTGTCAATAAAGTCATGAGATCGTACCCCATATTCAGAAACCCTATGTTTACTTTAAAGTGGAACAACAAAATACCACGAAAATGTAGAATAATCAGAAGATCGTGCAGATAATTGTGAAAGGTCACTTGCACAGATTAATGCAGTCAACATGTCATTAGTTCTCAAGCATTAGAAATAAAACATTCATAGCAACATTCATCGTTCTGAGGAATATTAATCTCAAGTACAAATCGTTTCTCATTTTAATGTAACGCTATGATTATTGCACATTGGTTTAAGGCGTCAAATGACGAGTTTAAATTGACGCCTCAGCAACTTGCTACCATTTCTATTTCGTCACAGTGTGGGGTTCTGTGCTGTTGAGCCACTGTCATCGGCCACTGCAACCTGAATTCCAGAATGTTGCTACCACTTTTGCATATCGCTATAATTTGTACTCGTCTTACTAGTGTAGTTTTGTCACTAGATGACCGTTGTCCTGAAGCAACTGGCTCCATTGGTTACCGGGATGGAGGCGAGTGCACTACTTTTGCTCGTACTGATTTTTATGTAGATAATGTACGGAGGATTTACGCGATTATTGATGAGTTTTGTGAAGACAAATACAAAAACGGTTACCGCTACGGGTTTATGTGGAGGAGCCAAATTAATCACAATTCGGAATGGCGGGAAAAAATAAATACTATAGAATGTTTTGGAAACTATTTTTTTGTGGGCTCCAGTGGTTACGACTGCTGGTATGTTTGGTATTACTTTGGTTATCATTGTTCAGGCACGGTGTATTACGTAATCCGTGGAAACAGTTGGCAATCAGGTACTTACAGGCATAAGAAGAATCTTATCAGTAGTTTTACTCCTCACGGTAGTGATGCGCCATTAGATTCTTTTGAATATCCGCATTACCGCCGGATGTTCTTTGATGACAATTCGTTTCCACTATGTGCAACCTATTCCATGAGTGCAAGTGGCTACAGTTTTCACACCCTGGTAAACTGTGCTGCGAGTTATTCAGGTTCCTTGTACGGGAAGGATCTCTACGTTGCCTGCAGACATAGTCCATATAAGAATTGCCTTTGGGAAAAGGAGACAAATTGTCACTATGATGAAAAAGACGGGAAGTGGTATAAATTTGTGGTAAAAGTTACGCGGTATGGTGAATCGCCCTATGGTGCTCCATGTCCTACGGAAGAACCAGAATCGCACAAAGTGCCATGCGCTGCAGCATGCAAAGGAAATTGGGGTGAGTGGTCAAAGGAGCCATCAGAAGCTCATTTAAGGTGCGATCAAATAATAGTGTACAGATATAGGCCAGCTGATACCAACTACCCTCCATGCAACAAAACTGATGTGACTTGCTGTCCGGCAATGAAAGTGATAACGTACCCGGATAAATGCATTGACTTTGCGTTCAACACGACTATAAACTTAAAGAAGGAAGGATGCAAAAACAATGGAACACTTGGAACTGACTCTCATGGACACTATATGTGCGTGTGTACAGATCAGTACATTGGAGTTCAGTGTGAAATTGACGTTTGCAAAGATCATTGCCAAAATACTGGTACATGCATTGCTGGAATGGGGAAACCACATTGCTTTTGTCCAAAGGGATTTACTGGTAAGCAGTGTGAAACAGCAACGAAGGCATGCGGTGAATTAGGAGAGTGTATAAATGGTGGAAAGTGTGAGCAAGCCGTGGTTAACACTGTCAAAGTTTCAATTTGTAAATGCCCAGAGGAATTCGGTGGTTCCTCTTGCGAAAAAGCAGTGGAGAAATGTGAACCAACAAGTTGCAATTTGAATGGGGTTTGTAAAGAAAACGAGGATTATGGGACCATTCAATGCATGTGCTATGAAGGCTTCGAAGGTGTACATTGTGAGACGAAAGATGGAAAGAGCGTAGCGCTATCTTTTGAGCCCACTACTACCAATGTGATGAACTTAGCGCTTGGTTTACTGTTAGGATTCCTATTGCTGACGCTATTTTGCGGAGGGGCTGCAGTTCATCATCATCGCAGACGTAGGCGAAGACGAGGACATGGTATGAGCAGTAGTTCTTCTTATTCTTCCTACCTGTCGTCTCATGCTTCATCATTTTCAACTGCTATATCGAGGACGTTTACACGCCAAAGTAAGCGTGCGAAAACAAAGAACGCAGGCACGCGTCCCCAAAGTATGGTGAGCTCTAAGGCTGTTGGAATTTCGAAACGAGCTCATTAGAATTCACTCGATCGTGTGACGTGGCTTATTGCTAATGTAATCACAGTTGCTTAAGCATTGATCATTATTAATGACACTGGGCCTCTATATGCGTTTAAATAAAACGATGAAGGTGTATATGTACACATAGATGTATGAAGTGGTAACTAAGCTGGTTTACCTATGTCACCTGCAGAGCAAATAATTTAAGGAGTGTAAAATGTTAAGTCATAGATCGGTAATAACAACTTAACGACGACAATAGTAGGTGAAACAGGAACAACAACAGTAACAGTTACACTGAAAGGTCTACGGCTGTATCCCTATGTGAATGCACTAGAGCTTCGATTATCCGGACTAATTGATGCAGAGGGTATAGTCCGGATACGGAAAAGTCAAGATAATCGAAAGGTTTGTTTGCTTTACTGCTTTTCCTTAGTCTGTGCGTATTTCATGCATCGTTTATTCAAGACAAGGATGCGCATGCTTCGTATGAGCACTGCCTGAACGGTACGAATACATTAAAATGTCAAGCATTCGTGAAAGATTTAGTTATCAGCGTTTGCTTGAAAACTGTTCTGCGCTTCGTAGCTGCAAGATCACGGATGCTCTTTAAGCACAGAAGGCGCTGCGGATCACAGTCGGTTTGGGCTTCCAACCATCTTAGGCCCTCTTCTAGATGATGAAAAGCCTCACTGTTTGAATGAAGTTCCCATTCCTGCTTCAAGTCTTCCAGTTCGTCCGTTTCGTTTCCATCTGCTTCTTCTTCTTCTTCTTCTTCTTCTTCTTCTTCCGTCTTCTTCTTCTTCCGTCTTCTTCTTCTTCTTCTTCTTCTTCTTCTTCTTCTTCTTCTTCTTCTTCTTCTTCTTCCGTCTTCTTCTTCTTCTTCTTCCGTCTTCTTCTTCTTCTTCTTCTTCTTCTTCTTCTTCTTCTTCCGTCTTCTTCTTCTTCTTCTTCTTCCGTCTTCTTCTTCTTCTTCCGTCTTCTTCTTCTTCTTCAAGAAGAAGAAGAAGAAGAAGTTGTGTGGATATAATCAGCAAATGTCAAATCGGGCTGTCGCAGGTTCGTTACCTAGGCCACGTGTTTTCGAGCGAAGGTATGTCAGTTGACCCTTCTAAAACGGCGGTCGTTGCGAAGTGGCCACAGCCAGCCAATGTCACTGAGGTACGTCGCTTTCTAGGTCTAGCCTCGTACTACCGACGGTATATCAAAGATTTCGCGGCAATCGCGAAACCTCTACATGAACTGACGGAAACCAAGGCCCTTTTCAGTTGGGACCAGCGTCACGACGACGCTTTTCATTCACTAAAAACGGCACTGACAACGGCTCCTACACTAGCCACGCCTAATCTCCATCTCGAGTTCCAACTGCATACAGATGCCAGCGATGTAGGTCTCGGAGCAGTCTTGGAACAAGGCGGCCACGTTATTAGCTATGCCAGTCATCTGTTGCGCATGGCTGAAAGAAATTACAGTACTATTGAGAAAGAATGTCTGGCTTTAATGTTTGCTGTGAAGCAATTTCGGCACTACTTGTTAGGCCGTCACTTTACAATTTGGACCGATCATTGCCCTTTGCAATGGCTGTCAAGCCAGAAGATGGAAGGCCGTCTGGCCAGATGGGCCCTTGCACTACAAGAATTTGACTTCACTATAAAATATAAGAAGGGATTGAACAATGGTAATGCTGACGCTCTGTCGCGCCTCACACAGACACCCTTACCAGCCGCGGCGACGTTGGTCACCGATTTTCGTTTAGAACAGAAAAGTACATGGCGCACAGAACAGGCCAAAGATGCAACAATCGCGGAATTGATAAGACTGTTAAAGTCTTCACAGCCGAGTAACCACTGGCCACCGTTATATCGCCGGCATAAGCGGGAACTGTTTTTAGAAGATGACGTGCTCTACTGGAAGCCACCTGCGGCATCCGCGGTACTAGTTGACCGTATTCCAGTGGCGCCGCCTAGCCTCAGACCAATAATTCTCAGTTTCTGCCATGACGTCCCAACGGCCGGACATCTGGGTTTTGACAGAACTTTAGACCGCGTGCGCAGGACAGCCTTTTGGCCGGCGTTTCGACAAGACGTCCGGAAATATTGTGACTCATGTTCCACTTGTCAAATGGTGAAAGCCCCAGGTCTCCATCCACTGATGCAAATTGCGCCAGTCGGTCGGCCATGGGAGAGAGTTGCCGTCGACATCTTGCAGCTGCCTCCAAGCAAGACGGGAAAAATTTATGTACTCACTGTTCAGGACTACTTTACTAAGTGGCTTATTGTACGCCCTATACGCAACCAGAGTGCAGAGTTGACCGTCGCTGTTTTACTTAAGGTATTCGCTGATTTTGGCCCGCCCAAAATATTGCATTCCGATCAAGGCCGCAACTTTGAGAGCCTTCTCCTCAAGGAGCTCTGCTCTGCTTTTGGCGTTCGCAAAACTCGATGCACCCCATACCATCCGGAAGGAAACGGCCTGGTAGAAAGAGGTAACCGAACAATCATACAAATCCTGCGCACTATGGCAACCGAAGGACATGATTGGGAAGATGCTCTTCCTTACGCCGTTTACGCTTACAATACGTCCATCCATTCAGTTACAGGTTTCTCACCCATGGAGTTAATGTTCGCAAGACCGCGTCCGTGTCTACAGTTCGACTCTGACCAGCCAACATTAAGTTATACCACTGAAGACTATTATGCGGCTTCGCAACGCCGGGCGACATACTATATACAAGAGGCCACTAAGAGGTTGCAGCAAGCTGCCCGCAGGCAAAAAGCTTCTTTCGACGCGGCCGCGCAGCCGATGGAACCTTTGTCGGCAGGCACGCCGGTTTTTGTGAGGCGCGAAGTAAGAGATAAGCTTCAACCGAGATGGCAGTCAGGCTGGACCGTTGTACAGCAATACGACCCGTCCACCGTACGCGTTAGGCACTGCAGTGGGACTGAAAAAGTACTCCACCTCACTAAGGTAAGACCCCACCGCTCTAGGGTAGTCCCAACTACCCCGCTTCAAATAACGCACGTCGCCTCAGATCCTGTACACAGCCCGGCAGACATCAGCACCGCTAGGCCCCGAAGGCCTCGTCGGCCCCCAGCGTGGCTCTCTGATTTCGTCGTTCACTGAGCTCGAGGACGAGCTAATTCCAGGGAGGGACAGGTGTAATGGGTTTTCTCTGATGCGATGGATGACCTGCAGACCGAAAGGGGTACGGTAGCGACGTGGACGGTGGGGGAGTTTGCTCGGTGTGCGGAGACTTTCGTACTTGTGGAAGTAAACTGTTGTTTACCACGTGTTTAGCTGGCAGCCTTGGCCGCTACACTCCTTGAATTAGAGGAATAGCAAGGTAAGGAAAAATGGTGTAAACATTGTTTTGGCAGTAGACGATGAGAAGGGGTGTTGGAGTTAACCATCATCCACTGCCAGACGCCGCTCCGCCGGTAAGATCCCACGCTGTCTGAATTAATCTGACAATTCACCTTTCGACCTTGAATGGTTGATTGATGGAATCTTATCGACAAAGATCGTCCTTTACTTTGATGTTTACCGTGTTCGCGAACTGACCTATTTTTATGGTATATTATTCGCATTCTCTCGTCTCACTTCGTATCCTTGTCATTTGTTCTTTCTCTCACCTAATAAAATACATTTACCATCAAGTTTGCTTGGTCTTCGACAGCGTTACAATTATTCAACAGGGTTAGTAAAGAGTGTTAAGCCGTCAGGATTGGAGATAAGTCATAGTGCCTGGAAATAGGTGTCGTTGTCTGACAAGGTAGCTTGTAACTTGAAGCTAAGTCGTGGAAATTGCAGGCGGCGCCGTGAGAGAACGTGGAGCAGAGACCCGAAAGAGGGAGCAAGGACAAGTACATGGAGATGATCCGCTTGATGGATAGAAAGAAGCGATATTTGGGAAAGAAGCAGCGTGATCGAAGAAGATAGCCTATACGTTAGAGTTAAGCCGTGGTTCCATGTGGAAACATGGAGCAGAGACCCGAAAGAGGGAGCAAGGTCAAGTACACGGAGATGAGCCGCTTGACGGGCAGAGAGAAGCGACATTTGGGAAAGAAGCAGCGTGGTCGAAGAAGATAGCCTATACGTTAGAGTTAAGCCGTGGTTCCATGTGGAAGCATGGAGCAGAGACCCGAAAGAGGAGCAAGGACAAGTACACGGAGATGAGCCGCTTGACGGGCAGAGAGAAGCGACATTTGGGAAAGAAGCAGCATGGTCGAAGAAGATAGCCTATACGTTGGAATTAAGCTGCGGAAACGGGCCGCGGTTTAAAGTGGAAACATGGAGCAGAGACCCGAAAGTGGGAGAAAGGACAGGCACATCGGAGATGAGCCGTTAAGTTGGGAGAAAGACTGGGAAAGAAGCAGCATGATCGGGTAAGATATCTTATACGTTATATTTAAGCCGCCGAAATTGCAAGCGGCGCCATTGGAAAGCATGGAACAGAGACCCGAAAGTTGGAGGAAAGACGTGAAGATGGGAGACGAACCGTCAATTAGGGAGATTGGCCCCGATGGGAGCGGTAATCGGTTGTGGCGACACGCCTGACAGCCGAGACTGTGCCACCACGGCGAAACGCTCACGGCGAATTGATGTGTACCGGAATTTCCTGTACGAGGTTTAGAAACGTACCTGAAAACACTGAAACTTAAACGTACACTTAAAAGCACGTTGCATAGTTGTTGGTGGGAGTAGGTGAATTCCCTACCAATTATTGCACCGTTTCTTAGATTTTAATGGCTATTCATTTCAGGGCGGCTCAAGGATGCTAACATATATAATTTCGTTCTGCTACGTTAGTTCAATATGCCTTGTAAAAGGCCAGTCTTTGTGTCCAGTGGACTATTATGGGAAATCACACAATGCTCCTTACTATGGTGGCTTCTCTGCTGAAGATTCCTGTGTTTCTTTTGTTCCGAAGCGCGAAATTCCCCCATGCAGAAGTGAAATTTATGAATGCCTCGAGAAGTTTTGCGCGTCAGAATTTTTGGACGGCCATTTAATGCACTGGGTGGGTAAATCTTTTGAAAATGATCCTGCCTACAAGAAACCCGCAGACGTGTACTCTTCCCGTTATACTGTGCTTAATGGCATAATACTTCTCGATCGGGTTTACTTTCATTATGAACAGATCTTCGATAGGTCGGGAACGTGCGTTGAATCTCCAGGAAGTTGTGCAGATGTCGAATGCATGAGCTTTAAAACATATTGCGGAACAGGCTGCGCGCCTTTGCAGTTCTGTTCTTATACTTTTGATGCATATGACGTCTCATTTCGCACAGATAGTTTGCTTTCTCTATTTAAAACTATAATGGGTATGGAACAGCTAAAGAAATTGACTTTTCCAGCTTGCATGAACATTGAAATTAAACGAACGTATTTTGATACACAGCCTGATGATATCTATCCATGCAACGCCTTAAATTTCTCTTACTTTGCCTGTCAGCACAAGAAGTATCCACCGTGTAAAGTCAGGAAGGAAAAGAAGTGCCACTATAGTCCAAAGTATAAAGAATGCCGTCTTTGGAAGTATATTTACGAAGTCCCTCCCAGCAAGTATGGACTGCCATGCGACGAAGAAAGCACTGAAACGTGCCCATGTCCATGCTCTGGTGAACCAAACGAATGGTCATCGTGGTCTGCCACATGTGGTACAACTACGAGGAACCGTTGGAGGCCAAAAAATCCTGAAGCACTAGATTGTGCTAAATTTGCTGACCAGTGTTGCAGAGAAGAAGATATTAAATACGAGGAGGACTGCAAAAATTACGCTTTCAATAGCAGCGTAAATCTTCGTTTGGAAGAATGCCATAGAGGGAGAAAAGACGTTGATGCCCATGGTCATTTGCAATGTGTTTGTGATCCTGGATTTACTGACTTACTGTGCGCAACAGGTAAGCGTTTTCCCATGAAGTTTCCTAAATAATTTATTGCGTACGCGAATATTCCGACAAGGCAAACTAGCACGTCAGCTTCGCGAGTCCGTATGATGACTCATTCAAAATATTCTTATTGCCGGAATCTTCAAACCTCTCTTCCGATAGCCCTTATCACATCTGCATTGACAGTTTGTCGTGCCATTACTGATGAACTGATGAGAAAAGGTAGCTTAAGGAAAATGTGATCAAAATCCGTTATTCCACTGCAAGAGAATCCACCTTTCAGCACAGAATGATCCTGTACTAGGAATAATTTGCGCAGCGCTTGCATATCTAGTTCCTCATACCGGTCAGATGTGCGTTCGAAAACAGAATTGCGCGCTAACTTCTTCTCGTGAAACAGTACGGAACGATGTTTGAGATATGGGCACTGTCGAAATGAAAGACAACGCTCTTTGTACACCACATGCAATAGGGTTATTTTCTGTTCATAGCATTCGTTAAACAACTTTCGTTTAGGTGAGCAGTTTTTTTCTATATGATGCACGTTAAAAGCATGACGTCTTCATTAACAGTTTTAATACCTCATTAATGGAGCAATATCATATATATATCTAACTTAATCTTGTTCCGAAAGCCACGAAAGGTTGTTTTGAAACGTGTTTCCTAATAATTGCCCATCCATTCGCTGGTAGGGCGTTATTTTCGGAGTACTTTCAGACATACTCTCGACTTCCAACTGGATCAAGCCGTACGTGCCATCATGACGAACTTATTATGCCTATATATATATAGGCATAATAAGTTCGTCATATATATATATATATATATATATAATATATATATATATATATATATATATATATATATATATATATATATATATATATATATATATATATATATATATATATATATATATATACGTCTACATCCAGCTATCTTAATTCATTTTCATTGAAATGACCAGTTTCATTGATTTCTTACGCCCCACAACTACATGGCTCCTTTGAGCTGTAAGCGTCCGTTTAATGGTCCTCATTTAACAATTAGCCAAAGTCAATTGTTAGCTATTATTGCCTGCTTGGGACAGAGTATACGATGTACTTTTTGTCAGATAACGTTCTGTCTACATTACTAAGACATGCAGTGTCGTTATGCTGAACGACGTCCTTTCTATAATAATACAGCAACCGCAGGCCGGTCATTTCAGAGTTGAACAACTGCGAAAGTAATCCGTGCAAAAATGGCGCCACTTGCGAATCAACATCTGGAATTTTTTTGTGCCATTGCAAACCTGGATGGCTTGGATACTTGTGCGAAGAGAGTAACACATTTGCTCCATACTTTACGCTCACCTTTTTGTACCCTGTAGGAAAATAATTTGGCATCATCAATCAGGGTTGGGGCATCTTCTTTTATTCATTGATTCATGGTTTCCATATTAAATAGTTACTCTGCGTAATTTAATTGCACCCTCATTTCAACTAACGTACGTCATTGTGGGTTTGAATATGCTTCTGCGGAAAATAATATTTAGAGAATCAACTGTTGATGCGTAATATCGTCGTTTAATTGAATGTGACAAAATACACCGTGTGCTTAGAAGTGTCATGGGGTGTAGTAGTTGTGCTTTATGTTTTTTAAAGGTGCAAACATCCGGTTCTGTGCGTTCTCACTGTGCTTAATGCCTTTTGCTGAATTCCAAGTGTTGTTGATTTTAATACGTCTGAGCGACATGATATCAGGATCCTATACCTCTTTCTGTGCCAATGGATAGGTCACACGTTTTATAGTCTGCTTACTGTTCTGTATTCTATTTATTGTTCATATATTGCATTTCCGTGCGAATGCTAAGAACCACGTTTATTATAGCGTTGTTTAGCGCTCGAAGGACGCGTTCGGCTGAGTAGCACAGTCACCATTTTTTTGCTTTGGTAGTTTCTGGAAGATACCTCATTTTCAGAAAGAAAAGAGTGCAAGAAGATTGACACTTGTGAAAATGGTGGCACCTGCATTGAAAGGGATGGTACGTTCTCGTGCAAGTGTCCAGAAACCTTTGGCGGTCACCGATGTGAATATAGTATGTACTCTGGCGCGCATTTTTCACATCATGTATATATATATATATATATATATATATATATATATATATGACATTTGTGTGTTAGACACGGTTTTTCCGTTGGTATTGTTTCAGTGTATCTGCAATTAACCAAAAAACCTCACCAGTCAACGATGGGTTAGTTTATTGGTAAAAGTTGCGAGAACACTGTAACGTACGAATCGGAGCTTTCGGGACGCTCTATTCCCGTCGTCAGCGAAAAATGCAATTATTTCGGGTAACTGTAATTATTTCGGACGACCTGCAATGAGACCGTTAGCTCCTTTTCGCTGACGACAGGACTAGAGCGTCCCGAAAGCTCTGATTCGTACGTTACAGTGTTCTCGCAACTTTTACCAATAAACTAACCCCATCGTTGACTGGTGAGGTTCTTTGGTTAATTGCACATACACTGAAACAATACCAACGGGAAAACCGTGTCTAACACACAAACGTCATCTCAACGACCCGTTACGATGCATCCAGTTTTCAACTATATATATATATATATATATATATATATATATATATATGGGAACAAATATGTGCATATGTGTGTATTATTGTCTCTTTCTGCCTAAGAGAAGTTTATATCCCAACAGTTTCCTTTGTGTGTTCGTCAAAGAAACTGGGCTGATAAATCTCATCTTAGTGTGCCTTTTGCTTAAGTGCGGTCGGTGATTTGATAACTTAAAATATGACCAACTTTGTTAACCGATTTATTGTACATCGTTATAGAATATAGTTGAAAAGTTAAATGCTTACTTTGTAGAGGTGAGCTGGTGCAATGAGACGACCTGCAATGGCAGAGGCATATGCGTCAATATAACGTCTCTCCTTACTTGGAGATGCTTCTGCGACAGAAGTTTTACCGGAAGACAGTGCCAGATAGGTGCGCTTATGCTAGTTGATTTTGATTTTAACGGGAAAACAACTTGCAGTGGAAGGCAAAATTGGCATCGTTACAAGAAGTACTAAGGAAGCAGTGGGGTCAAGCGCTCGCATTTGGATCATTTTGGTTATGGTATTCACTGGAATGGTTCTTTTCGGCGTAGGAGCATTGTACACAACAAAGGTTAGTTACGCAGTGAATAGTTAGTTTGACTTGATTCCGTTTGGGGATTTCAACTATGCTCGCGTATTTGTCGCGTAATGCCCAAGGTTCGGATAGTTATTACTTAGAGCAAGGGCGATCGATAGCAGTTCTGCTTACATAACGAATGAAATTGGCAATACAGTTTTAGTTCGTTAACGTAAGGTGGTAAAATAAAAGCAGAGCATTTCTTTTGTTGGATATTTGATTTCGACATTTTTCAAACGCAACGCAAACAGACTCAGTTGTTTCAGAATAAGTATGTGAACGTTTGGTGAATTCGGCCTCGGAACTCCTGTTTTGCCTATATTGTCTGTGGAGATAAAATTTTCTGTACCCTGTTTGCCTTGCAAAGTATATAGCACCTTTCTTTTAAGAAAAGGAGACGCCATCGGAGACAGCACCGCAGTGCTTCCAGTAGTGTACGGCAAGGTTTGTCCAGAGGACGTAGGGGTAAATGGAGAGCGCCTGTGAATCAGTCCAGCAGCTCTTGCGTATCAACTGCCAAGCCAACAAAGAGGGGATTCAGCGTAAGATTAACTGCTTCTCTATTTTGGAGACAAAATCAATTTTTCGCAGCTTTTAACACGAGATATGTGCAGTTCGTTGAAGAAGCGTGAACCCGTAAGAAATAAGCCCAATCGTTGGCGCACTCAGCCGTCGACCTAGTTGGGAGATGCTAGTCAGTAGCATTAGTTCAAGCACACTATTCATTTCGCGTTGCATTGCTCCAATGTGCAAAGTAAAACTTTAATTCAAGTCTGCCGCACACTGAAATGCAGTGACATTGATCAAGACGGGCCTGGCTTTTTTTTACCTTTTGGTAATTTGTTTGAACACTGGGATTTTTGTAACGGGCTTGTTCGTGTTCGGATATCTTTTTTCGGCTGTCGACCCGTTTGAAGGTATCTGTAATAGATCTGAAAATGCCCTACCAGCGGATGGATGAGCAGTTATTAGAAAGTATCACAGATAGAGAGCGCTTATCGATTCAGAGCTTTCGGCACTCTGATGCCGTCGTCAGTGATGGGAAAGAGGGAGAGTTTATTGCGCTGTGGAAATTTATAGTCACGCAATGGGGGTCAAGGAGGGGGGTCGGCTTGGTATGGTGCAGCATCTGGTTCTATTAATAGCTGCAGTCCATACTTCGCTGATCTCCACACCTTGGTCGCGATTAATCGTGCTATTGTGCCGGATGAATAGAGCTTCCTTAATCCGCTGGAGGTGTAGTCGGCTTTCCCGGCAAATTAATTTGGGTCGCGGGTCAAGAGAGCAGTGGATGGCGTGCTCTGCGACCGCGGAAGCTTTGATGGCCTCCTCCATGATCTTTCTCAGAGCGCGGGTTTGTGGCCGGCCACGGCGTGCGGTATGTGACCCGTTCAGTCTTTGTTCGACATTCTTGTAACGGGTCACGTACGACATGTGTTCACGAAATCTGTGGGATAAAGTGTTGCCCGTTTCTCCAATATAGGAGGCGTGGCAACTGCGCATAATTTCGTAAACTACGCCCGGTCTGCTGTCCAATGGAACCATGATCTTATCAGTTCTAACGATCGCACGAATGTTGTTGGAAGATGTAAAATGGACTGTGAAGTTTAGAGAGCGACCTAAGCGTTTTAATCTTTCTAAACAACTAAAATACGGGACTTTTGGTAATTTCCACGAACTACTGGATCCTGGTTGTTTGGAGGCTCTGTATTCTCGACATGACTCGTTTTAACGGGCATCAATTATTGTGGATTCTCTTTTTCATATTGTGTGAAAACGGCAGAATACCCGTTCGTCAATGCTTTACTTCAATAGCGTAGCTTTCGGGACTTCTCTTGGTCCCGTCTTCAGCGGAAATCTTCAAACGCAATCCATCGTGCGAGTATCACAGTCACGAGTGAAAACTGTCAATGAAACAGTGCCGGGAGTAGAAGTGACATGAGCAAATGCGGTTCTATAAACTTTTGTTTTTTCTTCAAACTCATTATGTTCTTTGTTTTTTGTTCTCTCTTTTATCTTCCTCTTTTTTCTTTTTTCTTCTTCTGCTTCTTCTCTTCTTTTTCCTTTTTCCAGTTCCTCTTCTTCAGTCTTCTTGTTTTTCCGTCTTTTTTCTCTCCTTCCGCTTTTTTCTTGCTTCTTCTTCTGTTTCTTCGTTCCTTCTCTCCTTTTCGTTTTTCATTCCTTTCTCGTCCTCTTCTTCACTCTTCCTGTTTTCTCGTCTTTTATTTTCTTCCCTTCCGCTTTTTTCGTCTTTCTTCTTCATCTTCTTCCTTCTGTTTTTTCTTTCCTTCTCTTCTTTTCGTTTTCCTTCTTTCCTTCTCTTCTTCTACCGTTTTCGTCTTTTTCTTCTTCTTTTGTTCTTCTTCTTCTTCTTCTTCTTCTTCTTCTTCTTCTTCTTCTTCTTCTTCTTCTTTTCTTTTCTTCTTTTTCTTCTTCTTCTTCTTCTTCTTTCTTCTTCTTCTTCTTCTTCTTCTTCTTCTTCTTCTTCTTCTTCTTCTTCTTCTTCTTCTTCTTTCTTCTTCTTCTTCTTCTTCTTCTTCTTCTTCTTCTTCTTCTTCTTCTTCTTCTTCTTCTTCTTCTTCTTCTTCTTCTTCTTCTTCTTCTTCTTTCTTCTTCTTCTTCTTCTTTCTTCTTCTTCTTCTTCTTCTTCTTCTTCTTCTTCTTCTTCTTCTCTTCTTCTTCTTCTTCTTCTTCTTCTTCTTCTTCTTCTTCTTCTTCTTCTTCTTCTTCTTCTTCTTCTTCTTCTTCTTCTTCTTCTTCTTCTTCTTCTTTCTTCTTCTTCTTCTTCTTCTTCTTCTTCTTCTTCTTCTTCTTCTTCTTCTTCTTCTTCTTCTTCTTCTTCTTCTTCTTCTTCTTCTTCTTCTTCTTCTTCTTCTTCTTCTTCTTCTTCTTCTTCTTCTTCTTCTTCTTCTTCTTCTTCTTCTTTCTTCTTCTTCTTCTTCTTCTTCTTCTTCTTCTTCTTCTTCTTCTTCTTCTTCTTCTTCTTCTTCTTCTTCTTCTTCTTCTTCTTCTTCTTCTTCTTCTTCTTCTTCTTCTTCTTCTTCTTCTTCTTCTTCTTCTTCTTTCTTCTTCTTCTTCTTCTTCTTCTTCTTCTTCTTCTTCTTCTTCTTCTTCTTCTTCTTCTTCTTCTTCTTCTTCTTCTTCTTCTTCTTCTTCTTTCTTCTTCTTCTTCTTCTTCTTCTTCTTCTTCTTCTTCTTCTTCTTCTTCTTCTTCTTTCTTCTTCTTCTTCTTCTTCTTCTTCTTCTTCTTCTTCTTCTTCTTCTTCTTCTTCTTCTTCTTCTTCTTCTTCTTTCTTCTTCTTCTTCTTCTTCTTCTTCTTCTTCTTCTTCTTCTTCTTCTTCTTCTTCTTCTTCTCTTCTTCTTCTTCTTCTTCTTCTTCTTCTTCTTCTTTCTTCTTCTTCTTCTTCTTCTTCTTCTTCTTCTTCTTCTTCTTCTTCTTCTTCTTCTTCTTCTTCTTCTTCTTCTCTTCTTCTTCTTCTTCTTCTTCTTCTTCTTCTTTCTTCTTCTTTCTTCTTCTTCTTCTTCTTCTTCTTCTTCTTCTTCTTCTTCTTCTTCTTCTTCTTCTTTCTTCTTCTTCTTCTTCTTCTTCTTTCTTCTTCTTCTTTCTTCTTCTTCTTCTTCTTCTTCTTCTTCTTCTTCTTCTTCTTCTTCTTCTTCTTCTTCTTCTTCTTCTTCTTCTTCTTCTTCTTCTTCTTCTTCTTCTTCTTTCTTCTTCTTCTTCTTCTTCTTCTTCTTCTTCTTCTTCTTCTTCTCTTCTTCTTCTTCTTCTTCTTCTTCTTCTTTCTTCTTCTTCTTCTTCTTCTTCTTCTTCTTCTTCTTCTTCTTCTTCTTCTTCTTCTTCTCTTCTTCTTCTTCTTCTTCTTCTTCTTCTTCTTCTTCTTCTTCTTCTTCTTCTTCTTCTTCTTCTCTTTTCCTCTCTTCTTCTTCTTCTTCTTCTTCTTCTTCTTCTTCTTCTTCTTCTTCTTCTTCTTCTTCTTCTTCTTCTTCTTCTTCTTCTTCTTCCTTCTTCTTCTTCTTCTTCTTCTTCTTCTTCTTCTTCTCTTCTTCTCTTCTTCTTCTTCTTCTTCTTCTTCTTCTTCTTCTTCTTCTTCTTCTTCTTCTTCTTCTTCTTCTTCTTTCTTCTTCTTCTTCTTCTTCTTCTTCTTCTCTTCTTCTTCTTCTTCTTCTTCTTCTTCTTCTTCTTCTTCTTCTTCTTCTTCTTCTTCTTCTTCTTCTTCTTCTTCTTCTTTTTCTTCTTCTTCTTCTTCTTCTTCTTCTTCTTCTTTTTCCGTCTTCTTCTTCTTCTTCTTCTTCTTCTTCTTCTTCTTCTTTCTTCTTCTTCTTCTTCTTCTTCTTCTTCTTCTTCTTCTTCTTCTTCTTCTTCTTCTTCTTCTTCTTCTTCTTCTTCTTCTTCTTCTTCTTCTTCTTCTTCTTCTTCTTCTTCTTCTTCTTCTTCTTCTTCTTCTTCTTCTTCTTCTTCTTCTTCTTCTTCTTCTTCTTCTTCTTCTTCTTCTTCTTCTTCTTCTTCTCTTCTTCTTCTTCTTCTTCTTCTTCTTCTTTTTCCGTCTTCTTCTTCTTCTTCTTCTTCTTCTTCTTCTTCTTCTTCTTCTTCTTCTTCTTCTTTTTCCGTCTTCTTCTTCTTCTTCTTTTTCCTTCTTCTTCTTCCTTCTTCTTCTTCTTTTCCTTCTTCTTCTTCTTTCTTCTTCTTCTTCTTTTTCCTTCTTCTTCTTCTTCTTTTTCCGCTTCTTCTTCTTCTTCTTCTCTTCTTCTTCTTCTTCTTCTTCTTTCTTCCCTTCTTCTTCCTTCTTCTTCTTCCGTCTTCTTCTTCTTCTTTTCTCTTCTTCTTCTTCTTCTTCTTCTTCCGTCTTCTTCTTCTTCTTCTTCTTTTTCCGTCTTCTTCTTCTTCTTCTTCTTCTTCCGTCTTCTTCTTCTTCTTCTTCTTTTTCCGTCTTCTTCTTCTTCTTCTTCTTCCGTCTTCTTCTTCTTCTTCTTCTTCTTCCGTCTTCTTCTTCTTCTTCTTCCGTCTTCTTCTTCTTCTTCTTCTTCCGTCTTCTTCTTCTTCTTCTTCCGTCTTCTTCTTCTTCTTCTTCTTCTTCCGTCTTCCGTATCAGCCGTTTGGTTCGAAACGAATTCGATAATTTCTTCGACAGAATGTATCACGGATTTCCTCGACATTCATTAATTGTTGGCCTTGATCCTCAGAGTCGGATGCCATCCACCTGTTAATAAACCTTTATTAATAAAAAATAAGGGCAACAACTGCTACCTTTCAACGTCAGGCCTATCGTATTCGTCACATACGGAAGTCATTGTAAAGGAATGAATAATCTTTTCCATCACTTGGTCTACTTCATTAGCGACGAGGCCGACAGAGAGCCTACGGCCAACAAGAATTTTATTCCAAGAATTTTTAAACGTACTCTGCGTTAGAGAACTGCAGCTTTGCGCTGCCATGTAACAGAAATCCCGTACGTTTATCTTCTTGTAGAAGCTCGTCACAGTCTGCACCGTATCACTGTCAGCAAAAGTTGCCGAAGAAGTTTTCTGTAATTTTGCTTCAAAGTTCCAATTACTCCTTGATCCATTGGCTGGATTAATGCCGTAACGTTTGACGGAAGAAATTTAACCGTCACGAGTTCGTCAACCATGTTCAAATACTCTGCTGAAGGATGAGCTGGAGCGTTGTCTATAAGCAGCAGCACCTTTCCAGTTTTACCAATCAAGGCTTGATACTCTTTTACCTGAAAATGTTATTTCTGGTAATGTACTTCCCATTTTCTTTAACTGCTTTGCCTCAGGAATAAAGATTTCTATGAACCAATCTTTGAAAAGTTGAACATTCATCCACGCCTTCCTTTGATATCCATATTCCACAGGCGGCTTATTCATATTCTTGAAACTTCTGGGATTTTTTGCTCCCCCGATTAAGTACAGCGGTATGCGGTTGGCACCCGAATCATTCGCGCATATCATCAGTGTTACTCGTTCTTTCCTTCTCTTTGGGTCTGATGCGCGTTCTTCACTACGTGCAATGAGGGACCTGCTGGGAAGTGCCTTCCATTTAAGGCCAGTTTCATCTGCATTATAGACGAAATCCTCGTCATAGTCTCCTTCTTTCAAAAACGCTGCTAATTCTTCCCTGAAGTTATGGCGGAAGGCTCATCTGCAGACTATTGTTCGCCCTGAAGCTCTTGAGCTCGAATGCCGTGCCGCTTCTTGAACTTGTCCAGGCAGCCCTGACTAGCCTTAAAGATAGGGTCGGCATTTAGCGCAGCGGCAAAACAGACCGCTTTATCGCACACCAGGGGACCAGAAATAGGAATCTCAGCTGAGCGATTTTGTACGAATCATACAAGGTCTTATCAGCCGCTTTCCAACATCTCGCTGACGACGGAATCAGTCGATTCCGAAAGCTACGAATAAAAGATATCGTACGTTCATTGTTCACCGGGTTTTTTCACTAGCGCCTAACCAACTAGCCACTAGTAAGGTTGCTTTCGCGTTCTTACAGATAACAGTGAATAGAATTCAACGAGTGCATCAGTCGTAATCTTCCAACATGTTCTACCGCCCAGTTACAAAGAAACCAGTCTTCAATAACAATGAGGCCTGATAATGGTACGGAAAGATTTGAATCGTTCTTTTTCGAACACGTTGATTACCTGTCGTGTTTGCGAGATACACGTGAATCAAGAGGGGTTTCCCAGCAGTCTTTACTTTAAGCTGTAAGCGTCAAGCAGGTCAAGCGTCAGCGATGAATAAGCTATCGTAAAACTGTTAGCAGGCACGAAGTGCAAGCAGTGCTTTAGCGTGCTTAACGTCGGAATGCTTAACACACAACGTTACCTCTTGCAATGAGTCAGGAGCAACTTACCCAAAGACCGAGCCAGCGACGAACGGTTCACTCGTTTAGCAACAGCACAGGGCAAAATAGACCTCGCAGTGGACCTACATTGCCAACAGAGCCTAAGCTTGTGCTGTTTCGCAGACGTATTTACAAAATTCCTTTCCGAAATCCTGGGGCCTCCCTCTACAGACTTCTCCCTCTGGGGCCCGCTCAGATTTTCCAGGGGCCCCCAGGGCCCACGTTGAGAATGGCTGGATTAGTGGACCGTCGAAGTTGAAGAGGTTAGCTAAATGCACCCGGACTCCAAAAGTGGGGCATTCCTAAGAAAAAAATTGGTTTGCAGGGTGAGGCATGTCAGAGCCTAAAAGAAGGTGCAGGCTGTACAACGCGGAAATATGGCTTCATTCCTTCGCACGGTAACAGGCATTTACCGATGTGTCTGATTTGCGAGAAAGTGCTATCGAATGAGGCAATGAAACCTTCACGGATGTTGGACCACCTTTCTAGGCAGCATCCGGAGAAAGGAAATAGGGATGTCTCATATTTTCAAGCGCTTCTCGACAAGTGAGCCTAATAAACAACCCAGGTTAGGGAAGCCACTTGCCTTGACATCCAAAGAAGTTAGCGATGACTTGCTTGCGTCTTACAGAATTTGAATGTTGATTACGAAAGCTGGATATGCCCATACAATTGGCGAGGAACTGTTAATTCCGGTAATAAGTGAGGTACTCCAAACAGTTTTACACAGGCTGAGAGCTGATGTTTTTAAGAAAATTCCGTCAAGCAATAATACGGTCCAGCGTCGAATCAATGAAATGGCTAACAATGTGGAAGATGCGTTGTGCAGCTCGCTAAGAACAACGCATTTTCCGCCACAGATTGATGAATCATGTTTGCTAGGCAATGAGGCCTTGCTGCTGACCTACGTTCGTTTCATAAAGGACGAAAAGCTGGTTCAAGAACTATTGTTTGCAAAGGAGTTGGTAATCGACACGAAAGGCGCAAGCATCACCATTTTATTGAAAGCATATTTTCATTAATGCGTAGCACGGTTAGATTCCGTTTTTTGTAAGAAATAGTTGCGCAAAACGGAGGGAAAGAGCAATTTTAACCCCGTGAGTGACAACAGAGTCTAGGGGGGGGGCGATGACGACGTCTTCGGGGGCGATGGCGGGCAGAAGGTTGGGAAACACTGAGTTACACCATGGAACAAGTCGTTCTATAAATGCGGCGATGAGGGTATTGCAAAACTGAGAATGCATCATATTATCAAATGCATGATCTTCAATGTTTTATCCTCTTTGTCCAGCAAAATGGTACTGTTATGGCCAAATCTAGCTGGAGCTAGTGTGACGGTCAATACCGTGAACCGACAATCGAACATGGTCATCAGTACCTGCGCATCCCCTTACCTATATAAATTCAGACGATTATGCGAACGGCGTCTTTCTGTCGATCGAGGCATCAAAATAAACGGACATCAAAAATACAGTTCATTTTTGACGGACGACTCTTCGTCTTATTCGAGGGCCGTCTGTATTTGAAATTGTTTGAGACAGCTGCTGCACACCTTGGCTTTATTTTCAAATCCCCCCCTTAGACGGCGCCGCTATCGTTAGCCGGAGCATGTTGGTTGTTGCCCTCTTCCGAAAGGTGGCGACAGCGTCTGGGGAAAGGGCGTCATGTTTCTGTTCGTAAGGCAGCTGATAGGCTGGTGGTGCTCGCAAGTAAGTGGTTGGCGCGGTTGCGGTTGCTATGGTTAGGTTTGTGCAACATAGAGTTGGTGATCGGTCCTTTGGGATGAAGGCTAACGGCTTGCACTGCAAAATTGGGGCATTCAGCATAGGGCCTTCGCGAAAGTGGTCCACACGGTTTACTCCGCTTGGAAAGTTCAGCGGAGGCACATCTTCCCTGTTCAATCTGAAATGTATATATTCCAACACACGGATGAGATATATTCAGCGCTGTTTTCCAACGTTGTGATTAGTGCGATATGTTGTGGATAAGAAAGATGAGTTTTGAAGAGGAATTAATGTTGTCTATCCAATTGTGAAAGGTCTACGGCTGTATCTCTGTTGAATATTACAAACCCCAAGCAAATGCTACTTGGGGGAACAGTTTACTTGTATTGACCTTAAGGGGTCACTGGTTTCACAACATTTGGTATGTCGAATCAGATTCGACCAAATACCACTAACTGCGACCCGTCTATCACTGTTCAAACAATCATTATGGACCTCACTATACCATTTAGTCTGTCTTCCGCATTCTTGTACCTATGGATGTCATTTAAATGCTCTTTAAATCTATCTTGTAGAGGTCTGCCTGTTTCACCGATGTAAATCGCTGAGCGCTGACCTTCAGTATGTTCAACGCCACTGTTAGACATCCTATATTGTCTATCCATTTGACAATTTCGAACGGAAGAACGTGAAACCCCTTTGCGAAATATTCCTCTAGCATTTGTAAATGCTGTCAGCAAACATCCGCTTATGCGTTTACCGCCCTCGAATTGTGTAGTTAACACTTAAGCGCGCATATTTAGCCTCTTTCTCATTTATCGGTTTGCTGAAGTTCAAATTCGCGAATAGGGGGTGATATGGTCGACTTTTGCCGATGGCTTTCCGAAGTGAAAACGATATGTCATAGAGAAGAGGTTTTTTGTCGTAGGGGTTCTGTATTCTACTTTCTGCAACAAGTGGTGCTGACTAGACATGGGATGTCAGAGAGAAGACTGTCATTGGTGCCGTTTCTTCTCGTTCCTGCTGGTGGTCATCTTGGTTTTATGTTCCTCATGGTTGCCTAACTTTTTTACTTCGTGCGGTTACCATGGGCAGGTGGTTGTAAGTGGACGTGGGCTGTCAGAGAGAGAGAAGGTTGACATTCGTGTCGTTTGTTCTTGTTCGTGCTGCTGCTCTTGGCGATTTTGAGCTCTCCTTTAGAATGAGGTCGCGGACTGAAGAGATGGGTTTTTCGCAGATGTGCGCTGCATACTTGAATGATGAGACTGCGGCCATCGCCTTCATGCAGGAGAAGGGGATCCTGCATCCGGAGAGGAGCTGCGTGTGCGGCAGAGACATAGTGCTGTACCTAAAACGCGCATCTGCTCGTTGGAGGTGCACACGGAAGGTCTGCCGCAAGGAGCTGCCGTTGCGTGCAGGGATATGACTGGAAGGTAAAATTGTGCTTCAAATGATTTGTACTTCATTGTGCTGATCCTTAGGAAGCAATCTGCCTGTGAGGAAAGCGCTGCTTTTCATTCGCGCCTGGAGCGACAAGCTCACAAGCTGCGCTTTTTGCAAAGGCAACTTTGGCATTAATGGAAAGGCAGCGGCCGAATGCAACCTCACATTGAGGGAGGCAGCGGCGGAATGGCAGTTCAAGAACCATGTCACTGTGGGAGAGCCTGGCCTTACGGTTGAAGTTGACGAGAGTTTATTTTTTAAGAGGAAATACAATCGGGGTTGGGTTCTCCCACAGACTTGGGTCGTCGGCGGTGTGTGCCGCGAGACCGGTGAATGTTTCCTTGCCCGGATTACAGATCGGTCCGCCGCTACGCTTATCGATGTCATCAAAGAGAACTTAGCGGCCGGATCAACAGTAATCACGGATGAATGGCGTGATACTACCGTCTGTTGGATGAGCACTACACGCACTTGCGTGTAAATCACTCGATCAACTTCGTTGATTCCACCGTCTGCGTATGAGCACCAGTCACTCGATCAACTTCGTTATTAACTTGAATCAACTTCGTTGATCGAGTGACTGGTGCTCATACGCAGACGGTGGAATCCCTCTGGTGCCACACCAAGCAAGGGAGCAAGATCCGGCGTGGCACACATCGGTCCATGTTGGACGCGTAGTTGTGCGAGTTCATATGGTGCCGGCTACTCGACTCACATAGGTCCATGTTGGACTCGTACTTGTGCGAGTTCATATGGTGCCGGCGACTCAAGCCGGATGAACAGCCATTCCCGAAGATCCTCGAAGCCATTGCCGAATGCTACCCACCGGCATGAGAAAGGTGCGCAGTGTTATTGTCTGCATGCGTCGGACGCTATTGTTCATTATTGGTTAAGGTCCAGTTGACGGCAGAAAACGGCAGCCTGGTTCAGCACCTGTGAGACCTCCCCGAATACGTAAGGTGCGCTGGCCTCCTGTCGCTTTGTGTGCGTGACATTACCAGTTCTTTGATTTAAGATTAGATAAAGGCGAAGACGGCGGCCCGCAGACTTAGTGCATTGAAGAATCGCATTTATCAGACAGGTACGCACGCGTTTCGTTCTGTTGCGTGCGAAACTGTCTAATTCTTTGCTTAGGCAAGGGCGATAAGCATAGCCCGGTGGTAAAGCTGCTGCGTTGAAGGACGCTCGAATAACACAGGTACGAACACCTCTCACTCTTTTGCTTGCAAAACTTTACCTGATTGTTGATTAGGCTTAGTCAAGGGCGGAAAGGATTGTCTGGTGAAGCTACTGCGTCGAAGAACGGGTATGCACAGCTCTTGCCCTTCGCAGCTGGCGAACCTTCACTTGATTGTTGGCTGAGGTTTAGGCATATGTGCACAGCACTCCTCCAAGGTGGAATGAGCCTTCACGAAATCGATTGCCGCATGGTCAGTATCTGTAGAAGGAAAATGAGATTTCCCATTTTGCTGTTTCAATTTTCCGTTTCGGTTCTTAGGCACTGTTGTCTCGCCATGCGGTCACGTCCAATTGGACGTCGTGCTACTGCCTTGCGACTGTGGTGCCGCCTCAAAATGACGGCATTTTAGCGAAACTGGCGCCACCTATGTCGAAAAGATAGGTCGTGTGAGCTTGGTTTTTGCGATGGCAGCGCCACCTACGCAGGTGGATTTGAAAAAAGTTTCCAAACCTTCAGCATAACTGATGTACTCGTTTTCTCTATAGTCCAATGCATTCACAATTTCTTCTGATCAGCCGTTGTTCCGATGCCGGTTTAGTGGAGGTGACGTAATGCGCCCGAGTAGACCACCAACGCAGCAAAACCGTCTCAAAGCGTTGGTTAAATTCGTCGTCTGCTCGGTTATCCCAGGGAGAATACGTGAGAAGATAAGATCAAGGCATGCGATGGCGCTGGTTATCCATGTTTGGTGGACGATTAAATGTGGACAAGGGCGCAAAACCTGCAAACAAGTCATGCGACTCCATAAGGTGCTGTGGAAGTTGTAGCTCTGCATTGCTGCGTGCAAGTTGGACCTCTGCGGCCGTGCGCACTTCGGCTGCAGCGAAGGCCGAAGTGCGCACGGCCGGCCAATCACGCACGACGAATAGAATCGCAGACCTCGAATCGCACACGGCTGGCGATTGGCGCATTGTTGGCGAATCGCGCGCGACCAATCGAATCGCGCAGACCGAAAACGCTCAGACTGAAATGTCGTGTACCCCTTACGTATATTTTTAAAGTTCTTAAAAATATGGTACTAAATTTTGAACAGCTGTTGTGCACATTTCTCCATTTTATGTACCGCTTCAAAAGTAAACGGCCCGCAGGCAGTAGCATTGAACCTTCGTCCACTTACTTACTGTATGTTTGAAGGAATTTCCGTAAATCGGGTGAATGGTATAACTAAGTGGGTCGTTGAGTGGTTTGCGTTCCCTTTTCACTAGGAAAAAGTAGCGCAGCAGTTTCCCTACGTGCGCGCTGCGCTCTGAATACAACCTATCCTCGCGAATCTTGTTTTCTCACTTCAGGTCTCCACTTACGTAGTACGGTGCTGGAATTTTGTTGTTGCGTTTATTTTATCGTTGGGCTTATTTCGGCGCCGTCCTGTTTCCCCGTAATAAACTTTTGTTATCAATGCACCCTACGCCCACGCGTGAATCGTTTAGTCAGTTCGTACCTGTGTAGCGTTCTGCATTTTTTAGTCTTTTCGCGATGAGCAAAAAGTTAGTTGGCAAATACAAGCTAGCTTCCTCTGAAAATTTTGAAGCTTTCATGAAGGAGTTGGGTAAGGCAGCTTGGTTCCTGAATAAATTATTTTTTCCATTTGTATGCACTCCACTTTTGTAAAATTGCCGTTTGACTGATTACCTTTTCAAAACCTGCTGGCATACCAGAGGGTTACTGCATCTTTGAAGTGACCGTTCATTGTCCACGCGAATAAATTCGTGATTGAAACCAGGTGCAGAACAAAGTTGAGAGCAATGCGAACGTGCAGTACAATATGCACGTTATTTATATTGGCTGTTGTACTGACAAGATGTCATTTTCCCCGGAGTATTTTTCTTATGAGATGGCGTTTCAACAGGCGTCAACTTTATGCTTCGTAAGATTGCCCACAATGCTGTCGTCATTGTCGAAATAATTGAAGAAGACGATGGTTTTTGGATTCTCAAAAATGACTCTACTTTTCGCCATCTTCAAGTTCGTTTCCGCCTCGGTGAGCCGGTCGAGGAAGTGACTCCAGACGGCCGTCATGTATTGGTATGTGTTGTCTGTTCATTTAAACTCATTTCGTTTAGGTGGAATATATTGTGTAAGAGTGTTCTACTGTTTGAATTTGTTTCCGTTTGACTACATTCTTTCATTCATTCTCTACATCCAAGGACTCTAAAGGACTGCCAGTTAAAGATTGCTGTACTGCAGGACACCTGAAAGCAGCGTTCTTCTGTATTATTAATATAGGGTCTTTTTAAATTATTTTGCGATTGCTGCTTTTGGTAGTCGCTTAGGGAAGATTCGTTTACCTAAATCAGGGGTGGGGAACCTTTTTGCTGCCGCGGGCCGTTTGGACGCATATAAAACCATTCGCGGGCCGGATGGAATGGTCGGGCGGGCCGGATGTAATGGTCTGCCTGGCCGGATGGAATGATCTGGCGGGCCGGATGGAATGGCCTCGCGGGCCGTATACGGCCCGCGGGCCGGAGGTTCCCCATCCCTGACCTAAATGATCCATAGGGATTTGACCCAACTGCATTACGTGTCCACGTGTCGGAGACGCTCTCCCTTGCGCTGATTGACTGGTTAGAGACCCAGAAGTATTTTGTGCACTTCTGTTTGCTAATGCGGCAATTATTGTTGGCCCTACCTGAGCGACATGGTCCTTTTGAAGACCTTATTAAGTATGATGTAATTCAAATTTTTATCTTATCTTGTTTTGATGATGTTGAGTTTTCACGGATTTTCCCGTTGCTTTATCCGTGAAAATCCGTGAAAACTCAACATCATGAAGATCCATGCTCCCATTAAAAGACATCCTGTCTTCCTTATCTTGTTTTAGCTTTTTTGCCTATGTGTGAATGCGAGGTAGTGGTTAGAACAGTGAATCATCAGATAAATTAAGGTGAAGTACGATTACAGTTTCCTTTTGCACTTTATCGGAATTCTTATCAATCCTAGAATGCGTTGAGATTATCTGGTAGCCATAGTGTTAAATAGTGGATGTTTGATAATTCGACGGTGCAGTCGATTATTATCTTCTTAGTCAACAGAACCCCGTTCTTCATTTGTTTATTTCTACTTTTGTTAATCCTGAGGTTTCTGGAATGCTGCAAATTGGAAAATCGCATTCCCATAGTCCAATGGCTTCTCCTCTTCTGCTTGATTCGTCTCTGCATTATCCTAGTCTTTTAGGCCAAACAGTGGAATTAATGTCTGTTGCGTTGCTGCGAGGCCGTTGAGCTAATTCCTACTATTCATATTGGACGACAGCTGACTGAAAATTTTGGGTTTTGGTGATCTTTATTATTGAATATTGGATTTCCCACGGGTTTCAGTTCCATATTGTGTGAAAACGGCAGAATACCCGTTCATCAATGCTTTACTTCAAATAGCGTAGCCTTCGGGACCTCTCTTGGTCCCATCTTCAACGCAAATTTTCAAACGCAACCTATCCCGAAAGCTACGCTATTTGAAGTAAAGCATTGATGAACGGGTATTCTGCCGTTTTCACACTATGTTTATTATTATTATTATTTTTTTCAAAATGTATTGCATTTGAAGCAGGCTTAGACTATTCTCTAGGTACCACAGTAACTCTACATTTCCAATTTTTAGTTATTTAATTTCTCAAATTATTCTGCGCAGTTGTCCTACCTGAATTGAAAAATTTTATCTTTTGCTCAACACCCACAAATGCGTTCGTTCCAGCCACAATTCTTGCCACACGATTGCACAAATGCTGAACTCATGACTAAAGTTTGTGCAATGAAGTTACCCTACAGGATGTATCTCGGTTTCTTTTGCAACTGAAGCATCTGCTGACCTGCTGATGCTCTGTTGAATTGTTTGGTACAATTTGTAGATATCCAGTGGAAGGGTAAACGCTGTAGCTTGCTGTTCATATTCGGAATATAACGTGGCCACCCAAGTTGACCCATTTACTCATGGTTCAGTGGCTCTTCAAATTGCACATTAAGATCTTAATGGGCGTGGGGTCTCCGCTCCAGATATTATTAACAATGACAGCCTCTTTCGAAAGACCTGATGTCTTTTAACGGGGGCATAGATCTTCATGGTGTTGTATTTTCACGGATTCTTCCCGTTGTCTTTTGTACGCTGGTTGATCTGTAAGTAAACAGACACGGTCTCCCTACCAGCAGATGGATGAGAGTGGTTATGAGAGGACACGGTCAGAAAACGACATGCTGTTTTCCTCTCGAATATTTTGGAACGGTGGAGTTGCATCTTCAGCGAGCAAGAGCTAGAGCAGTGTTTATCAACCTTTTTCGCGCAGTCGACCCCCAGGACTTTGCCGTCGTCCCTTATCGCCCCCTCCCCAGATTTCACAATTGCCCCCTGCTCTGATTGGTTCCCTACGGTCTACGGAAAGCTGGCTGGTTTATTCTTAGTACTTTATTTCCTTGCTATAACGTCACACGTATACAGGAAATTTTTGTTATGAAGGATGAGTTTAAAGTTAGGACTTTATTTCATGCACGCACAGTTTCGTTAAATGTTTGAACATTAGAGAAAATTAGTGAAAAGCCTGATACTGTCGAAACGAAATTAGTTTCTGGATGTTAGGCTGAAAACTGGTCAGCCGTAGCCGCAGATCACCACGTTTCGTTATTTTTAACCGGCTTCTCTTCTTCCTCAGGTTTGTTACCACGCTAAACCCTCTTTCCACTAAATGGGATGAGGGAAACGCGATAAGCAACTTTTATTACAGCAGTCCATAGGCGAGGATGTAAGCTATCTGTGGTTGAAGCCAGAAAGCTTGGTACACGTATATAAAGTCGGTCTTCAAGTCTTCATTTGTTTGCAATTCGATCAATTCCTCTTGTATGTCGACTGCTGCATTTTCAGCACAATAAAACGGTTCTATCACCAAACTTGGGATTTCTGTATATGTGCATTCCCACTTGCTTAGCCTTAACTTGTCTCTCATTTTAAATTGCATGGTTAAGGATGTGATAATATTAATAGTTGCTACTGTTAAAATTTCAACAATAAGTATAGTGCTTAACTGCTCAATTTCCTTTTATTTGCTATTAAGTTTATATAAGATAGTTCACTTACGTGAAATGTGATGCCAGGTGTAAGCGTAACTGCCAAGTTAGAAGCTATCTGGAAGGTCACGGTCAGCTAACACCAACTTAATAGAGAAAGACTAGCACAGGAAGTCAGATGTCCGCCAAAGCACAAAGAAAGGTGAACAATAAGAATTATCTATAATTAGAACGTGGTGGAGGCAGCATACAGAAAGGTTGAGAATAGCTTTGATCAGATGCGCCTTCCTGAGTAGGACTCTGATTATGCCGTGTGGAAAGCTTGTCACCGATAGAACCGTCGACGAACGATCGCGAGTGTTAAGTATAATTCCTTCACACTAAACCGTTTAGTGTGAAGGAATTATACTTGCTTCCGGCAGCGTATTTGACTGAATGGTATTTGCGTTTCAAATCTCACTTGTACAGATGCGTCCGAAGCAAGATATCAGTCGATTGTCTCCTAAATGCACAACAGCTATGTATTGCCCCTTCAATTTTCTATTGCCCCCTTCATATGTAGTTGAATAATGGATTTCTGACGGGTTTCGGTTTCATTGTGTTAAAAGATGGCTGAATAACCCGTTCATGAAAGTTCTTTATTTGATAGCGGAGCTTTCGGGACCTATCTCGGTCCCGTCGTCAGCGCAAGTAATCGTCACGAATAAAATCCGATAAGCAATGCCTTAGGCATTTTTATCGGTTTTTATTCGTGACGGTTACTTGCGCTGAGGACGGGACCGAGGTAGGTCCCGAAAGCTCTGCTATCAAATAAAGAGGCTTTCATGAACGGGTTATTCTGCCGTCCTCTAACACAATTGCCCTCTTCAATCATATATCACTCCCTTCAATTTTCCGTCGCCTCATTCAGTCCTCTATCGCCCACATTATCGTCCCTTCGCTTCCGTCGCCCCCCCCTAAAATCTCACATCGCCCTCCGGGCCTCCCCTGAGAAAGACTGAACTAGAGCGAGCAAGCTCTTACTCGCTGAAGACGGAACTCGAGCGTTCCGTAATATTCGAGAGAAAACCTGTGCGTCGTTTTCTGACTGTCTTCTTATAACCACTCTCATCCATCCGTTGGTACGGAGACCGTGTCGGTTTACGTATGTATCATCAGCGTACAAAAGACAACGGGAAAGATCCGTGAAAATACAACACCAATGACAGCCTCGTTTTGAACGGAGTGGAATAATCTTGTCGTTAAATTACACATTAACAACGTATAGCAAATTTTCCTTTTTTTACATTTCACGGGGGAAATCCGTGATACATTCTGCTTGCATTAACAACGTAATTGAAAATAGGATTTCCAGGTGCGGGGTAGAACCTCATGGTATTTTTTCTTTGTTGACAAACGCGGCACGATTCCCCGTTGATCTATATTGCGCAATAAATGTCGCGAAGCTTTTTGACGTTACTTCGTCCATCATCAGCGCTTAGGTCAATCTTGTTTGCTTCGGTTGTGTCAAAACAGCTCTCTGGTTTGAAGTTGATAAGGGTGGGGTTTAAAGTAGATTGTTTTACAGGGGAGCTTGGGTCTAAATATAGTGTGTGGGTGGTGCTCTTATGCGTAAATAAATCAGAAATAAAGCTAAATAAAATAAAGTAAAAGAAAAAAAATAAAAAACAAAATAAACAGAAAATAAAAGAAGCAAAATTGAAATAATAATTAGTAATAATGTGAGATTTTGGTGGAAGGTGGGATTGAAGGATAAACAAGGTGAGGGTAGGGGAGCGTGTGTGGAGAGGGACAGCATATTTTGGTTCCGGAGGTGTTGCACCTTTTCATTGTTTAGTCGGCAGCAGTTTGTGTAAGCGGCTACACTTGACCATATGTCGTTTACGTCTTCTTCTTGGTCACGATTGATGCATTCGTTGTGGCGTATCAGATAAGCTTCCTTGATCTTCCTTAATTTGTAGTCTGTTCTAAGGGTCAGTTTGGACACCTTGATTTGGTCATCTGGATGTGGACAGTTGACTGCGTGTTCAACTAGGGCAGAGGCATTAATAGCGTCTTGTTTTACTCTTGATGGGTTGTTTGTTTGCCGTCTGCCTCTCCTCCTGAGGCTTTCTCCTCTTTCTCTACTCTCATCCGTTCTGTATTTTTGTAAAAGCTCCCAGGTGTTGTTGAAATGTTCTATCCATATTGTGTCCAGTTTCACCAATATATCTGGCTCCGCACCCACGTTGAATCATGTATACTACCCCCTCTTTTTGTTCAACTGGGATCTTGACTTTGTCTGAACGTAGAATAGATCGCAAATTGTGGTGATTCTTGAACGTGAATGTGACACCCAGTTTATAAGCTGTTTTTTATAGTCTTTCACTGAGGATTGGATAGTATGGCAAAATGAGTTTCGTGTTGGGAGTTTGGTTTTCAATCATCCTGGATTGGCCATTGTTCCATCTGTTGAGTCTTTTCTTGATGCATGCTTCCGTCAACGTGACAGGGAAACCATTCTTTTTTAACGTTCCTCGTATGAAACGGAACTCTTCTTGCAGGAATTGTTTGCTGCAGAGTTTTATGACTCGGTCAACCGTTCCTGTGATTCCTGTGAGTGATTCCCAACTTTTACGCTCATTGCGTGGTTGGAATAAAAATTGAGATATTTTTTTGAGTTTGTGGGTTTTCTAAAAACAGGGGTCTTCAGTTTTTTGCCATGTTTGCCTATCAATGCATCTAGGAAAGGCAAGCGCCCTCTCGTTTCCTTTTCGATTGTGAATTGGACGTAATTGGGGAATAGGCTGTTTGGTTAGGTCAATAATTCATCCTCCCTTCCCTTCTTTACAATGGTAAATATGTCGTCCACATCGCGTTTGAATAACTTCACGTTGTACTCGGTAATACCTGATGGGAAAGCCATCTCTTGTAAATGTTCCATGAATATTTCAGCAACAATCGGCGATATTGGGCTTCCCATTGGGGCTCCACAATGGGAAGCCCACTATCGCCGATTGTGGCTGAAAATGGTTTTTGTGAGAAAAAAGGTTCCTTTCCAATGAAAGAAGTTTCCCTCTTTCAGGCAAAACTTCGCCAGCTGAGTCAGATGGAAAGGATTCAGCATTGTGCGGTCTTTTAAAAGTGGATCTTTTGAGAGGACATCAAGAATGGACGTATGAGTAATGTCTAGTGGGATGCTGGTAAACAGGTCCTTAACATCGTAGCTGACTAGTATGTCCTCATTATCAATCTCCATCGACTTGATTTCAGTTGTGAAGGAGGTGAGTTTTTCGTATGTGAATTCCTCTTGCCAGTCAGTGGTTTGAGCATCTTGGCTAGGTATTTTGCTAGGCTGTTCGTCGCGCTTTTGTAACTGGAAACTAATAGTCTTAAAGGAATTTCCTGTTTGTGTATCTTCGGAAGGCAAAAACGTTCTGGACAAGTGAAATTTGTGGCGAATTTATGATGGCGTGCCATTATGGGAAGTTTTTCTTCTCTTCTTTTCTCTTTAAGTTTTTCTTCTCTCTCTCTCTCTCTCTAAGTTTTTCTTCTCTGGTTTCATTATGCATGGATGTGATGATGTTGCTGAGTTCTTGTCTCACATTTTCAGATGGATCATTGCGCAATTTCATGTATGTATCAGGATGCAAAAGATCTGCTACTTTGCTATTGTACGCCTCTCTGTACATGATCACTACCACATTACCTTTGTCGGCCTTTGTGATGACAATAGCTTCTTCGTTCTTTAACTTTTTAATTGTTCTCATCTCCTTGGATAAATTGCTTTTTGGCTGGTAGTGTTGCGTGTTTAAGCAGTTGGCAATCGCTCCTCTGATATGACTTGCTTTAAGGGAGTTTTCAATCTTTAAGCCCAATTCTGCTCGGCTTATTATGTCCAGATAATCAATTCTACCTGGCGTTGGCGCGAAGTTTAAACCTTTGGCTAAGACATGTTTTCCTGTGTTCGTTAACACCCTGGAACTAAGGTTTACAATATCATTGTCATCGTCAGTTCTTTCCCAACTCAAGGTTGTGTGTCTCCGATTACGTTGAGAGAATTCTTTTGAATCCGAACAGACAAGATTGTTGAGCCAGTTTCTCATCCTTTCTTTTTCCTTGCGTAGTAGCCCTGAAACGGACCATTGAGTTTGTGTTTTCAGTATGGAAAAAAGGTCCTCACCAATGAGTACTGGTAGGACTTCCTCTATTTTAGCCTTATTATGGTGTGACCACATTATTTCCTTTTTCTGTTGCTTTATGGAATTCCTCAGTGGAGCAAAGCCAGCTCGTCGAAGTATATTATCAACCCGCAAGCTTCTTATTTTACCGGTTGTGAGTCTACATGATAGTGGGAGAATTTCGAAGTCACGACAGTTCTAAAGGAAAGTCATCTTGGCAATTGCTTTGCAGTGATGAATCCATGTGCTTTCATACATTCTTGAATACTCTAATGCCTGTGCGCCGTGAGCACGTTTGATGTAATTGAAAAAAGGATTTCCTTTAAACCACACTGAGCTGTTTTGACACAACCCAAGCAAACAAGATTGACCTAAGCGCTGATGATGGACAAGGTAGCGTTCGAAAGCTTCGCGACATTTTTTGCGCAGTAAAGATCAACGGGAAATCGTGCCGTGTTTGTCAACAAAGAAAAAGTAACAACGTGTATATTTGGGCAGCGCGCCTTTGCGTGCTGTTGTGGCGAAAATACGCTGGACGGACTCGGGACCGAGACATACGGACCTACTTAAATTAAAACTAAAATGCTTTTTATCCTTCGGGAATTCGTCTTGTCAAAGCATAGTTGCTCGCAGGCGCAGTTGCGTTGGATCGCTCTTATCGTCTTGCGCTTTCCCATCGCCACTCCAAAAGCTTAAATATTGCACGAAGCGCTGCTTGCAACGCAACGGTAGAATTAAAAGTGATAATTACTCTTTTCTTTTTGAGCATCGCTTGTCGTGACAGAATGTTGTGCACTTTCCCGGCGTGGAATTTTGAATTGAAGAATTGCTTTATCTTCAGACTACTTTCACGCTGGACGAAGACAAGTTAATACAGCACCAAAAGGCGACGAAGAATAATGAGAAGGATACGATTATCACGCGTGAACTGCGCGATGGCAAACTGATCACGGTAAGTTGCGAATAGTAAAAGATTAATGTATTTGCATTCTGCGCATATTTTGCAAATTGACTTTTCTCAATCTAATGCTGCATTGAGCATGTTCTTGCCATTCTTGAAACGGTGTACCCGTTGGTGCAGCGCAATATGCCTTTAACAAAGCGAAGTACTGACCAGTGGATGTTTGGGTGGTTTGTTGGCAAAGGCAGTTAGCCTAAACCTATGAACGGATGAATACCTTTTGAACGGGCCCTGATCTTTTAACGAAACTGTTCGTGCAATTTTTATTCCTATTTCATCTCTTTGAATTCACGCGTGGTGTGGTGATTAGAACAAAGTAGACCTCGGTGTTTTTGTACCCCGTATCTAAGTTAATACGCGTGCCACAATTATTAATATTTTGTGTAGATGAATAGGAAAATCGTTTTTCATCAGAACGTAGCGTTAGGAAAGCTTGGATTGTCCTTCAAGAATTCATTTGTTGAATCGCATTAAGGTGATTGAGAGCATTGCAACATAACATTTGGGGAATTCATTAATGAGCATTCCTGGAAATCCATTTAAAGCTGGGTAATGAAGTGCAACAGTCAAAATTTTAAGAGGCTATAGCTTGACGCACTTAGCGTAAGTTGCTATACGAGAAGTCATTCATTTGTAGTAGAACTATTGTTTTGAATAAGTTAAGACTATTGGCGTTCAGTAGTCAGGTAACTGCCGTCGATGGCTTTTAGTCAGCTATTGAATGCGACTTTCCAGTTTTAGATCCTCTAAAAGTGTAAGCATAGCGGCGTTGTTACATTGTGCGCATGTATAATCAGTATCTAACTTTATTTAATTTTTTTGCTAACAAACAAAAAATTTTATTGCCAGCAGTTAGACAGTTTTATTTTACGCATTGAAGCACTTTCGCTCTCTGATAGACGGACAGGCAAGTTTCTGTAAGGCCACAGAGCCTGGACGTATGCGTTCAGTTTAAGGGAACTTTGCGAATGAACTTAGCCGGTCGCCGGCCTTTGGAGCTGTAAGATCGGCGAGGACAAAAGCAGTCACCATGTTGCTTACGTTGTGCATGTGTTTGCGCATGACAGCTTGTATTTTAGACTTGCCAATGCGAGGATGTGACGTGCGTACGCGTGCTACATCGAATTAATTAGCTCAGTCAAATTTGGATGCATTGCCGATCCACCAACATTTGCTTTCCGATATGGGCAGTCGTGCTCCTTTGCACTTTTAGTTCACAGGTTTCGCTTTCTTATATTTCACTGTGCGGAAAGAAGTTCGACTTCATAGTCAGCCAATAAAGTGACTCTTCATATCTGATGAAAATGGGGATACGTCGGTCTCTTCCACTCTTTTCAAGGCATTTATTAATAAGTGAAAGTGCCAAATCCAAAAGTGGGGTTACGAAAATTAAGATAAACCAAGATACAACTTAATCGTGCTAATTTTGCTCGCCTCACGTCGGACGCTCATTAGCCTATTCACTGAACTATTATAGATTACCTTATTGTTGAAATTGAATAACTGATCAATATTGTGGACTCCGTGACTTTTACAAATTGTTTACCTTGTCCTGCCGTCCTGAAAGCGCTAATTCACGATTTGGCCTCGATATGCCGTCAAGCAATTTCCGGTTGAAATGTCGCCTGTTTACCAATGGATGCTTCTGTGAAATGCGTCCTCAACATTTCAATGCATGCTTAGGTACGTGCCGATGAGCAAGGGATGCAGCTGCGAAGATTTCTACGCTGCACCAAAATTTTGCAACGTTTGCTCTTTGAACTCTGCTTTCCATCTTAGCACGGCAGCCTTGCTTCCCTATCTTTTGTTCAATGCTTGTATGATGCAGCATGCTTTTTAAAATTAGCTTATAGTGAGGTCAGAATGCGCGCTTGTAGAGAAACGTTCTTCCAACGTGACGCGTATGAGAGAATTCCCTCCAAGTTTAAGTTTTCACCAGGCCACACTTTCGTTAACGAATAGTCTTACGTAAAATGGTTCCATTAGAGACGCAGCCTGTTGATCACTTCACGTCGGACGGACGGTGCGATCGTTCGTCGACTGCTTTTAAACGTGCTCATTGGCGAGTTGATTAGTCTTATAAATTTCCATACGAATTTTCTTTTTCGATCAGCATTAGAATCGCCTGAATAACGTGTGCGCGTTCTCGCGACTTAGCCGCTAAATTTTACGCACCCCATTTTGCCTTGGTGTCATGCATTGTAGGCCTGCGGGCCCAAATAAAAGTGGTGTGCCGTTCTTTTCCGTTGGCAAGCGACCAATTTCTCCAGCCTGTATATTGTTCAACGGTGAGCAGGTTGGTTTTCGCTATGTTCCGTTGGGTTGACCGTGCGCACCCGTTGCGAGATGTCCATTTCTAATGGTCGTATCGGTTGCCTCCTACCGTCTCTTTGTCGTATCGGTCGCTACCTTCAAGTGTAAAGTTTGTTGACTGCGCTTCGAGTCGACCTTTGGGCTTCACGCTTCCGATACTTTTGTCACTTTTAGTTGCTGCGCATTCCTTTGCGACGGTAGTAAACCTACCTACGAGTCGTGGGGGCGATCCACTTTGGCAGGTTTTGGTTGTTGGAAGGAGGTGCTTAATTTGTTCGCGATTGTCAAGCGTTGTTTCCATTATTGACAGTTAGTTTTTAGTCGAGTGAACAAGGTGGCCCATCGTGTCGTTAATTGTAGCAATGTGAGCGGCCGCATTCCTGTACCGGATGTTCGCAGCTAACTCTTTTCTAAAGTGACTACGTTTTCGCAGCAACGTTGTTGATACATTATGAAAGCACTGGCGATATAGAACTTTGCATCGACGTAGTTGCAATTCACGCACTCCGTTTTGGCGCGCGGAATTGCAAGCCGCTCCCGCAAACTTTGCATCCAAGGCGCGGGTATGAATGAGTCATTGAGTGACTGCTAGGCACCTGTCGTTTCTTTGATTGCCATCCTACAATGGAAATCATCCCGAAGAAGCGTTGGTGGTCTGCAAGTCATTCAGTTGGGCGTAGGCGTTGATGACTCCACGACAAGTGCTTACTGATTCCTCGTTTCCGGTAATGACTTTGACCAGGTATTGATCGCGTGTCGTGACACGTTTCATGTTTCCCAGAATGCCGGCACGTATGGACTAATGGTTCGCGGAGGGGATGTGGACGTTTGGTGCATTTCAAGCGTTCAGCTTTTTCCGCTCATGTTCATGCTATCCCGGCTGGTAGTCAATTCTATCATTGTTTTCCCTGCACCACTGGCGGTGGGATTGCCTTTGTCCAGGGATAACGCGGGCGTAATGACGCATTGCCAAAGGCTAAGATGGCCATTCGTTGCTTACGGAGAGGGTGGGATGATCTTACCGTTCAGTGAACGCCAATGTGATGAAGTGCTCAGCCGGAAGGACGGATTGTAGTTGAGGTAAAAAGGAGGTAAAACACACACTTCACTTTCTCAAATCGACCTTCCGGAAGAACGTTGTCTCGACGTCGACGCTGATTGAACCGGCAATCGGCAGTGGGCGCTTTGCCTTTGAAAATAATTCGCGGTTCAGTAGTCTTCAGAGGGGTCGCATGCTCCGCTGGACGCATGTTTGCCTGTTGGTTGCTGTTGCACCTTACCAATGAATCACTGTTCTTACTCGTACTTTTGGCGTTTACTTTCTAACGTAATATTAATAGGCAAGCATTTTGCGTTGTCCTCCGTGAGCGGTCATTTGGAGACTATTGACTTCGTCCTTAAGCTGTCACCGTACGCATTACCCAGCAGGCGCGTCGCTGTTGGAAGTCGTCAAAGGCTTCTCTCTAAGCCTATTCTTAGACTAAGAATGAACGTTTGGTCAATTTGAATAGATTAGCGTTGCAATGAATGGAAAAGCAATCCTTTATAGTAAACTCTGTCGCGTCGCGAAGTTTTAATGGAAGAAGTTGGCCAAATCAGCTCGTCGGATTTTTGAAAAGTTGACTTTGTCTATTCTATTTTCGATTTAAGAAAATGCTTGTTCATCCTTTAGAGACTCGGTTCTTTGTGCTTGCAAGTTGGCGTTGCGTTTCAAACAATTTGTTTCGCGCAAAATTGCTGAACCGGCTTATCCGTTGCGAGCAGCGAAATGGAAATTTCTAAATCTTTCACAGGAGCAGGCAAACTACTGCCACGTCTCTTCTACTGTACCGTACGCAGGTTGGCTCAGTCGACATTGCTGATTAGTTGAATGACTGCATGGCAACGTTGACTTGAGCGACTGTGTTACTTCTCAGATTGGCAGCGATGGGCGTTGGCACTGTTTTGCGATCATAAAAATTCCCGTTGTCCAGTCACCGTTCGTCGGCGTCACTTTTCGCGGCGGCGACGACGAATGCACCCATTTAACCTACAGCGCTTCCGACGGGCTACGTTTTGCTTTCGTACCGCAAATGCACCTTTCTCCGCGCGCGATGCGGACTTATTTGTTCATGCAAATGAACAGAGAGCAAGGTTTACAATCTCATTGACAGAAGTTTGCATTTTGCTGCCAAATGCGGCGTTGAATGCCTTCCTGCGTTGCACCCGCCAGGCGGGCGCCGACGATCGGCGGACAGCTGACAAACAAGGCGGGCGTCGTCTGGACAAACACCGTCGCCGTACAGTGAAGCTTCCAGACCACTTCTCTTTCCCCGGTGGGCACTGCTCCGCGCAGCAACCTCTTGGGTGGTACCAACGGCTTCCTCGCAGGGTGCGTTGAATTTTTGTCAGGAAGGAATTTCCGCTAGGTCGGCGCTTCCATCGTGCGCCGTCGCCGATCCGAAGTCACGTTTCCCGCCTGCCCTTCGGAAAGGGCGTCAAGCATTAATGATGCGCAGGTTGTCTATTGGGATCCGCTTCTGCAATTCACTGCTAATTTGCCGACCGACGGGCAGTCATTTTCCTAAACAAGCACCGTTCGTCCGCCCGCTTCGCAAGTAGGCCGCTGACGTTGACAGCGCCGCGCTCAAAGCTTTATGCCGATTAGCGAAATGGGCGATCATTGCTCGGCGCGCGACCATTAGCCCGTGACTGACAGCTCCCTATTTTGCGCGCTTGGCTTTTTCGAAGATGCCGCGCAGGCAGTGAACCGATATGCAAATTAGTTTCAACGTTCAAGTCTTATCACCTCTCGGAGTCACGTTGGTCCGTGTTGGGCGATCTATGCGCTGACGACGACGCAACCAGTTGTGAAGTTGGGCGCAGCGTCTCGTTCAATGGGCACTTGCGCAGTCTCACCGCGTGAAGGCTATTCGTCCCTTATTACTACTTGCCTACTGTAGTTTTGATTAAATGGCACCATTGCTTTCGCCTATTGGATGTTGGCGCTAACGGCGGCAACGTTCGGCCGTCTGCCAGCGTTCCCTCAGTGCGTGGCGAAATGAGGTTCGCAGTCTGGTTGTGTACACATAGCGCGCGCATGCCAACTTTGCAGCTGGTCGGGCGTCAACACTCACTTTAGCGTGTGCATGTGGCCATTGATCGCACATCGATTGTCTCGACGGGCGCAGCCGCACTATACGGCGCGCTCGGCGCCTTGGGCGCTGTCCCGGCGGCGAAAAATCGACCTTGACAAAGGTGAGCAGTTGTCGTCGACATTGCCAACGACGCATTTTGTGACAACTTTTTTGTCGGTTAGTTCTGGTTTTCACCTTAAAGCATTCGCTTTCCAATGGCCATCAGTCGGCGCTGCGCTTCGATTGCGGCGGCAACGCTCCTTGCTTCATAGATATCTATGCACACCGGCGGAGAGTGATAGATAGAGATATTGTTGTACCCAATCGATTCAGTGTAACTGTGATGGTACGCAAATAAGGATACCATTAGTCCCTTGAATGGCCTTTGCAGTTGTAACGTATCGTAGTTGTTCATTGTCGTCGCGCTGCTTGCTTTGTGTGTGTGTGTTGTGTCGTTACCTGCTTTGCTTGTTGTCTTATCTAGCCGGCGCCCAGACGCCGCCGTCTAATGCTCGCGAGCGTAGCGATCGACGGCTAGGAAATCGCATGCGCAAACAGAGTTCTTTGTTGACACGATGAGGCGCACACCGAAATGGCCTTCGTTGTCTTTTGTTCGTCGCGCATTGGTTGAGAGATTGAAATTTTCGCCGGCCCATTCAACGGCGCCTTCCTCCGATAGCCCATTCATTGGCCAACTGCCACCACCGCCTCCGCCGAGGCGCTCATTCATGAGGCAGCGTACCGCAGCGCAGTGCCGCAGCGCGCGTAGCCTTCGGGCGGCGGTCCATTGGGGAGAGAACCACGATGTCATTGCAGCGGCGGCTGTTCCATTCGTCGTTGACGCTTTTTCGCTATCCGTGGCTTGCTTGCTGCCCACTTGCTCCCAGTCGTTGCTTTTTCTATTTTTTCCTTTAGAGTGTCGATGGAGGATGTTGATCGAACATCGCTGACCGGTGGTGGAGCAATTCCAAGAAATCAATCTCGCTTCAAAGTGAACAAGGTGGAAGGCGAAGAGGAGAACGAGGTGGTCCCACTGAGCCACGATGATGAGGCGCCCAGGCCGCGGCAAGTTCAGTTCGCCGTGGAGGTCGACGAGGATAGGAATCGAAGCAGCGACAGCGGTCAGCACCCAACCATTACGTACAAGACTAGCAATTTCAAGAGCTTTCGAAATGTGGAAACGGTCGAACGCGTGCCCATCGTCGACTACTACCGCGACGTTATGTCCATTGAAGGGGCCATTGCCACCAGGCCATCGCTGGCCCAGCTTCACGAGGAGCATTACGCCAACGACGCCAAGGACTTCGAGACGTTCAAGCTGCTCGACGTAAGTGTACACCGCCGTTCAAAGTTGCTTGCATTACCAATTTCAAGCGGGATACTGCTTATCCGCCGGGCAACTTCGCGCGCGTCGCCCGGCTTTGGCGCGTAGGCTGAGCTTTGCGCTTCAAAACAGGTCCCGGTTCAATTTTTGAAAACGACCATTAGGAGGCTGAACGGCACTTAGTCCGCTGTTTACGGGACGCGTCGACTTGGAAAACCGGAAACTTTTTAAAGTGCCACTCTTTTTGGGGTAGCGCTTGGCGGCGGCGCGTCCGACCGCCCCGGAGGTGAATCACCGCTTTGGAACGTCAAGTGACCAGTTCAGGCCGATTCGCCGAGCAAGCTTTGGCAAGTTGGGAAACTCCTGCGCGCTGCAAGGCGAAGGTCGTCATCGTTGGGTGACATTTTCGAATATGCAAAAAGCTTGCGTTGGCCGCTCGTCTTCCGCAGTAGCGACGCGAGGCGGCTTCCATTCGGTTGAGCAGCGGAAATGTTGGCCCGTTAATATTACGTAGGCACGTCGAAGGGGACGTGCCTGCGTAATATTAACGGGCCGAGACTAAAAGTGCGCGCGTCAACAATTTCCGTTGCGAATGACGTAAACACTTGCCAACGTAACTTGCTCAGAAAACGTTACCTGTGAAGTGCTTCTTTTTATAAAAAAAAAAAGAAAAGCGCTACTCGACTTTCGAAGGCAGTGTCGCGTTGAGCCGGTTTGAAAGTGTGAATCGACAGACGTTAGCTACTGTAGCGCTCAGGTACCATTACTGTTTACTGTGCTTCGTACGGTGTATCCCGGCAAGGGGAATGTGCGCTCGCGCGTGTTTTCATTGACGCAAACGCTTGCTTTCAGAAATGTACGCCTATCCCAATTTTTAAATACCGCTTTAATAGCCATTGCCCTGGCGCATTGGAGCAAAAGCGCGTATTCGGCGACCAGCGCGGTGAGGACTAGTTGGCGTCACAGTTCGGGCTGCACTTCGATTTGAAATCCATCTTTGACGTTGGGAGGAATGCGCTGGCATCGTCAGCTTTTCGGCGGCGAGTTCGCTCTCCGCATCGTAATTGAATCAGACTGCTCGTGCAAGTGGCCTTTGCCAACAGGAAGACGGTGTTGCTTAGTAGTTTCGTTTGAGCGATTATTCTTTTTGGCGGCAGGAGGTTGGCGGAAACTAATTTATGCGTTTCGCCCTGTCCGTCACGAGTCCAACGTTTCGTGCACCAATACGTCCAGTTCGAAGTTGTTGCAACCGTTTGGATTTGCATCAAGTGTTCGATCGACGAGCGCATTTCAATTACTTAGCGCTCTTGAAAATGGGGTGTCTTGCAACGGGTCTTCTATGTGTCATGATGGGAATGTACGGCTTGATGCCGTTGGAAGTTGAAAAGCGTGTCTGAAAGTATACCGAAAACAACGCCCTAAAGGCCAAAGGATGGGCAATTATTGGGGAAATATTTCAGAACACTGTAGTGTGCAACATGGTGGAACATTTGGTTTTACTGATGAATGCATTCTATATGTCGCGGGTCTCCACTCCTCTGTCGCGATTCATTCGATCTTATCGTTGCTTGTAATGTTCCGATAATGGCAATTTCCATTCAAGCGTCCACTAGTGAGAGTCCAAAACAGTGTAGCTATGACGATTTCCGCCTTGCCATCGTCAATACGTTGAAATCGTAAGCCAAAGCAGGAGTTCGAAACTTCACGCGCACTTGGATGTTTCCTATTAACGAGCGCAGCGCGATGGTTGCTTCGCGCGTTACCCTTTGGGTGGGCGGGGATCTAGGTATTGACTTACGTCATTTACGGCAAAAATTCGTACGGCTCTGCGAGGGTCCGAATTTTTGCCGCGGATGATCGATTGTATTAATACTATAGTTCTGCCGGCTGCTTGATCGAATTTGCAGTTTATTATGCGTTGTTGCAAAAGTTGATCAACGCCATTACAAAAGCACGTCTAAAATGGCTGTATGCCCTTATTGTATCAAATTGTTCTACCATATGCGTACAAGTTGATTGATTGTGGTCGGCGCCATAACGATGCGACATTTTACTACTTGGCATTTCGTAGCGTCGTTCTAGCGGTTGCCTAATTTTCTCCTCTATTGCTGCACCAATGGAAAATGACATGTCTTTTTGTACACGGTTTACCCGTTGATATTGTTTCAGTGTACCTGCAATTAACCAAGAAACCTCACCAGTCAACGATGGGATAGTTTATTTGTAAAAATTGCGAGGGCACTGTAACGTACTATCGATCCGAACTTTCGGGACGCTCTAGTCTCTCGCAGAAACGAGAGACAGACCTGTATCTCTCGTTTCGGCGCTGAAGACGGGACCAAGTGAGGTCCCGAAAGCTACGCAAGTAATTAAAACATTTGTGAACGGGTGTACAGCCGTCCTGATTCATCATCGCGTTATGATGTACACATTCCATGAAGTCTGCTGTTGTTATAAGGGTTTTCCGAATCCCAGTAGTAAACAAAATAAGTAAAGAATTGAAGCAGTATCTTGAATGTAAGTTACAATTAATAATTGTATACAAGAATCAATAGAACAATTTGGCTTGCAAATGCTGCTTTCTGCATAATTTCGTTCGTATAACACAATCACACAACCAATAAATCGCTGACGACGGAACAAGACCGTTCCGAAAGCTTCGAAAAAGTTCTATAGTGTTCTGTTATTTTCCTAATAACTGCCCATCCATCCGTTGGTAGGGCGTTGTTTCTGTTAATTTCAGACACTTCGAATACGAAAGAACGGGGACAAGCCGTTGAAGACATCGTATTCTTATGTTTTCCATTCAAGTAATTTGGCGTCACGTTTGATGCCAGTCACGAAATCACAGTGAAATAAGTTAACGCGTTATAACGAGATTTCTCCTAGATTTGTAAATCGTGCTATGTGAGATGGAGTACAAATGAGAGATGGCTGTATATTGTTTTGTCACAAATTTACTCTTGACATTTTGTTTTTTATTGATACGTGAACAAAGAATAGATTTTCGCTATATATATATATATATATATATATTTGGATATCTTTGTTCGGCTGTCGACCCGTTTGGTGGTATCTGTAATAGATCTGAACACACGCCCTACCAGCGGATGGATGGGCAGTTATTAAAAAATATCACAGATATAGAACGCTTATCGAATCAGAGCTTTCGGCACTCTCTGGTGCCGTCGTCAGTGATGGGAAAGAGGACAGGTCGGGTCGACAGCCGAACAAAGATATCCAAACATGAACAAACCCGTTACAAAACACCCAGTGTTCAAACATATATATATATATATATATATATATATATATATATATATATATATATATATATATATATATACACCTATACCTCGCTATAGTTGCACAATTGGTTCCAGGCCACCGCAATAAAACGATTATCGCAATACAGCGGATCAGGTGAGATTTTGGTTTCCCAGCGCTGGAGTACAGTTGTCCTGGTCAAGAAGACCTGCTCCTCCACTGTATATAATACGTGCAACGAGACTGAGACAATGCAATTGCCATAGATAACACATATTTATTGCTAAAAAAATTACTATTCACTATCCGAACTCTTAGCGAGTCGTGGTAATATCTGTGGCACAAGTCCTTGCCTCGATGTGGACGGCTGTTCAAAAGCCTTATCATGTCTAGCTTTTCCTCCAAACTGAGAGATGTTTTGCTCTTCTTTTCGTTCGGTCTCCTGGACGCCGTTGCTCTACGGTTTATCAGAATGGAATAGGCTACCGTATTAAGAGGGTCGTAACAAGGAGAGCTGTGCACAAAGCTCCGCTGCATACGTACCTTGTTATTCAGTCCTCGCAGAGTTCTCTCGATTTGTCGTCTGCGTAGAAGTCGCACAAAAGCGCTTGGCAACACGCTCGTAAAGAAGCGTTTTTATCTCGTTCATAGCTCGAGAAGATAGCCCGTCAAGGTCGTCCAAAGTTAGGTGGCTATTGCGCAATAGCTATTTCCATCAATGAAACCGTCAGCTGCCTAACAGGACGCTCAGCCGTCTACGTTTGAGTATCCTCGCTTCGAAGAATAGACATGAACTGTCCAGCGCGGACTGACACCCAGTTTACATAGTCAATGTTGCAGGCGCCGCGGGCGCAATTATAGCGAAGTATATATATATATATATATATATATATATATATATATATATATATATATATATATATATATATATATATATATATATATATATATATATATATATGCGTGTATGTGCACAAAATACTTCATTTTATTGCGGGATCGATTCCTGATCATCGCAATAACGCGCATATGTAGAACAAAGCAAGAGGCTTACTATTGGTTTCTCAATGCGCTAAAAGTAATGTCTACAAATTACTATGGTTTGTCGCATCTGGATTGACATTGTCTAACAAGTGTGCACATAGTATTTTGGACATGTTCATTGCTAAAAACCGTCAATCATCGTCTGAGCCCTCTATATCAATATTTTTTGATGGGGGATCTTGCGGCGATGTACTTGCATTACATGACCAAATGCTGACCTGGCCGCCTGAACGGCAACCGCGCTTTGTGTGTTATCCACGGCAGGCTTTCAGCAGCGTCAATCTGAACTGAACGCATATATATATATATATATATATATATATGTATATTATCCACGGCAGGCTTTCAGCAGCGTCAATCTGAACTGAACGCATATATATATATATATATATATATATATATATATATATATGTATATATTGTAAACCAAATACGGCAATAACCCGTTAGACGAAATCGTTTATTCCAAAAAGGAAACAAGCGTAGCTTTCGGAACCAACCTTGTTCCGTCCTCAGCGCTAAACAATTGTTTTACTACGCTAACAACAAAGATTGTTTAGCGCTGAGGACGGAACAAAGTTGGTTCCGAAAGCTACGCTTGTTTCCTTTTTGGAATAAACGATTTCGTCTAACGGGTTATTGCCGTATTTGGTTTACAACATGAAACTCTACCCCGTCAAAAGAAACCCCATCTTCTATATATATATATATATATATATATATATATATATATATACTTGAAGCAAGAGAAATTAGTAACAAGGCGTCTCATAAGTATGAAAAGATACGGTATCCTTGTTCAAAGAGGATACCGTATCTTTTCATACTATATATATATATATATATATATATATATATATATATATATATATATATATATATATATATATATATTCTGTTGTTTGACACGGTTAGCCCGTTGAGATTGTTTCAGTGTATCTGCAATTAACCAAAGAACCTCACCAGTCAACGATGTCAACATCGTTGAGTGGTGAGGTTCTTTGGTTAATTGCAGATACACTGAAACAATCTCAACGGGCTAACCGTGTCAAACAATACAAAATTCCAACGACCCGTTACAATGTATCCGATTTTCAAACTATATACATATGTATACACGTTTATACGGTTATTATTCGTTCTTTTCAGATTTTCTTAACGGATTTTTCCGTTCTAGTGAACACAGGCGATGAAAATAGCGCTGCTGACGGATCTACGATTGATCCAAAAGCTACACTTTATTGATGAGATTAATAAAAGCGATTTCTGCTGAAGCGGAAAGAACTGAAGACGATCTGAGAAAATATATATTAGGAAGTGGATATTGATGAAGTTCGGTACGATCGTTTCCCAGTTGCTTTGATGCGTGTCGAAGATGAAAATAGCGGTTGCCTGACAAAAGGTCATGCGTGACATTCATTCAACGTTTGCCACAGTGATTGTTCAAGACGCGTATGCAAATAGTTCAGCTGCAAAGCAATTCCCATTTCTTAGTGATTTCTTCGATTTGCCAATAACTTTCTGACTGGTCGCTGAGAGCGCTCGTTTTTCACTTCTTCGATCAAGCGTACCGCAGCTTCCGATCATATACGTTTTGTTCGTCTTTCGGTTCGTTTTCATTACTGTTTCGTTTTACAGAATAATGGCGCATTTTATTAGGAAGAAGGTGATTTCGATTTCCCTAATTTGATGGCTCGTCGTTTCTTGGGCGATTGGTTACCGTTTGTAACCATAACAGCTCGGTAGTGAGCAATTTGAAAATTTGCGGGACCGACGTCAAGCGTTTGAAGTGATTTCTGTTTATATTTGAAAGAACGAATTACCATGAGGCATCTAGAAGAATAATAGGAGTAGGAAATGGTCAATGTAGTTTTTGCCAACTGACGATCTTTGTCTTCAGGCAATCTATTGTAGGCAATTAATCACAGTTAAAGCCTTGCTAGACATGGAACGTTCCAGCAATTTTCCCTTATGCTTTGAGCAATTGATTTGCACTTCACCGTGTAATTCTTTAGTTGGCATTGGCCATTCCGAAGTCTTACCACGTAGTCATGTTTAGGGTTATGCTTGAACGAAATAATCGGATGATCATAGCCGTATGACCGGTGGATGTCCAATTGGCCACCGGGCTCGCCAAGTCGGTTCGCAGTGAAAACCTAATAGTTCCATTCATCTGATGCTTCTGAAACGCGCAAAAGTTTGCTTGAAGTGATGATTCGTCCGGATGCTAGCAGTAATAGCTTGTTTCTAATTTGAAACTTTTATTGATTTCCCAATGAACCGTGCGCGAATTTCAAAGGGAAATCCATAGTGATTCTCAATTGATCCGACTCCTAACTTTAGAGGTATTTAACAATAAGTGCAGAGATTGAGCGCAGCTCAACTTTTATGCAACACTAATTGCTTAGCACTAGAATTTCAGTTCAATTTATTAATGCAGCTGCTTGTTGGATGGATTGCTGTTGGTTGCAATGCTTGATGGCAAGATAGGTGTGCATATGGTGCCACGATTTCGTCTACCAACTTTCCAAACTTTAGTGGCACTGCGAATGCAATGACCCTAAATAATGCAGTGGCGGTAGAGTGGCCATTTGCATTACATTATGAATAAACTTGGTGTTGTATTACTGGCAATAGGTATACGGTGGCTATTCGCAACTTTGCTAGACTGCAGTGCTGATGTTCTGACATCATCCATTAATCGAAATGAAATTTCAAACTGAGCTAATCGTATTTCGTAGATGGTGATACATCTGGTCTACGGCACTTTTTATGGGATGTTTGTCCCGTTTCACCAACATTGACAAGCAGTTTGTCATTCGACTTGCACCTTCTCCGTATCGACGAAGCGCTTGTCACTCATAGCAGGATGATTAACTTTGCATAGTCGCACTTGGGTTTGAATTTATGCGGCGGCCATACTTATCGTAAACGTTGTTTAGTTGTCGTTTGGATAAGTCGTTTCTAAAATGGAAAAACAAATGCGAATTAGTCATAGCGACAATGCAGATTATCATTCGAACATTCGGATGTGTATTGAAAATAGGATGTTTCGTAGCGCTGTAGCTATACATGTCAGATTTGGTTAATACGGTGTTAGTCGTATTTATCAAATCTGACATTCGGATGTGTAATCTTTTCAGGCGTAATGTGCGTAGGCATGGATTTGCAGTCTATTCTTTGGTAAATTTCTGTTGGAATGATTTGGCATTGAAAGATTCAAATCCGATGGCGCGTAAAAGGGGAAGGGTGTCCTAGTTCACTTATTTGACAGTTTAAACGTGATCGCACTTTTGGTCCTTGTTTGAAAATTTGAATTTACCATCCTTGCAAGTATTGCTTCTGATGACCTGTAATTGTGTAGAATGTTTGCAGCAGGCAAGCATTTTCCAGGTGTTGCCCCTTTCATGGATATTTTGACCAGTTTGTCATATTTTACGCTGTTTTGTTCCTTCGCTCAGCACCGACTCTTTCATTGTCGAAGCCATCCATTGCTACTGTGGTCTGTCGCGTTTCATGGAAAACACAAACGTGTAATTACTGCATTCGACAGTACACTTTTCCTTTGGTGTCCATCATAAGTAACCTGTCAGTATGAGCTCATGAAAAGTCTATTTTTCAGAGTTCCTCGCCGACTTTGAAGGCTGACAAATCCGGTACCGGTAGATTGCGGCTTGGATGGATTCAAGGCGTTCTTGTAAGTTGCATTTGTTAAACGTGGCTCCTTCGCTTCCTAATTTCCGTGCGTTCCGTTAGGTTCGAGTGGTGCTCAGCATTCTTGGGACCATTTTGTTCCTTCGTGTCAGCTGGATGGCCGCGCACGGCGGCATCGGTTGCAGTATTTTGATCGTGCTGGCCAGTTCGGCCGTTTCCGTCGTCACGTGCCTTTCCATGTGCGCAATATGTACCAATGGCGAAATTAAAGGCGGTACGTTTCCATTCGCCCGCGTTTTGCATACGCAAATGCTTATTTTAAGGCGGCGCCTATTTCATGATCTCTCGGTCTCTTGGGCCCGAATTCGGTGGCAGCATTGGGCTAGCGTTCGCCTTTGCCAACGTTGTTGCCGCTGCGTTTTGTTCCGTCGGATTTGCGGAAACGTTGCGCGACTTGCTAAAGGTTTCCCATCCATAACTTCACGCTGCCGTCTGCTAAAGTGCTCTCGAATTTCAGGAGTACGGTCTCATTTTTATTGACGGCGGGTTGAACGACATACGAGTCATTGGAGTTTTGACGATGGTATTAATATTGGCCATCGCTGTTGTTGGCGTTTCCTTCGAGTCAAAGGCGCAATGGGTAATGCTCGTTGTGCTCACCGTTTCTTTGTTCGACTTCTTCGTGGGAACATTCATCCCACCGGACGACGTGCAAAAGTCGCGCGGCGTCACCGGTTACTCCTTAGAAACGTTTCTGACCAACTTTTGGCCAGACTGGAATGGGGAAACGTTCTTTTCCGTTTTCTCCGTATTTTATCCGGCTACAACCGGTATCATGGCTGGTGCGAATATATCCGGTGATTTGGACAATCCCGCTATGGCCATACCGAAGGGAACGCTGCTAGGAATCGTGATAACTAGTTTGATCTACGCTGGTACTGTTGTTATCACTGGCGCTACCGTAATCAGGCAATGCAGCGACGAAATTATCCGTTGCATTTTTTATACAAAGGCTGCCATCTTTTCAGACATGCGTCCGGTGAAATCTCAGACTCCATCAATGGGTCGATAAGTGCTTGCGCCCAAAATGGTACATGTCCCTTTGGCATTATGAACCACTATCAGGTCTCTGATTTCCGTACGGTAGCCAACTTGGCGATTAACATTTGCTGGCTGTTGCAGACGCTGGAGTTGCTTGGCGCTTGGGGACCGCTGGTGACGGCCGGTATCTTTGCCGCCACGCTGAGCTCGGCTCTTGCTGCCTTCGTTAGCGGACCAAAGTTGCTTCAGGTTGGAATTTGTTGTTCCGCATTTAGTTGACTCATTGGCCAACTGTTTCCCTTGCAGGCTCTGGGCAAGGACAAGCTGTTCCCCTTGGTTCCTTGGTTTGCCTCTCCGTACGGCAAGAACGGCGAGCCTAGAAGAGCATACGTTTTTGCGTTCTTTCTCGGGCTTGCCATAGTGTCCATAGGTTGGCATCTGATTTTCAATTTGTCCGCCTAACTGGTGCATTGTGCAGGCGAGATCAATTTGATAGCGCCCATCATTGCTAACATCTTCCTTGTGTGCTACGCGTTGATCAACTACGCAGTGTTTGATGCCTCGTTTGCCGGTTCACCGGGATTTCGACCGAGCTTCCGCTACTACAATCAGTGGGTCGCCCTGGTCGGCGCCCTACTGTGCATTGGCATTATGTTCGTGCTGAGTTGGTGGAGGGCATTGTTAACTTTCCTTCTTACTGGCGCCTTGTACGTTTACATTCACCACAGAAATCCAGGTAGGCGAACGTCGTCAGGTCACCATTGTAGGCATGCACAGTTTTGGTAGACGTTAATTGGGGCTCCAGTGGCCAGGCGCATTCGTACAAGAGCGCTCTGCATTCTGCGTTGAAGTTGGCCTCAACCGAAGAGCACGTAAAGAACTACAGACCTCAGTTGCTGGTGCTGACTGGAAATCCAGTAAGCCGTCCTTCGTTGGTCGACTTTGGGGCTAGCATTACGAAGGATGCTTGCCTGTTGGTCTGCGGCCATGTTCTCTTGGTACGGCATCTCGGGCGGACGTCTGACTTTTATTAACAAGTTAACTTTTCCAGTCGTCGCCCCCTTTCAAACGACAGAAGATGCAAAAGTTGGTCGAAGAAATTTACCAATGGTTCACCAAGCGCAAAGTGAAGAGCTTCTACACGTTTGTGGTCAGTGATTGGCTGCACACCGGCGTGCGCAGCCTTTTGCAAAGTGTTGGAGTCGGCAAGCTGAGGCCAAATGTCGTTCTGATGGGCTTTAAAAATGACTGGAAGGAGTCGACTGCCGAGCAAGTGCAAGATTACTTCAAAGTTATTCAGTGAGTTCAAACCGTTGAGCAGCGGGACGTTTTAATGGATGTGGGTAGATGTTGACAATGTGGTGTTTTGTAACGGGTATGGCATGATGGGATGTACTGCTTATTCCCGTTGGAAGTCAAAATGTGTCTGAAAATATATCGAAAACAACGCCCTACCAGCCAATGGATGGACAATTATTAGGTAAATGTCTCCGAACACTGTAACCGTCGTAGCTTTCGAAACTACGTTGTTTCGTCTTCAGCGAATGGTAATGATGACATTTATTCTTAAATCCATCATTACCATTCGCTGAAGACGGAAGAACGTAGTTTCGAAAGAATAAGCGAACTGAATTATGAACTGAATTATTAGTTTCAAGAATAAACGCCATTCGTTGAAGACGAACAACGTAGCTCTGAAAGCTACGAAGATTACAGTGTTCTGAGACATTTCCCTAATAACTGCCTCTCAATTCACTGATAGGGCGTTGTTTTCGATGTATTTGCAGACACATTTTGACTTCCAACGGGAACAAGCATTGCATTCCATCATGCCGATTCAGGTAGATATGTTAATACATTATGAATATCTGGATCTCTCTCACTCTCATTCACTCACTCACTGTCTTCAATTGCAAAGTGAAAGCCCCTTACGGCCATGCGCTTTTCTCACACTAATTTAGCCGTGTTTTCTTCCGTCATACCAATATGTAGTCGGCTCTTTAGGTTTAGCACTTTATTCTTCATTTCAAACTTTCTAGTGCCGTTTTTGACAACTACTGCGGCCTAGCCATTTTGCGGCTGCAAAATGGCCTGGACTTTTCCGATCGAATTGCCAAATGCGATTCGTTCGGGTCGGAAGTAACCAAGTCTGCTTCGAACTCTGAACCGTCTCCTCCGTCCTTGACCGTCGGTCCTCCAACCACTACGGGTAATTTGATGTCGCCTGAGGACAGGTACAGCACTGCTTGACTGTGAATTTTGGCTTGCGCGTTTTAAAAACGTCTACCTCCATTTTAGCCATGTCGTTTTGCGCGAAGATTCGTACATGACCTACGGTAGCAAGGAGAGTTCAGAGTTGCCCAAGACCGAGGCAGAGGAAACTGAGGAAATTTTGGAGTACCTGTCGGACGAACCGGCGGTGCCTGCAGGAGCGGAGCCTCAGGACAGCTTCATCCCGTCGGTTTTCAAGGACGTGAAAAGCCGCCATTTGTCCAGCGACCAACGGCAACTAATGTACGACATAAATAGGTTCCAGACAAGGCTTAAGCACGCCGTAATCGATGTCTACTGGCTCTTCGACGATGGCGGTGAGTGTCGAACGTTAAAGCTGCGCTTCACCGTTTACGATGTACTTATAAAGGTTTGGGACTTTTGATCCCGTATCTTCTTACATTGCCGCAGTCATTTCTGCGGAACGCCAAGCTTCGCGTTTTCACCGTGGCCACAAGCAGGAGTCAGCTGGAACGCGAACAGAGGAGGTGAGCCGTCGTCGGATGCGATTACCTGAATTCAAGTTGACCCTTGCCTGCAGCATGGCCGCGTTGTTGTCTCGCTTTCGATTGGATTATTCCGACGTTATCGTTATCCCTGATTTGACCAAGCGGCCGAGCAACTCGTTGATAGAGGAATTTCAAGAATTTATATCCTCTAGTCGAGTTGACCCAAACGCTGAGGAAAACGGAGATTGGTCCGTGCCATCTGATGTCTTTATCACGGCAACAGAATACGACACGCTGAAGCCTAAGGTTAGTTGTTGTGCCAGCAGAGCATGCATGTTCGCTTTTAATTGCAGGTTCGTCATCTCGCCTTTTTTAGACTTACCGTCAGCTTCGAATAAAGGAGCTGCTGCACGAGCACTCGTTGGGTGCCCAGTTGATCGTGCTAACGTTGCCAATCCCTCGCAAATCTGTTATCTCTGCATCTCTCTACCTTAGTTGGTTGGACTTTGTGTCAAAGGATATGCCGTGTCCGGTTTTGTACCTCCGCGGAAATCAGGAATCCGTTCTGACCTTTTACTCTTAAAACATCCATTCCCTTGTTCGACAGAGTCGAGGCGTACTCGTAGATGAAAATGAACGAGCGCGCGGACGTTGTTGTGCTTTCATAGCGGTTAACAGTTCGCCTTTGGCCCCGTCTACGCAAATGTGTTGCGGACGTTTTACGCATAATGTTTGAAAGTCGACTTGGAATCTGTAAAATTAAATACGGAGCTCAATAGTAGTAGTAAGCAGCGCCGGATTGAAGCAGAAGACTGGTTCTCGCGTCGTTAGTGTTGCAGTTGGTCGTGCTGTCGCACAGCTCATGTTCATTGTACCTTTCATCCGCTTTGCCAATTGGTTCAATGCATTGCTGAAGAGTGGAAGTCGTCTTCTGCTGTCAGAATGGTCATTTCGATCTCCTACCGCCTGCTGCGAGGAGCACATGAAGTTACCCTGGTAAGTCTCCGGCGTGTACAATTCTGCATCCATAAAAATGGAATTGTTGAATTGATGCATCATTGATTGAGCGGGATAGCAAACTAAACCATCCAAATAGATATTGTGCGTGCTGTACAAGTAGTCTTTGCTGCGTAGTATTGCCGCTTCTGTTTCGCTAATGTCGAAAGCGACGTGTTCACTCGGGAAGAATGGTCGCCTATTGTAACTTACTCCACCAATTGATAGCCGCACGTTATTTGTCGCTGGTCTCCTGTCCGCTGCTTTTGCTTCACTATAAGTACGCAGTGAGCCCACAAGTGTCCTCCGGTGCCGGTGACGAAGCACAGCAAGCAGCAACAGTATTGTTCGCTTCCGTCGCATACTAAGTTTTCAAATAGCTGTCAGTGATTGAAACGTCAGAGTAGGAGAGATACGTAGCCTGTGCTTGAAAGCGGCCTCGGCAACATCCAGCGGATGGAGTAGGCTGAACCATGAAACGCCGGATAGCTCCTCCGCGGAAACTCCCATGTGATTTAAGATTCTGCGTAATGATGGCTGTTCAAATGTGTGCATTATTTTAGTGTAGGACTGTATTTACCCGTTGTCAGCGCTGATGATTCGCATGTTCATCTCGTGTAGGCTGTGAAAAACGTCTGACGAACCGAAGTAGGTATTTTCGATGTTCTCTGCGTTTAGGAGCACTCGGCAGTCGAGGGCGAAGACCGGTTGTATTCTTTTTTGCCTTTCGCTTAGTTCAGGCTCGGTAGGGATAGTACACTCGGCATGAAATTGCCGACAGTGTACTATTAGACTCTGCAAAAGCTTTATTACAGCTTTTCTTATCGGTTCTCTCGTCTCAGTTAGCAAAACCACTTGTTGCTTATTTTGGGCTGGATGAGCCCAGCCTGTTTTAATTCAACGTCACTTAGGTGTTAGACTTATATATATATATATATATATATATATATATATATATATATATATATATATATATATATATATATATATATATATATATATATATATATACGCGGTCCTCGGTTAACGTTGCTTAACTTAGCGTCGTTTTCGCTATAACGTCGCCCGTGAACGGGCGGGAAAATACAGTACATATAAAGATTGACAGGTTCGCCCATTTGGCTAGTGTAACTCTGCTCAGCAGTAACGGTTACCTGTCAGTTTGAAATGAACTCTTTTCTCGCTGAGGACGGAACTCGAGCGTTCCGAAATATTCGAGATAAAAAACCGTACGTTGTTCTCTGACCGTGTCTTCTAATAACTACTCTCATCCATCCGTTGATAGGGAGACCGTGTCAGCTTACTTACAGATCCATCCACGTACAAAGCAACGGGAAAAATCCGTGAAAACTCAACATTATATATATATATATATATATATATATATATATATACAGTAGGCCCTCCGTATACGCGGTAATTGGTTCCGGGACATACCGCGTATAATCAAATTCCGCGTATAATCAAGTCCGCTGTACAGAAGGTGCTAGAATACGTAGGCAATGCCCGTACTCCTTCCTGCAGACTTCAAGCAGACTCTGTTCGTTCCAGTTCCAATGCCCAGCGCAATTTAAATGCTAAGCGAGTAGCTGTTACGTAGCGAAGCGAATTAAAAAACAACAAAGTCACTATGATACTGTGCCAATTCGAATGTGTAGTACTTTTATCGTTATCGTAGCAGCTTTACGGAGTTTTCAGCCCGTTTTTCCTGAACTTACTTTATTGGATTCTCGCTGAAGCGAAGTCGTTCGATTCGTTCACGCACTCGCACCGTGAGTGGTGAGTACACTAAGCTTGCCATCAGAACGGACACGAAGCCTGCCCGACTAAGGATGACCGAATGATTAGCCCGCCCTGACAGTCGAGTAGAGGAGTCTTCCCAGGAAAGTAGAGGAGTCTTCTCTGCTTTTTGATCAGATTTACTGGGTCTTATTGCGGGTTACCACGGGTTCTAGAGTAATCCAACAATGGTAAGCAAATGAATGCAGGTATCTTCACAAAGCAAAACAACAGCAGATGACGTAGTCGTTGTGTTTGTTTACGCGTTGTTGCTGACACTGAACGTCGGGAAATAAGCATGTTCCCATGTTCCGACGGCCCCAATATACGTAGAAAAGCTTAAGCGAGGCAACACTATTCGGTTTTTGTCTCAACCTTGTCAGGCATGGTTCACTGTTAACTGCTAACGCTAACCTAAGCGTAAATTTTATGCTCTTTAAGTGGGGAGGTCTGAGATTCTTAAGCAGCAATGGAAGGGAAGGGTTCGGCGTTTCCTTATGTGGAACTTGTAGATAATTTAAATGCATTCGCTTACATGGCACAGGGTACCTGATGGGCATCATTTGGCTCTGTTCGGTTGACCATAGCTATTTTGCCGTGGTCATCGTATGCTCCTGGAAGGCAAACGTACACCGAAACGGTTGTAGTTGCCATCTGGATGCGCACGCACTGATATTGCCTGTTTCTGTCTCCGCTACTGTTTCATCACACGTTCATTCAGTTGGTAAGTGCGCATATTTAACAACAATGAATGATTTTATTTGCGATGGTTAATATACGGCAAAAAAACACACATACAACAGCAACGGTACAACGACCAAAATACAATAACTGTACAAAGATCACTGTGGCGGCCAGCAGGCTGCAATGTCATTGACAATGCAATCGAATGGGTCTTGACGGGGGCGTAGCCTGCGGCGCCACATGAACTCGCACAAGTACAGGTGCAGAAAGCACCGAGGCGTGCCGCACCGGAGCTTGTTTGACCGCTACACTTGTGCCCAGAGGGATTCCACGATCTGCGTGTGCACCCCTAAATTAAACCAGATATCTCAGGCCTATGGGAGGTCAGTGCTGGGCTCTTTCAAAGAAAACGTCTTGTCACTGATGGAACAGTGGTTGTCTTGCTTCACGCGTAATGTTAGAGAAATATCTTGCACATTCTGGGAGAGCGTTGGTGTCCTTCGTGCACCTATGATCGGTAGGTGGTCGTAAACGCGGTGGGCTAAAGGAAACGTCTCTTATGATTGACGGGACCTTGTTCGGTCACCGTTGCGCGGGAAGTTAGACAAAAGAACTTTTGACTGAAGTGACGGCTGTGCCGTCCTTCGTGCGCATGCGATCAGGAAGCATTCTGATGGCGGAGCATCCATTCCAGAAAATCTTTCGTTCCCGACCCAGGACTGTGCTTTCACAAAAACTTTCGCTTGATATATCAGGCGAAAGTTTTTATGGCGGTCGCCTGCGTGATAGGACATTTGAGTATGGAATTGCGCAGGAGAAAGTTTTTCACAGGCAAACGTCACAAAAACTTTCTCTTGCGCGATTCCATAATCAAATGTCCTATCTCGCAGGCGACCGTCATAAAAACTTTCGCCTGATGTATCAATCCAAAGTTTTTGCGAAAGCACAGTCCTTGGTCGGGAACGAAAGGTTTTCTCGAATGGATGCTCCGCCGTCAGAATGCTTCCTGATCGCATGCGCACAAAGGACGGCACAGCCGTCACTTCAGTCACAAGTTCTTTTGTCTAACTTCCTGCGCAACGGTGACCGAACAAGGTCCCGTCAATCATAAGAGACGTTTCCTTAAGCCCACCGCGTTTACGACCACCTACCGATCATAGGTGCACGAAGGACACCAACGCTCTCCCAGCATGTGCAAGATATTTTCTCTAACATTACGCGTGAAGCAAGACAACCACTGTTCCATCAGTGACAAGACGTTTTCTTTGAAAGAGCCCAGCACTGACCTCCCATAGGCCTGAGATATCTGGTTTAATTTAGGGGTGCACACGCAGATCATGGAATCCCTCTGGGCACAAGTGTAGCGGTCGAACAAGCTCCGGTGCGGCACGCCTCGGTGCTTTCTGCACCTGTACTTGTGCGAGTTCATGTGGCGCCGCAGGCTACGCCCCCGTCAAGACCCATTCGATTGCATTGTCAATGACATTGCAGCCTGCTGGCCGCCACAGTGATCTTTGTACAGTTATTGTATTTTGGTCGTTGTACAGTTGCTGTTGTATGTGTGTTTTTTTTGCCGTATATTAACCATCGCAAATAAAATCATTCATTGTTGTTAAATATGCGCACTTACCAACTGAATGAACGTGTGATGAAACAGTAGCGGAGACAGAAACAGGCAATATCAGTGCGTGCGCATCCAGATGGCAACTACAACCGTTTCGGTGTACGTTTGCCTTCCAGGAGCATACGATGGCCACGGCAAGATAGCTATGGTCAACCGAACAGAGCCAAATGATGCCCATCAGGTACCCTGTGCCATGTAAGCGAATGCATTTAAATTATGTACAAGTTCCACATAAGGAAACGCCGCACCCTTCCCTTCCATTGCTGCTTAAGAATCTCAGACCTCCCCACTTAAAGAGCATAAAATTTACGCTTAGGTTAGCGTTAGCAGTTAACAGTCACCCATGCCTGACAAGGTTGAGACAAAAACAGAACAGTGTTGCCTGGCTTTTCTACGTATATTGGGGCCGTCGGAACATGGGAACATGCTTATTTCCCGAAGTTCAGTGTCAGCAACAACCCGTAAACAAAGACAACGACTACGTCATCTGCTGTTGTTTTGCTTTGTGAAGAAGATACCTGCATTCATTTGCTTACGACTGTTGGATTACTTCTAGAACCTGGGGTATCCCGCAATAAGACCCGATTTACTTATATTGAACAATACGAGCAGTTCGAACACCACTGTTTGGATACTGTTAGATTCAACCTTCGTCAAGAAAACTAAATGACCACGGAGCTCCATGCCTTAGCAGCAAGTCTGCTTAGAGTGTGCAATATGAGAAGTGCGAGCTATTTTGTCTGCTCAGTTAACTAAAATCTCGTCTTGTCCATTCCCTAGTAAGAAACCTTTGTGATTAATTCCTTTGCAGGCAAAATCGCTTCAGGCAAACCCAGCAAAAATTTATCAAGAATCAACGCAAGCTGCACATATAGAAAAGTGCCTGCCAAGTTGCGCGACAGCACTATAGCCTTTCATAAACATTGTATATTATACAACAACTTGGAAAGTAGCTGTACTTGACAGTGATTCGTCAGTCACAGCTCATAAATGACGTCATTGCCTTCTCAGTCAAACCGCGTTGACTCAAATCCGCGTATAAAAAATCCGCGTATACGGAGGGCCTACTGTATATATATAACGATTATGTCAAAATGTCCGCATGGCAATATACAATTTAGATGTAGTTTGCTATCTTGTTTTCTCTTTCAATCAGCTGGAAGAAGGTTGGTAATTGAAGCTTGTCTTTTTTGTCGAACGCTAATCTTCGCACTGTTTTTTGTCATGATTCGTAAACAAATGTTCCTCACCTGTTCCTGAGCGGATCTCTTTCCCGAAGTCAGTGGTTGCAAGCGGCAAACTAAAACCTGGCCTAACTCGGTTGGGCCGAAGTTTGAATTCCTTGTGCTGGTCAACGCCATTTGCATGCAACCGTGATCTCGGCCGTCTATCCAGTCGTACACGTTGTCCGCGTGGGCTATAATATCCACCTGAACATTCTCTACGTTTAAGGTGAACACGATTTGGGCGATTGCTTACTGTATTCCGGCCTAGGGTTTCAGTTACGTTTCCGGCCAGGTATATTACCTTGCCGTATTGGTTGACTAGCACTATGAAGTTCCGCAATGCGCGTTCGAATAAGTTCTCCTCGTCGCATTTCTGCAATAGACGGTTCTGCAGCGAGCTGTTGGAAAGTTGAGCTGCTTACTTGCGCGTAGCAGAAGGGAGACTTGTTAACGCCCACGGTGTCCAAACACGAGCTGTAAGCTTTGGGCAACACTGAAATCATAGTGTTAGTTCGATTTCGAAGTGGCGCGCTATCATCACAGTCTGTACCAGTGTTTGTAAACCAATACTTTCTGACGTGGGCGCAGGTAAGTGCCATAATCTGCAGCTGGAAGAGCCTTTGCTTCGTAACTGTTGGTATTGGAAGCTGCAGCTTTAGTTGGTCAATCTCCTGATTGATTAACGCCCGCCTCTGCTTCGACGCTCCTCTGGTAGACCTGATTGCAGTATAGAAAAGTTCATTGTAAGTTTTTGTTTGCAATCAACATTCCGTTTACGCCTAGGTAAAGTTCAAATTTTTGATAATAAATTATCAATCATGTAACTCTTCTTCGTGAGTAACAATTTGTAAAGTTATTAATACTTCTGTGTCTATCAAAATTCAGATATTCAAATATATATATATATATATATATATATATATATATATATATATATATTCCTGCCATGGCAATAAATTACATTCCATTTTTTAGCAGAGAACAGAAAATTACTTTCAACAGAACACGGAAACATTGTTCAGAGAACTCAGATGTTTGCATGAATATACATAGGTACATTTGTTCATAAAAGGCGTTGCTGCAAACGTTGATGACGCCACAGGTAGGGTAAGTCGGGTACCCAAAGCGTCTTCCTTGAAATCAAATTTTAAATTTGATCACTTCTGCTTCTGAACTCTATGTATTAATATTGACGCGTGAAATCTCTACCTGTGGTTGAAAGTTCGTTCATTAAAAATGAAATGCAATCATCGTTCGTTTTAACCGTTTCGATCTAGTTGGAATTTTTTAGTATCCTCTTTAGACAAGGTCGGCTGGCCGCCGGTTTCAGTGGCGGAAATTAAAATGTCACCAACTGTCAACTTCTGTTTCCAGTTTACGTAGAGTTCAACCTTCTATCGCGTACCGCTATTCCTCCTCTACTACCTTTTCGCCGTTCAACGCGTGTCGCAATGTGGAGCATCGGACATTTGGTGCAGTGCTCCATCCGCAACGTTGGTATTGGCCCGAAAGCACACAATTGTCAAAGCGAACTATAAATTTTAGCTTTCCGTCCTGCAGCTATGTAAAATGTATTGCTACTCCGCTTGAATAGCTAACGCTAGGATAGGTGATCTGCAAAATCGCTTACCTATTTCCTGATCGGCTGACTCCATTTTCGTATGCCATTTCTGCCATTCTCGTTCGACAGCTGACGAACTCCGGAAATTCGCGTTTTGCAATCCCGGTTTGAATTACGTAAGGCAAGTGCTATGGCAGTGGATTGTGCAAAGGCGTTCCAACCGGCTGGTCGACCCGACTGGACATATCATTAGCACTTGGTCAGTGTGGTCAGTCAATTGCGCTGACCGTTTACATTGCGGTAGGTCGGTGGTCATTCTAAAATTAAGAAAGCCTTTACGCTATTTGCCATACTGCACTGAGAGGCGGTTGGTAAACAGTTTCTTGTTTGAATTTCTTTACCCTTCTCTCTCGTAATAGCGTTGCACTGGCATCCTCGCACGCGAACGACCAGGTGGACGTGCCTGTCGCCGCTTTCCCCCGAATCTTCAAATGGACAATTACATTTGGTCCGGTTGGCATACCAAGCCTGTCAGTTGGCATTTCTGTTCTTAAAATATTAATAATAATAAGTGCTCTGGAAAGTACAGGCATAATTGACTGGAACTTTTTTCCGAACTTCGGAATGGTTTGAGCATGTCCTGCCAATGAATAACGCAGAGTTCCCTTTGCTCGATTCCCCCAGTGATTGCACTGTTTTCCGCAGTCTTAAGACTCGAACTTCCACGCCGTAATTTACGTTCTCTGCCTCATCTTGTTTACCTCTTCATTCATCGACATTAATTAATCAGCAGTTTGGGTAATTATTTACCAGAAGGATTCATAATGTTTGGCCCTTTGCCCATCCTACGCGTTGCTTCACCCTTCCGCTGTTTTTTCTAAGCATCAAGAAACAGGGGCCTGTCACTCGTTCAAAATATTTTGAAGCTGCTGCCAAAGGTAGGTGCTCGCTCCAACGCCAAGTTGCGTCAAATTCATTTTGCGCCGTTAACTGAATATGCGTATGACGGTTAATCTGACCTGTTTTATTGCTTCAACGTGCACAGTAGACCTAGCATAAGGCGGAGGACCCTGTGCCGACATGTGGATCGTTCGGCACCGAATTTGAGGCGACGCTGAAAGTTCCAGCGTTTTATGAAAAATGCATTTGCAAAATAAGATCCCGTATGAGAAGTAGGCAATAGCAAGTCAATGTAATGGACAACGGAATGCTTTTTTATTTAAGCAAAACCGGAATTCTTGGTTCCTCCTCGTGCGGCTGACGAATCGTTTAGGTTCACAAACGTCACTGTCTGAGCAGCCCTATTTTCTTGACATTTCGCATTTTTTACCTCCTGCGCAAACAAGGTAGTATGTCTTTGATTGCACTTTTTATGTCAACTAATTTGTCCATGTGCCTTGAGGCGCCAAACTTATTGTTTTGTATTTGGTAAAAGTGGATTAAGCGCTAGTCCATGTCCATCACCTGGCAAATGCAGGCGCCGAAATGTGTTGATATCGAGCTGTTCGTGTAGGTGAAACTTTATCAACTGCAGGCAGACCATTTGAGCAATATGTGAGACGTGCCAAGCAACACACACACACACACACATATATATATATATAGTGGAACTGAAAAACAGAGTCACGCAGGTTTCAGTGAAACCTCTATAAGTTGACCACTCAAGGGTGGTAAGAAATTGGTCAACTTACAGAGGTGGGCGACATACAGAGATACCCTTGAATTCAGTCGTAAACACGCCATAACTCCTTCCAAGCACTTTACTGAAGAAGGGACGCAGTAATCTATATGAAGAAACAGTACTAAAGTAAAAGAATAAAAACTGAATTAGTATTAAGACAATGAAAATAAAATAGTGGTAAAAGAGCATTACAATCAGTGCATTTTATGGCCCGATCGTTGCACATATAAAGAAAGAGTATCGCTGTCTGCTTGGCTTTCTTCCTTCACACATAATTGGTGAAAGCAAAGTCAGTGTTAACTGTTGTATTACTATTGTATTAAACATATCGGGGCACTTTTCAGCAACAAATAACTTCAGCTGATGTAGTGAATGGCGAACGTCGTCGGCTGTTAGTGTCTTTTCGACTTCTGTATCGCTATCTCTTTCTTCTTCCAAATCAGGCAAGCGCTCGTGAATTAGCAAGAGGGCAAGTGCTGCTTTTGCCAATCTGTAAAGGGGGTGCAAATGCGAACGGTCGCAACACATGCGCGCTACCATGGCAGAAGCAGTCATGATACATACGCGCACATTGATAACACAAACATGCTAATGATTTCCACATGTTAATGATTTCTGTTCCACATGATGCAGTGATGATGACACATGCTCATACGTGGGAACACGCTCACAGTCATGACACATGCGCGCACACTGATAACAGAAGAAATCTTCAGTTTGTAATGTTCACGGCATTTTGCTGGTCAACTTAAGGAGGTCAAAACATGTAGTAATTAATATCCTGTGTCTCAGCTATGGTGGTCAAGGTACAACATACGGAGGTGGCTAACATATAGAAGTAACCCTCCTATGCTTCACAATGGCGGGCCAACAAACCAAAAAAAGTGCGGTCGACATATGGATGGTGGTCAACGTACAGTGGTCAACTTTGGATGTTCTACTGTATATACGGTGGCGGAAATGGAATTATTTATATACGGGACCGGAGAACATGAAAGTAAATTTTCTTCATTAAAAATTGGTTTCTTTGTATCGGGGCGGTGTATTATGTTTTTGATATTGCGATTATAGCACCTGTTGATTCTTGTTCACTGGAAAACAATCTAACCAGTGACTGGTTGGTTAGTCATGTTGGTGGAAAAGGCGAAAAGTAAACGGATGAGATCTTATTTCGGTGCTTTCACAGAATCGTCTGATTCCGTCGTCAGCGCGCACGGTATCCACCCCGTTGTCGTAGAAAGCTTTATTCACAAAAGCTTTTAATCGCGAGGTTTCGGGTACCAACTGTACCCATCATCAGGCAAAACAATAATTATGTCAACTGACTGGTCGGTCAACGGTTCAGCATGCTCCTCTGCTAGACCAACCGGGCTGGTGAGAACAACTATCAGATACTATACCTGTACCCCTCAAGTGTCCGTCATCCGCCCAGTCGGTCCTACCGAAGAGCGAGCTTCCCCACCGACCGACCGGGACATTGACACAACCTCCTTGTCCACAGAGGTTGTGTTGTGTACGTGCATATGTATATATTATATACGTTGTATACGATATGTTCGTCTGAGCAAGAGCTATTGCTGATCTATTTGCATTTTCTGCTTGATCTGTTTTATTTGTTTGTTCACTGGGCAAAAAATGGAACTGCGTGAAGCAGGGCGGCAGTTGTTTTCAATTCTGATGAAGATGAATGTAATTCTCTTTCTGAGAAAAATTGTCAGCACGTGAGTCCAGTTAACTTGTTGTTGGCATATTTCGCAGTATTTAAATCTTCTCTGACGTCCCTAGTTAATGAATTGCCTTACGCTATTTCCGCGTTGTGCACTTAGGTGGAATTGCAAGAAGACCTTGGATTGTTAATGCGCCCGTGCTCATGGTCATTTGCAGCCCATAGTCGCGGTAGCAAATCAGGTCGGCGCCTCCTAATGACGCGGCTGATTTGCTGTCAATGTCCTGAAGATGCGTACCTCTCTCCTTCCATTTGTAGTCCTTTGGTATTGCGGCAATTTTGAGTCAACTAGAGGCCACATTCTAAATGTCTAATAATTATTAGTGCCAATTGCTACGTCTCGTCGAATAATTCACCATTTCGACCTCATTTGCCTAACGCAACTGTCGAAACGTCATTTGTGAATTGAAGTTCAATGTGTTGATGCCATTTTGCCGTAGGTCTATGGTGAAAGTTCTTCGGCAGCTAGCATTCAGGTGAAAGACATTCTTTGCTTCTGTTCCACAGTAGCAGAACTTAATATTACGCAATAATGCCACGCACGCTCTTGATATTCGCGTGGTCTACCCGACAAAGCACGTCTTTCCTGCTGAACGGTCTTGTGCAAAATTCAGCCTTCGACATTTCCATGCCAGTAATTACATTTTTCCTTTCATCCATTCGCTCGCCAGCGGCTGGTCTCAGTGTTCGTGGTTTTCAGTTATTCCGAATTGCAGTTTGGTGTTTTAATTTTGCCCAACACGCCGTGTAAGGACGTCGCTGCTTAAGGGATAGGTTGGTTTGAATTTACCCAGCATGTTTGTAGACTCTGATGGTGAGCGACAGGCCAACGGACATGGGGCTTTTCGTTAGTTGCCTTAAAATGCAGAAGGCCGTCTGATTAGACTGTCCTTAATTTAACTTTTAACAGTTCATGTATGACAGCACTACGTAAGCTTGGTTGCTGTTACCGCAAGGCCATAAGAATCCATTCGTGGGTTGGAATACGGAAGAGAAATTCTTAAGCTGGTAATCGTTCTTAAGCTAGGAATGCGGATAATCAATCGGAAGAAATGAATACTTGCACAATTGAAGCTCGATTGATTCGCTGCAAATTGCGATTGCGCAACCGTCCAAGCGCTGGTTGCTCCAGGCAGTGCTCATAGGAATTTATTTTTACTTTTCGGCAAAATTTAGAGAAGTTGCAGCAATATGCCAATGTTAATATTATGAAATTGTTCGTTGCCGATAACTGTCTATTGCCTCTTGGCCGTCTTCGCTTTCGACCTGCTGGAGCGAGCCGGGCAGGGACAGTAATGGGCGTCCGGTCCTGGTCCACCCCGCGGACCCATGGCGCCGACTGGACCCATCGGCCCGGGCGGTCCTTGTAAGCCTTCTTCGCCAGGGTTGCCCATGTCGCCTCGCGGGCCGTCACTGGCGTCTTTTCCGGGACGACCTTTGTCTCCCATGTCGCCCTGTGCACCGGTGATGCCCTTTTCTCCCTTGACGCCGATTATTCTGTCGGCATCCTTGCCCACGATACCCTTGGGTCCAGCATTACCGCGTGGTCCAGGCTGTCCAGGAGGCCCCATTTCTCCCGGTGGACCCGGCATGCCGTCGCATCCTGGCGTTCCTGGACGCCCGGACGGCCCAACCAATCCCTGGGGTCCTAAATGGACGATTTTCAAGCGTCCTGATGCTGGCTTACAAAATCTACCCTACCTGGCGGTCCATTGGGACCAGGTGGACCTGCAGTGCATGAGAAGCAGGTTGCACAGGTGCCAATCGCCTGTCTCTGGGCTTGGGCATCCTCAGCGTCCCTTCCTGGTTTCCCAGGCTCTCCCTTCGGTCCATCTTGACCTGGCTCTCCTCGTTGACCTTTGGGTCCGGGCGGTCCGGCTGGACACTTCTTCGCCTGCGCCGGGTTGCACTTGCAAATGGGCTTTTGCCTGGCCACTCCAGGCGCCACGGTAACTAGACTTTCGCCGAATTCCGATCCGAACGTGATCTCAGGCGGCAGACCAAGGCTTTCCACGCCTCCTGACACTCCACCCGACGGTGTTCTTCCACCGGTAGAGGTAAGTACACCAGGAACAGATCCAGCTGGTACATGGCCACGGCCATCGTGGACGGACGGTTGTCCGTAGCCGTCGGATGGTTGTGGCGCCGGAGGAACTCCGTAGGCTTGTCGGCGCTCCCTCGGTCCAGTGAACGACATCATCTCCTTCCACAATTCGTTGGTGGCCAGCTGCAATGCTTAACTTGCAAGAACGTAAGCTCGGTACTGAATGATAAGACAACCTTGAACTCGTCCATTTCGGTATCCAACTCGAGGCGCACGTTCTGCACCTCGAAGTAAATCATCGGAGTCATTAGTAGGCATGCCAGGAGGGCAAAGGTGCCCAGACCGGATGCCAGCCAGCTGGCTAACTTCACCGACGGTTCCATCCGCTTCCGCTTATGCCGTCATATCACCAAAATGGCGGAGTTTTAATACTGGCGGGAAATTGGGTCTTAGCTTTGGGAAATAGACCAGGGCAGGTTGGTTTACACGCAGCAATTCGCCATGACTTGCCACGAAAGAATGTGCCTGTTCCGTTACCCAATTATGTCACGCTGTCTTTTCCAGCTTGGCGTTGTCCCTTTTGATGGGCAATATTGGTCAGCGCAATGAGCACTTAGAACTTGGACTACGGCGATAACCGGAAGCACAGTGCGTACGGGTTGGCTGATGGAAACTTGAAGGAAGATGACAGGACGGCAGCGTAAACTGTTCGTCCAATTTTGTGCCACTCGTTCGTCCGCTGGCGTAATGGGGCCGAAAAGAGCATGAAAATTTGCTTAACCGCTTTTTGCGCACTGATTGCACAACTACCAGGCGTTCGCTCACTTAATCAACATCATCGTCGTCGTTTAATCTACGAATCGTCAAGCGCAAGGTCATTTCCCACGCTATCCATACAGGCAAAGGATAACAACTAGGATAAATAGTTATGCCTACTTTGAAAGTGGGACACAAAGTTTTCATTTTTGGTGAACCATCATCCTGCGTGTCCTGAATGCGTAGGTTATTTCAATTTGTCAGTTTCGCTCCTTAGAATACGTCAGGATCTACTCATCGTTTGTTTAAGGGTAGATCTCACCACTGACATGTCAGCAGGCCATGTGGCCTTGCTTCGCATGCTGGGAACGAACGGCCGCGAGCAATGGTGCGCACCATTTTTAAAGTGTCAAATATCAAACAGTACGCTCATCCATTATGCAAATGCGGGCACCTAGCTGCACAGGGCAATGTGCTTCTCTGCGTGCCTGTGAAACTTTATGGGGAGAATATTTTTCGGTTACTGCCTGTTGCTGTGGCAGACCACGAAGAGTTTCGTGATAGGACTATGTATCATGTTTAACAAATGAAACGGTTCCACCGCGAGCAACTATTGCAGTAGGTAACACTGCGGACGGGATGTGGTAAGCTCTGAAGATTACTTGTTGCGCAGCGCAACTGTGAACGCCACCGAGAACAAAGCCAGCGTTGTACCTGATTCGCATAACCATCAAATTAGCCAGTTCTCTTTAGAAGTGGATGCAGCCTTGCCAATATGATAGCTCCGATATTGGATTTACTTCTTGACCTTCTGTGAAACCCTGAGGTCGGATGTCTGGAAAGGGCTGTCATTTCTATATCTTTTGCTAACATTGAAATCTGTTCGTATGCCAGGCACGCTGCCCTTATCAATTGTTGTTCTGAGGTACGTGCACTGCAGCAGTTTGACAAGTACAAAAATGTATTAATAAAGATGACGTCATCGGCGAGTTGGTAGAGTGCATACCCAAGCTTTATGTGCACCATCGCCTTGTGACGTCAAGCAACTGAAGTGCCGATAAACTCTAGATGCTTGAGATTCGAAGTGTCGATAAGGCTTAAAGTGAATGGCGTACTGGTACATTAATAGATATACGAAAAGAGACATCTTTTGCGTCGATCGCGTTGGCTCTGCGGCTCATACGAAGAAGTAATTGGTAAAAGGAAGGAAACCAGGACCATTGCTCAGCTGGGCGGTTGTACTTTTTCTGGTTTTGTCCTAATGGATGTTTAGCGGGCACTATTTTGCCCATTACCCTAATCGTGCCGATCGCTGTTGCTATTATAGGTGTATTGGATTTGAATATCGGAATCCTCAGAACTGTTGATCGATTGCCCCTGGTTAGGTTTCTTCGATATCTACTTGCCTGTTGTTGCTCTTGTCACGTTGGGATTTCAAGGAGGCTGCGGCCGTATTGTTGTAAACCTTGAAAAGGGTGCGGGCACGAAGGGTTTCAGTATGGAACCGTAGCAGCAGGCGGAGCTTTAAAGCTCTTTTCGTTATTGCTACCCCTCAGGATATCCGTCTAACCCTCTCCCTTAGGATATCCGTTCAACATGATGCTGTTTTAAGCGCACATCGAGAGTCGAGAGCTCGTTGATGACTCATTTCCTTTTCAGAAGCCCTGCTACGTATTTTTTCTGAGCACACAGTCTGTTTTTCATTGAGCACAGCCCTGACCTTCAGCCTCGGCGCCACCTTGTCGATGACCCTTTTTTATTTTGTCCTTATGAACTACGTGTCAACTAGGTTCTCACAGCCGCAGCGACAATTTCACCATCGATGCAGATAGTAGAATTTTTTCAAAGTTGTCGCTCAGTGATCAGTCAAAATAATTAAGCTGACATCCATTCGTCGTGATCCTTTTCACTTTTTTGTGACCCAATGGGAAGTGACGTGCGTAGTGCTGATTGCAGGTAGTTATAGTTTGAAGAAATGTCAAACCGTCAAGTTGCGCAGCATCGTTCCTTGACGGGCCTTGCGTGCAAGTTAAAATGCATTACGCTTCGACGCAAAGCGTTGTAGGGTGAAGTGTCAGCGACTGTTGAATATGGACTGCTGGTTCATTTGAAATTCGAGTACGCCGAAAGCAACTTTTATTAAAAGATAATGATAATAACAATTTCCGTTGAAAATTTTCAAAGTTAGGGGGATAGTTCTTTCTCTTCTTCCGTCCGTGAAGTCAGTCACCTGACTCACTGAACGGAATCTCACTCTCTCCTGGATGGATGGCAAGGCATTTCGTCAATGGGTATAGGCATTTTTTCCGAACGCCACTCTTGATTCAATGGGCGAAAATATCGTGGATAAAGATAGTGTTCTCTTTAACCCTGTCGTCTAACCAAAGTTCAGTCTTGCTTGAATGGGTGTGAAGAAAACTTTTTTTAAAGCGAACATCCTTGCTGAAAACATTGACAAGCGCGTGGACGTATGTACGTGTATGGAGGAATATGTGAAATGTAATGTGGGTGCATGCGCACATGTATATAGAAGTGTATATGTTGGTATATGTAAGTGTGAATATAAATGTATGTTGGTATGTCTATATAAGTTTATACGTGTGTATGTGTAGATGCTATATATAATAGACAAAATTATCACAGATTCCCCGTTTCATTGTAAAAACTTTTATTAAACTCTTTACCAAAAGCGAAGCTTTCGGACCTCCACCTGGTCCGTCTTCAGCGCTAACTGGTCACCACGCAGTCAGTCTTTGGTTCAGCAAGCTACTCTGCTCAACCAACCAGATGAGCGACATCCGCTATCAGGTCGAACCTTGACCCGTCCAGCATTTGGCGCCCATCCGGTCAGTCATGCAGAGGAGCGAGCATCCCCTCCGACCGACCGCGACGGTGACTAAACGAGAAATGACGAAGGCAAGCGCGAGTCCGTTGATCATCGGCGTCTCCTCTTTCTTTAAACCCAGCAGAGTTTAAAGTACTCCTACAAGATGTTTTCCAACTTCAAGCCATCTTCCAATCCTGCGCATTCTTCTGCCTTGGTCTTCCTCGGTGGCCCTGTGCAGCCCGGAATTCTTCGAAATAAATCTTTCTTTCGTAACGGGGTCCAATTTTCAATAGACAAAATTATCACAGATTCCCCGTTTCATTGTAAAAAAACGGATGTCGCTCATCTGGTTGGTTGAGCAGAGTAGCTTGCTGAACCAAAGACTGACTGCGTGGTGACCAGTTAGCGCTGAAGACGGACCATGTGGAGGTCCGAAAGCTTCGCTTTTGGTAAAGAGTTTAATAAAAGTTTTTACAATGAAACGGGGAATCTGTGATAATTTTGTCTATTGAAAATTGGACCCCGTTACGAAAGAAAGATTTATTTCGAAGAATTCCGGGCTGCACAGGGCCACCGAGGAAGACCAAGGCAGAAGAATGCGCAGGATTGGAAGATGGCTTGAAGTTGGAAAACATCTTGTAGGAGTACTTTAAACTCTGCTGGGTTTAAAGAAAGAGGAGACGCCGATGATCAACGGACTCGCGCTTGCCTTCGTCATTTCTCGTTTAGTCACCGTCGCGGTCGGTCGGAGGGGATGCTCGCTCCTCTGCATGACTGACCGGATGGGCGCCAAATGCTGGACGGGTCAAGGTTCGACCTGATAGCGGATGTCGCTCATCTGGTTGGTTGAGCAGAGTAGCTTGCTGAACCAAAGACTGACTGCGTGGTGACCAGTTAGCGCTGAAGACGGACCATGTGGAGGTCCGAAAGCTTCGCTTTTGGTAAAGAGTTTAATAAAAGTTTTTACAATGAAACGGGGAATCTGTGATAATTTTGTCTATTGAAAATTGGACCCCGTTACGAAAGAAAGATTTATTTCGAAGATGCTATATATATATATATATATATATATATATATATATATAGTACCTACACATTCAGTTTTTATTCTTTTACTTTCGTAACGTTTCTTCATATAGATTACTACATTACTTCTTCAGTAAAGTGCTTGGAAGGAGTTACGATACAATCCTGAGGATCCGTGACGCTGACCCGGTCGGTCGGGGGATGCTCGCTCCGCTGCTTGACTGACTAGGCGGGCGACAGAGGCTTGACGGGTACAACGGTAGTACCTGATAGTGGATGTCGCCAGCACGGATGGTCGAGCGGAAGGGCTTGCTGAACCGTTGACTGGCGGGGCAGTCGATGAGGTAGTTTTTCCACCGATGGCGGGCGCAAGGTACGCGCCAGAAAACTCTGAAGTTTGTCTTTTTTGGAATAAAAAGGTTTCATGAAATTTCTTGTAATTCTTTTAACGGGGTAGATGCATTTCTGCAAGTCCAATAATTTCACGGATTTGTCCCCGTTCGTCGAAACCTTTTATTCTTTCAAACAGCAAAGCTTTCGGGCACAGCCTTTGCCCGTGTTCAGTGCCAAAAGAAATAAAAAGAAAAGGAAAAATAATAACAATATTGGTGAACTACCCAGGTTGGTCAGTCGGTCTTCAAGTACTCCTACTCAGCCGACCTAGGCAGACGCTTCATCAGTTGGGTCATACCTTTGACCGCTTCGATTCCGCAGTCCGCCTTAGCCAGCGGTGCAGAAGCGAGAGCAATCCATCCAACCGCCCAGGACAGAGCCAAAACCATAACTAGTTATGGTTAACTCTGATAAGAACACGCCGACGGGCATGGGATGTTTACTGTCGTTAGTTCATTTTGTGTTGCGTCACTGTCCCGGTCGGTCGGGGGGATGCTCGCTCTCTGCAGGACTGACCGGGAGGGCGACGGACGCTTGACGGGTACAAGGGTAGTACCTGATAGTTGATGTCGCCAGCCCGGATGGTCTAGCAGAAGGGCTTGCTGAACTGTTGATTGATTGGGCACTGACATATATTGTGTTTTGCACTGATGGTACAAGGGCAGTATCCGAAAGCTCTGCTTTTGGAGAAAATAAAAGCATTCAATGAGCGGGGGAAATCCGTGTACATTACCTCACTTTCATTCCCTTACCAGCATTGAACCAACAATTCGTTGCATCCTTTCTCACTATTTAAACAGCGAACATCTCAAGTCGCGTTTTCACATGTGCTAACAGATTTCAAAAATATTTCTCTATGGAAAGGGTCTTTTTGAGACGGATTTTAGCTAGTTGTGTGATATATGAACTGTACCAGTGATGCCAAGTAGAAACCAAACAAATGACGGTTGAAAGGTCTTTAATGGACACGTGCGTACAGTAAAAATATATATCGAAGCTTTCGGAACAGTCTAGTTCCGTCGTCAGCGATCAAGAAAAGCTTTTCTTGATCGCTGACGACGGAACTAGGCTGTTCCGAAAGCTTCGATATATATTTTTACTGTACGCACGTGTCCATTAAAGACCTATCAACCGTCATTTGTTTGGTTTCTACTTGGCATCACTGGTACAGTTCATATATCACACAACGAGCTAAAATCCGTCTCAAAAAGACCCTTTCCATCATGCGAGAGCTCGTTACAAGCAACCCAATCTTCAACAATATTTCTCTATGTGATAACAGATTTAGAAAGACAAACCATTGCCATGTCGTATTTTGTAATGTTTGTAAAACATAACGTTCTTCGAAACCGTTGTGGTATCCATCAGCAGCGAGTACATTGAACTCATTCTGCAAGTACCATGAACGAAACCCTAACCAGTGATTGCTTGGGCAGGATTTATTAGTACGAAGAGACCCAACGTGGCATACAAGTTGTACCTTTCGGTAAATCATAGTTCATTCTTCAATGAAAGGGATGGGACGGTTTTTGTAGCTTCACCGCGCGGCATGATGGACACCAGCAACAGACAAGAATTCTTTACTAACGATAAGCACAACAAACAGTACGCACTCGGAACAACGACGACGACCTCGGCAAACGCCTCAGTATATATATAGTGTTCAGGGGGCCAGCATCTTGCGCGCACATGGTACCTGATCCGCACCTTGCGCGCACATGTTCAGAGTCTGCGCCAGATGTGCGCGGCCCTTACCAGTTCGTCCGCACCATTGGTGGGACCACATGCTCCGTGCGAGATGGCCTCGGCTGCCACCATGTGGTCCCCACCTTCGGTCCGCCCACACGCTTTGCGCCAGATGGCCCCGGCTGCCACCATGTGGTCCCCACCTTCGGTCCGCCCACACGCTTTGCGCCAGATGGCCCCGGCTGCCACCATGTGGTCCCCACGTTCGGTCCACCCACACGCTTTGCGCCAGATGGCCCCGGCTGTCACCATGTGGTCCCCACGTTCGGTCCGCCCACACGCTTCGCGCCAGATGTTCATGGCAGCCCTCAGGTGGTCCACGCCACTGATCGGACCACACACCCCCCTGATTCTCAAGAATCACAACACCCAAACGCTCGCGGTCTTCGTCGTCGGGTAGAGCGCCTTCGGGCACTGTTCACGTCCATGGGTCGGGCGCTGTCCACCTCCGTGGGGGTGTCACACGGACTGGTCGTCTGCGTCGAGTGCTGGGTGGGAAACCACACGGTCGTGTCACAACCTCCTGCGCCCTCGTCGACCACTACGGCACATGCGTGCTCTTGAGGATCGGGCAAGATTTTTATTATTTTTTGTGGCACCCGCGTCAGAGTGTCCGCTCGGTTCGCATCTGATCTCACCAGATGGACTGTGAGCTGCAAGGCATATTCCTTCACCAGAGACAACACTGTGCTGACACGTCTCCGAATCAACATCTCGCCTGCTGCCTTAGTCCTTAACCGGCTCTTCCCGGACAGCCCATCAGAGATCCACCGATACACCGTCGACGAGTCGGTCATTATTTCAATGCGTCGCATTCGCCACAATAAAGCTAGGTTGAGCCCTCGGATAACCGCATCAAGTTCAGCCATGTTGATATGCTGAGCATCATCCGGGCGCAGCCAGGCAGCGTCTTCCACGACTGACCCGTCAACTTCCAACATGACGCCAAGGGCCAAACTGCTAGCATCCACCCAAAGCCTGGCCTTATCGCCGGAGACATTCCACGCGCCTCGTGCCGGATCCTCTTCCTTCACTCTCTGAATAATCTCCTCCAGGAAAGATCTGATGGCGACACTCTCCACTGGATCGTCCCAGCTTTTTGTAGCGGCGTTGATCTTCCTCTTTGCGAAGGCAGCCGCCACTCGTAGCCAACCGCATACTGGAAAGTGACCTACGAGCTCACCACAAAGAGCAAAAACTGCTCGGCGAGTCAACTTCCGCGGTACATCGCCAATTTCATTGCATCGTTTCCATCTCAAGACTCCATTCTCTCCCCAGACTGCGAGACCGAGAACGCGTGCTCCGTCGGCAACGCGCTCATGCGCTTTACACTGCAACCCGTATCGCTCAAGTACCTGCCTAACGCGGTCAACGCCCACTACATCTTCGTTTACCAAGATGTCATCAACATATGCCGACGTACCTGCTTTTACTGAGGGCTCTTGGGAGAGTACGAAAGCCAAGACCGTCTTCATAACGAGTGGCGCCACGTTTAAACCGAAGCCTAGGCGCGTTAGGCAGTACCGGTGACCCTTGACTTCGACGGTCTGATAGGGCCACAGTGATTGATCAACACGGAGCTGTAGGTAGGCGTCCTGTAAGTCGATGATGGAGACATTCGCACCTTGTCTCCGCCATTCGCGCAATCTATTGGCGCACACGTCGGCATTGGCGGTATATGCCTCTATGTGGGTGTTTAGTTCTCTAAAATCCATTACAGGACGAACCTTCCCCTTGCTCCGTTGGATCACGGCCATCATAGGGATCAATCCTTTCACGGGGCCGTGCCTCCGTACGTCGTATGGTATCAGCCACCCATTCTGTATCCATTTCTCCAGCTCTTTTTCGTAGAGCGGTCGGGCCCATCCAGATGGCGGGTACTCCTTCACACGGTTATTCAGTACCGCAGGCCCTTTGCCATCTGACCATTTCCAGGCGACAGTCCATACTCGCGTTCCATGGTCAAATGTCGCCGTGAAGTCCTGCTCGTCGAGCCTGACTGACGCTGTATTAGAAGCGCACACTCCAGCGCTCTCCGCTCCAAAGCGCACTTGCAAGCGATCGTCGACGGCCACTCCCCCAAGAGCCAGTATAGCGTTCATCCCGAGGACGAAGTCGAAGCCAAGCGGCCTGTCGTCTACCATAATCGCCTCGACCTTAACCCGGGTTCCATCACGCAGCTCCAAGCTGACGTCGCCTGAACCCTGGCATTTCATTTCCCTGCCGTCGACTGTGATCATACTAACGCGGCGCCGTTCCCAGTTCTTGCAGGTTGCAGCATGAGCCACGCATGTAGAGCAACCCGTGTCAACTAGGGCGGAGCGTTCTACCCCGTTGATCCTCAGTCGCACGGCTGGCAGCGCCATGGTCAGTGCCTGCGAGGGGAGGAGGTTGGCGCTGACGCCTTCTCCCCATTGTCGTTTCCCTGATGGACGGCGACAGCACTGCCCGCGCCATGCGGACTACGGTTCTTCCGTCTGAACCGCGACTCTTGCTCACCCTCTCTTGTGCTGGTACTCTGGCTATGCCGGGGAGTTGGACAGTCTCTGGCGAAATGGCCAACGCCACCACAAGTGAAACATTTCCTACCTGACGCAGCCTGGCGCGGTTTCGCCTTCGACTCCACGGTTCCAAAGCAAGCTTCATGGTAGCTCACGGGATGTGTTTCGTCTACCAATACGGCACGGGCACGGGCGAGAATTTGGTTCAGATTCATTTCTTCAATACGACATCCCGCTCTCAGCATTTGTCGGACGCCTGCCGGCAGCCCAGCCACAAATGCGCACGCCAACACCTTCTCCGAAACTCCCCCGAGCAGTGTCGCCAGTCTGCGCAGGTCAGCCAGGAACAAGTCCGGTTGCTCGCCGGGCTTCAGCTTCCTCGATACGAACTGCTCATAAGCAACATGAGCGTCAACAGCGAACGTAGTCATCAGGACTTCTTTGATCCTCGTAGCATTCATTCGGTCCTCGACTGGCATTTGCATGTAGGTAGCGAAGGCTCCGCCAGCGAGCCGCACCGGTATCACTGTTGCAATGTCATCAATCCCGCGGAGTTTGCACACCAGCTCCACTTTCTCGAGCCAGTCCAATATCGACGCACCCGCAGACCCATCAAACACCGGGATGAGCTGCATATCCATCATCAATCTGTCCGACCGACCGGCTTCTGGGCCTCGATAGCTTGTAGCTTCACCGCGCGGCATGATGGACACCAGCAACAGACAAGAATTCTTTACTAACGATAAGCACAACAAACAGTACGCACTCGGAACAACGACGACAACCTCGGCAAACGCCTCAGTATATATATAGTGTTCAGGGGGCCAGCATCTTGCGCGCACATGGTACCTGATCCGCACCTTGCGCGCACATGTTCAGAGTCTGCGCCAGATGTGCGCGGCCCTTACCAGTTCGTCCGCACCATTGGTGGGACCACATGCTCCGTGCGAGATGGCCTCGGCTGCCACCATGTGGTCCCCACCTTCGGTCCGCCCACACGCTTTGCGCCAGATGGCCCCGGCTGCCACCATGTGGTCCCCACCTTCGGTCCGCCCACACGCTTTGCGCCAGATGGCCCCGGCTGCCACCATGTGGTCCCCACGTTCGGTCCACCCACACGCTTTGCGCCAGATGGCCCCGGCTGTCACCATGTGGTCCCCACGTTCGGTCCGCCCACACGCTTCGCGCCAGATGTTCATGGCAGCCCTCAGGTGGTCCACGCCACTGATCGGACCACAGTTTTTCCAGTCGCTGACGGTCAATAGTGCCGTACTTATCAGCGCTGTTTGATCATGACACTGCATGACGTCTATGTACAGGTCCTTCATGACGTTTTCGTACGTACAAAAACTTAAGAGGTGTAAAAGAGATTTTTTGGGTAAGCATTGTTGGGTAAGTTGATGTAAAGCCGATGGTTTCCTTAATTCGTAAACAATACTTCACGTTATGTTCACATACGGGTAATGAATATGATAAAGCAAAAAATGTACTCGAAGCAGATGAGAAGCATGATACCGAACTGTTTTAGTTCATTATTCGAAACTTGAGCGAAGTTCAAGTTGCAACTTAACTTGCCGATGCTTCTTCCACATTGAATGGCAGAAAAGCCTCTCCTACTAAAATATGTAAGTACTAGTATGAAGGGATCTATGCTATGGTTAGGAAAGCAAATTGAAATAATTCTGCTACAATTACGTTTACTTGATCATTATGTTGCTACAATTACATTGACAAAAGTTAAAGCGCTCTAAGAATCAGTGCGCTTTAGCAGGTTTGATTTGGTCAGTTTACTATTAATAGATTAATGTATATAGGTGCTTGGAGCGCATTGTTCCGTAAGGTAGAAGCTTCGTTTACTTAGTTCGCATGCAACGCTTCACGCGATATCTAGTCATTGATTATAAATAGGTTAAATCAACGAATTGTACCTTAACTAGAGAAAATAGCCAATAACCGGCACGGAAACGTTGCTTAGCGCAATAAAATTTGCATATAACATACTGACACGTCACGTTGAAGCAATATAAGCCGGTGAATGAGCGACAGACTTCAGCGCTTTGGTTGGTTGTCGCCGCTACCTCTGCCACACTTCGCCATCTCTCGCTGGTAAGCAGTTGAGACAGTTAATGGGGTTTGAATATTGGATGTTTTGTAACGGGTTTCGTGTTTTAATGTGGTGGTGTTCCGACTTTTCCGTTTTGTCATCATACTTGAAATAAAACTGCAAATGCCCTATCAACGGATGGATGGGCGATTGTTAGAAATATCACAGGTCATAAACGTTTCTCGATGCTTTCGGAGCGTCCTGGTTCCGTCGTTAGCGATGTTCAAAGCGAATTGTTTTATTCCACTCAGGGTATCACCCGTTAGATAAAAACGTTTATTTCAAAACGCAGAGATTTCGGCTACTACTCAAGTAGCCGTCATCACTGCAATATAAAATATGTCGAGTGCCCAGTCAGCCGGCAATTCAGCAAGCCCCTCTGCTAGACCATACGGGCTGGCGACATCAACTATCAGGTACTACCCTTGTACCCGTCAAGCCTCTGTCGCCCGCCCAGTCACTCCTGCAGAGAGCGAGCATCCCCACCGACCGACCGAGACAGTGACAAAGCTCCATAATTTCCTGCTAATCTCATACGCTGCCCAAACTAGTGTCTCCAGGCGTGTTCACGGTATTGGTATTCTGAATTATTCGCTACTGCACTGTTTCCTTTTTAAAGTATTAAACACACTGCATTTCTCCTTTCACTTTATGAATTTTGGCGAATCAGCTCATGCTGGCTTCCCTTACCTTCCAGAAAGCCTACTTAGTTTCTGCTGTCGCCTTGCCAAACTTCACGCTTTGTTCTACCTGTCTATTAGCTTCTGTTGATGTTAAATCTTTACAGAAATTTTATAACGATATCCTCACCAATGTTTAGCTTTTTGGTTTGTGAAGTCACACTGTTGAATAAGAAGAAATCTTTGTGCGATGGAACTGATGGTGGTTACCTTATCACACAAACAAGCAAATTATTAATTTTAGTACACCAATAGTAATATCTTCGATGTTTTCACGGAAAGAACCCGTTCAGTTCGCATCTTTTTATTGATAGTCACAAAAAAGTACGAGATACAAATGCGGAGCTTTCGGATCTCCTCTGGATCCGTCTTCAGTGCTTCGTTCCGTGTGCCGGCTGCCCAGTTAGTCGGTGGGTCCGCAAGTTCCTCCGTTCGACCAACCTAGCAGACAACGTCAGCTATCAGGTCAAGTCTGGACCCGTCAAGCGTTGGTCGTTCGCCTAGTCGGTCTTGCATTGGACCTGTAATCCCTCCGACCGACCGTGGCAGAGGCACTACGACGACGACCCCAGAACAATGGACGCCAACGACGGAAACGTACTATGCCAACAGGATCAATACCAGAACGTGCGCGGCTCACAGGTCAGACCATCGACATGGACGCCAGGAAGGCTTACCGTGACCATTACACGTAGTGCCTCTGCCAGGGTCGATCGGAGGGATTACAGGTCCACTGCAAGACTGACTAGGCGAACGACCAACGCTTGACGGGTCCAGACTTGACCTGATAGCTGACGTTGTCTGCTAGGTTGGTCGAACGGAGGAACTTGCCGACCCACCGACTAACTGGGCAGCCGGCACACGGAACGAAGCGCTGAAGACGGATCCCGAGGAGATCCGAAAGCTCCGCATTTGTATCTCGCACTTTTTTGTGACTATCAATAAAAAGATGCGAACTGAACGGGTTCTTTCCGTGAAAACATCAAAGAAATACATTCAGCCCGTTACGATCGTACTTTGTTATGACCAATAGTAATAATAATAATAATAATAATAATAATAATAATAATAATAATAATAATAAGAACAACAGCAACAATAATAATAATAATAATAATAATAATAATATTTCGAAAGACAGGGTGTCTTTTAACGGGAGCGTAGATCTTCATGAGGTCTTTTTCACGGATTTTGTCCCGTTGGTTGCTGTACGTGAGCAGATCTATAAGTAATCTGACACTTTCTCCCTACCACCGGATGGATGAGAGTAGTTATGAGAGAAACGCGTTCAGAAAACAACGTACACTTTTCCTCGAATATTTCGGAACGCTCGAGTTCCGTCTTCAGCGAGCAAGAGGAGGTGTTTATTCCGTAGTCGGGTTATATACTAGGCACGGACAATGGGGAAGGAAGTACAGGTCAGTTTGGTAAGGAGCAGCACTTAGTTTTATTGACAATAGCACTCCAAACATCGCTGACCTGTACACCCCTGTCACGGTTGATCGTAGTATTATGTCTTATATAGAGGGCTTCTTTAATCCGCCGTAGATCGAAACGTTCTTCGCGGCAGACTAAGCGTGGTGCCAGGTCGAGTGGGCATGTGGAACCGTGTTCCACGACCGCTGAAGCCTTTATTGCCTCATCCATGATGTTTTTCGGATCGCGGGTCTGTGGTCGTCCACGGCGTTGCGTTGGTAGTCCATTCATCCTTTGTTCTGCGACCTTGAATCTATTAAATAACAATGTGTACCGCCCCATCAGGGTTGATCCCACACTAATTCTCCGGAAGAAACTACTAAAGTTACTAGACCGCTTCATAAATGAGACACGTGACCCAGTACTTTCGAAACTAAATAAGTTCCTTTATTACACATGTAATTGTAAATGCCCGGAACTATATGGACTCCCCAAAATTCATAAAACGGGAGTTCCCCTCCGACCTGTGGTTTCTAGCATTAACAGCCTAACGTCCAAACTTTGTACGTATTTAAAGAATATTATTAAACCACTGACTGGAAGTAGGGAATCGTACGTTAAAAACTATAAACAATTTGTAAACGAAATAAAATGTGTAAATTTAAACAGTGCAGATGTTTTGGTTAGTTACGATGTAAAAGATCTCTTTACTTGTATACCTGTTACGTACACTATTGACGTCTTAAAATCTATCCTTGAATCAGATATCACTTTGCATGAAAGAACTAAATTAAACCCATTTCACATTTCTAAACTGGTTTCCTTTTGCATGCAAGAAGGTAATCATTTCAGGTTCCAGGATAGGTTCTTCACACAAAAGGACGGAGTTCCCATGGGCAGTCCACTCTCGCCTGTTCTCGCCGAGATTTTCATGGAACACTTCGAAGAGAAGGCGTTTCGTGCTTGCGAGAACGGGTCAACTCCTTCCTTTTTCAAAAGATATGTAGACGATATTTTTGCGATAATAAAAACAGGTGACGAAGAACCCTTCCTGGAACATTTGAATTCCCTTTTTCCTAGTAACATTAAGCTGACAATGGAAAAAGAATCTAACGGTAAGTTACCTTTCTTAGACGTACTGGTTATTAAAAAAGGTAATAAAATCAATACGACCGTATATAGAAAACCTACTAATTCTAACCAATTATTACATTTCTCTTCTCACCACCCTATTGCAGTAAAACGTTGTATAGTAATTGGCATGGTAAATCGCGCGCTCACGGTATGTGACCCGGGATATATAAACTCAGAACTAAAGTATATTTTCAACACTTTAATTTCCAATGGGTATCCCAAATATTTCGTGAATGCTATTATACAACGTAGAGTACATAACATATCGATAAACCCACCGGTGACTACATCGCTACATAACCCTGTTTTATACGTTCCGTATTACAATGGTTTAGGAGAACGCCTTCAGCGACTCGGCCGATCTTTAAACTTTAATGTTCGATTTAAAAGCTCTGGTACTCTCCGTTCTCTGTTACGAAGTGACAAGATCAAGGTTCCACCGGAAAAGAGACCGGGCGTAGTTTATGAAATCAAGTGTGGCTGCCACGCCTCCTACATCGGAGAAACGGGCAAGCCTTTATTTGATAGATTTCATGAACACACGGCGGCGCTGGCCCGATTCAAGGTCGCAGAACAAAGGATGAATGGACTACCAACGCAACGCCGTGGACGACCACAGACCCGCGATCCGAAAAACATCATGGATGAGGCAATAAAGGCTTCAGCGGTCGTGGAACACGGTTCCACATGCCCACTCGACCTGGCACCACGCTTAGTCTGCCGCGAAGAACGTTTCGATCTACGGCGGATTAAAGAAGCCCTCTATATAAGACATAATACTACGATCAACCGTGACAGGGGTGTACAGGTCAGCGATGTTTGGAGTGCTATTGTCAATAAAACTAAGTGCTGCTCCTTACCAAACTGACCTGTACTTCCTTCCCCATTGTCCGTGCCTAGTATATAACCCGACTACGGAATAAACACCTCCTCTTGCTCGCTGAAGACGGAACTCGAGCGTTCCGAAATATTCGAGGAAAAGTGTACGTTGTTTTCTGAACGCGTTTCTCTCATAACTACTCTCATCCATCCGGTGGTAGGGAGAAAGTGTCAGATTACTTATAGATCTGCTCACGTACAGCAACCAACGGGACAAAATCCGTGAAAAAGACCTCATGAATAATAATAATAATAATAATAATAATAATAATAATAATAATAATAATAATAATAATAATAATAATAATAATAATAATAATAATAATAATGAAAGATACGCTGTCCCCGTTCAATGAGCTTTACTCAGCGTAGCTTTCGGAACCCGACAATTGCGAAAGCTACGCTGAATAAAACTCATTCAACAACGACACCATATGATTCATTATTATGAAATGCGTTGTTACTAATTTCTCTTGCTTGAAGTACATCAATAATATTAATATCTTTTTGCGTACACTATTCGTGCAATAGAATCTCGGACTTAATCCTTTAATTTTTCGAGCACTCATCGCGTCAGACGGCAGTGATTGAACAGGCATGTTGTTTCAACAATCTCACGTTGAACTTTGTTTATCGGCGGCGCTGTTTCTGAGCACAGGCTAAATCAAAGAACCAATGTAGATCAGCATGAAAACTTGACTCGCTGACATTGTGAATATAAAATTGTGTGCTGAGAAAATGATGTTACCACAGAGCAGCGTAAAGTTTCTTGTCCGTGAAAGACACAAGTTAAGGATTTCAAGCCAAATTAGTACGACTATCATCGTTTAATGTTAACAACGACTTCGGAGCTTTTGGGGTTGCTTACACCCCGTCATCAACGATAAAGACGCGAAGTTAAGGATTTATTTTTTAATATGCGTGTGCCTAGATTAGGTGATGCAGTTGGCATATAGTTAAGTTTGTGAAGATTTGCATAAACGATTCTGCTCCATCCTTCTCTCACATAAGGAGCCCTCGTAACAGTCACTACTGTTCATTCCTATCATTTATGAAAACTAGATGTCTTGTAGGAGGGATGTGTTTCATCATGGATGCTTCCTCTTCACGAGTTCTCCCGTTTGTCGTAAATGTAAGCTGTAATTAAACCGCACATGCCCTACCAACGCATAGATGAGCAAATTGTGAAGGAAAAGCACAGATGACAAATAACTCAGCATTTTTCGAAGCTTTCAGAATCTTCTTGTTCCGTCGTCAGCGATGGGTAGGAGAAGGTGTTTACTCAGTGGTTTCATATAGGAACACAATGAGGGTCAAGATGGGAATAGCTCAGTCTGGTGCAGAATATTGATAGCTGCATTCCATACCTCGCTAACTTCCTCACCTTTGTCGTAATTTTGGGGTGATTATGGCGAATGAATACAACTTCATTGATCCGTCGCAGGTGCACGCAATTGTCATCGCAGACTATCTGCGGACGGAGGTCGTCGGAACGGAGTAGCGAACGTTCGATCAGACAAGACGTCTGTGGTCAAAATGTCATTTATTAATAAATCATTTAAAATGTATCTTTACGTCGGTTACCATTCTCAATTCATGCAAATGAAATCATTTTAGCAATAGAGAAATAGATAAGGTATTAGGTCGATGGGTCTTATCGCTAAATTAATATCGTGTGGTTAACAGCTAACCGGTTTTTATCAATGTGTAACTGCTGAGTAGCCTATAGAAGTCTATGATTATCACTTAGTAGGAATGAAATAGGAGGATTCAGTTAGCTACGAGGCTGTAATTGCCAGAGTGTTAGCTTCAACGGAACGACCGGACGCCGTTTCATACAACATTCAGTAGGTAAGTCATAAACGATACGTCGATTAGCGTGTTAGAAATGATTCAAGCAGAGTACCAATTTAATATAACTGTAGAAATAATTCTGAGATGAGTTAAATTTAAACTTTAATAACGGCCTAAGGGATAGAGTCAGTTGAATATTAAGTTTCCCGTAGTGAAAGACAGGATGTCTTTTAACGGGGGCGTAGATTTTCATGAAGTTGTCCTTTCACGGATTTCTCCCGTTTTGTTTCCCGTAGTGATTGAGTTATACGTCATTTTATTCCTTCTTTCCGTACGGTTTCTACTCGTTTATTCGTAATGTGTGAAATCACACGAAAACAACCCCCTACCAACGGAGGGATATGAAATTATCAGTGGAACGATACACCAATGCAGTAACCTTCAGTGCTTGCGGAACGTTCTGGTTCCGTCGTCAACGATTTAATGGTTCAAACGACGGGACGAGAACGTTCTGCAAGCTCCGATATTTACTGTATTGCTCTGCCTTCCACGAGTAATTTCCCATCCATCCGCTCGTGGGGAGTTGTTTTCGCATGATTTCAGACATTACAAATAAACAAGTAGAAGCCGTACCCAAAGAAGGAACAATATTTTGAAGATTCTTCTTGGCACGGCAGTGGAACCCGTTTATTGAATTGAAAAAGATACAATGTAAAACAACGAGGAAATACAACGTACCTTTAACGAGAAGGTTTCGTAGCTTTCGGAGCCTCCTGCTCTGTCGTCAGCAAATTACACCTTGGCAAAGTGCAATTGGTGGAATTCGCTGACGACGGAGCAGGTGGCTCCGAAAGCTACGAAATCTTCTTGCTAAAGGTACGTTGTATTTCCTCGTTGTTTTACATTGTATCTTTTTCGATTCAATAAACGGGTTCCACTGGCGTGCCAAGAAGAATCTTCTAAACAAAAACAACAACCCGTTATGAAACCTTTCGTTTTCAATCAACGAATGATGTCTGGAGGTAAAAAGATGGCCAATCGGAGGCATGGAAAGATACCTTACGGTAATGAATATTTGCATAAAGCTGTCCACTGACACCCTGTGCTTTGACGGAAGATATTTATTTAAACCGGTAGAACAGCGAGCAACTTCAATGCACGTCCCGCCTGTGATGTCCCACTTCCCGCCGCCGAGGAAGCTGAGCATTCTGGTAAGTATGTGATATTGTTGGGTTTGTGCTGTTGAAAATTGCATTCATTCGTAACGGCAGACGATAAGATATGCTGCGACGGGCGGTTGACTATCCGTTTTTGTTTTTGTTCCCGGTGCCAGTAAGTACGTGTAAGCAAACCTCATCTGTAGCAGGTGGTCGAGTTTATTAGAACAAAACAGACGATGACATTTCAGGGAATGACACTTGATTATCGTAACTTTCGGAACGATGTAGTTTCGTCTTCAACGGTTGGGAAAGGTCCCATGTTGTTGGGCAGCGTGTATAAATAGGCAGCTGTTGTGTAAGACAAACCAGCGGTGAGCGTCAAGTCTGTATTTCACAGCAACCGGTCAGATGAATCCAATCGGTGCACACCTGGCTAATCTCCGCTTCATAGTCTCTGTTGATGATATCGTTGTATTGAAAACTGGATTCATAGTAACGGGAGATTTTTACGGTTTCTTCCCGTTCGTTCTGTGTCTGAAAATTATACGTAACAATGCCCTACCAACGGATGGATGGTTGAGTTATTAGGTAAAAATTCAGAGCACAATTTCTGCTAATCTCAGAGCTTTCGGAACAACCTAGTTCCGTCTTCAGCAAGTGGCAATGCCTAAGCCGAAGCCTTGAATATTATTTGCCACTCGCTGAAGACGGAAGTACGTTGTTCTGAAAGCTCTGAGATTAGCAGGTGTTGTGCTCTGAATTTTCACCTAATAACTGGCCCATCCAAGCTTTGGTAGGGCGTAGTTACGTTTAATTTTCAGACACAGAACGAACGGTAAGAAACCGTAGGAAAACGTTTCGATATCGTTGTGTCGTATAAAGAGTGCCTAGTTAATGTTTCGGTCTTGGAAAGGCTCTCGCGGCGCAATATCCCCTGTTTGGAGGTTGTGCGAACATTTACGGTAATCCCTTCAAGTTGGAAAGAGGATCCATGATAACAGGAGATTCGGTTATGCATTTTGTCTACGGGTTCTTCCTGTTGTTCTATGTCTGAAATTAAATGTAACAACGCCCTATCTTTTCGACAATTTGTCATTTAACTATCCGTTCAACAATCATGTGGAACTGGTGTTCACTGGGTTGAAGTTAAACTGAACTGCACGAGGAGATTGGTGTCTACGAGACGTATCAGTAGTCATAGCTGTTGATTAGTTCTTTGTAACGGGAGCGAACAATGTATGTTGTTTGTTGTACACGGACTTTTTCTTCCCGTTGAAAATGCTTTATTCAAAAAGCAAAAAACACAAAAAGCGGCAAAGCTTTCGGGTCCAGCTTGACCCGTCATCATCGCCAAAAAAAGAAAAAAGAAAAAGGCAAGAAAAAGTAAATGAGTCCTGTAGACACATACCGTGAATTCTGACAGAGCTCCTCCACTAAACCGCAGGGGCGGGAGCACTTTCAGTCTAACCTTGACCGGGCAGTGTTAGCCTCCGCCCCGTTCATAAAGCTTCAGAGCTAAGTCTCTACGACCGTTCACGGCAGAAGTGCCTACATGGACTCAAGGCTGTAGGCAGTGTAGGCACCTACTGTAGGCAGTGTAGGCACCAGTGAGTCCGTGTAGGCACCTCTGCGGTGAACGGTCGTAGAGCCTTAGCTCTGAAGCTTTACCAACGGGGCGGAGGCTAACACTGCCCGGTCAACGTTGGACTGAAAGTGTTCCCGCCCCTACGGTTTAGTGGAGGAGCTCTCTCTCAGAATTCACGGTATGTGTCTACAGGACTCATTTACTTTCTTGCCTTTTTCTTTTTTCTTTTTTTGGCGCTGATGACGGGTCAAGCTGGACCCGAAAGCTTTGCCGCTTTTTGTGTTTCTTGCTCTTTGAATAAAGCATTTTCAACGGGAAGAAAAAAGTCCGTGTACAACAAACAGCATACAAGTAGTTATAGCTGAAATTTGACTGGTGAATATGCGTTTTTTAGGCAATGAAAGAAACTGTGTTACCTTAAGCGGTTTTCTAATGTTGAATTTCCGGTAATCTAACAGAATAATAACGTGTTTCCCAAAATTTCTCATGGTATTGCTAAATGCTCAACAGTTTTTCTTATATTGAACTGCGCAAGAAGGTACGCGTATGCAGAACAGTATGCATAGACATGCCCTCGATAAAAGAATGTCCACTGAAAAAATAAGTAGCGACGCAACAGAAGAAGTATTATGTTTGCAAAAGGTAAGGAACGCAAGAGAAAGCGGAAGAGGCACTGACTAGCGGAGGTTGAAAATGAGAAGATTATACAGAGCAAACAGGTAATGGAAGGACGAAAGGGGAAAAGCGCGAATGGAGTTTCATGTCATATTTCCAGTTAGTCTTCTTCTGTTGCACTGGCGAGCTTGAGCTCATCTAGTGAAAGCATTTGATCGAAGGAAGCGTCTCTATTTAATGCTTCCCTTCTCCCTTCTGGAGGCCAGTTAATTCCCTAACATGATGGCAATTATATTACGTCAAAACGTGAAGAATTCTGATTGTCGTTTAGTACATGAATGTTTGGTGAAATCTGAATGGATGAAATTGATTCTGTGAAATTCATGTAAGAAGCGACAATCAGATTCAGCGCCACAGAGTTATCAGCCGGCGATCTGCTGTGCATTTAAAAGGTGCTCACATGAAGGTACTAATACAAGCTCCTTAGCCGTTATGTCAGTTATTAAAGCATATCTCCCTGCTAACGTGCATTTCCTTGCCGTAATTCAACAAGGAAAAGCATCCTACCTTCTCGTGTTAGCTCAATTTAAAGACTGCTATGTTATGCCAACGTGTTCAGTTTTACATAAACGCTTACAACACTGCTGACGAATGCAGCGACAACGTTTGTCAGTGCCGTATTGCTTACGCTTTTCCCAAATGTTTACTACATACTACACTAATGAATTATGGTACAATTCATATCCCATCAGTTTTGATATAAAAAATAAAACCAAAAACATAAAATCGCTGCCCTACACCGGCAGCATTAGTTTTAGCCAAGTTCAAACAAACTGTTTCAAATAAACTTATAACTGTGGATGAGACCAAGGTTGGGATTCTTGATTTATGCAGTACGACTTTATGTGGTGGATTCGCCAGTGTAGCAATGCGCTTTACTACCTTCGCACAGTTCATTACTTTCGTCGTCTATCGACACCAACTTGTCTTCGCAGCTTATGGAGTCGTCAGGAATGATTGAACCTTCATCGCAGACCACATTTTGTGCAAATGGATGGCAATCAGCACTACATAAGTCAGTTTACTATTGCCACTACTTTAAATATCCACCATCCACGTGTACGTACACTTATGTAGATATGTAGACGTACATTCATGTCTATTATATACATACATGTTCATACTTGATATGTACATGCATACATGTGAGTATATATCAACACTAGTGTATGTCCTCTGTATCTTCCTCATCAATTGTAGCCATATCGAACGGGCTAAATATGCGGCCATCGACATGGAGTCTTTTCTCGATTGAAAAAGCACTTAATTTAAATCATGCTTCAACATTTCCAAAACGATACTATCATCCGTGTACACGAAACATTCCTATACCAGATTGTTCGAAACATTGTCAAATGCGACTCCCCAAAGCCTGCCTTCTCTCAAAATGAAGGTCTAACTTATCTGCTAACGTGTACAACAGAGAACTTTTGTACAGCACAACAGGCCCTTTGACTAAGCTTTGGCCAGCTACGCTGGTGATGAAGCAAATGTGGTGAAGAAGCTACGGTGCTATTTCAATGCTCACGTAAACACGTGATATCTATTTATAAATATAATGTATAGAGAAAGAGAGAAAGCATATTCCTAGACGAACACCTTGTAATTGATGGGACTAGAAAGTGAAATCAGAACAACCAAAGTGTTGAATTGAGAATTAATCACTCTTTCGAGCAGAATGCTATAAACCTACGTTCAAACAAATGCGATTATCTGTAAAGTTGGTACATTGTTGGTTGTTTTGACACCGAAATTTTTTTCCCGTTGGTAACGCTTTATTCTCTCTGAACTAGCGGAGCATTCGGGTCAAACTGGACTCGCTATCTGCGAAAATGAAAGGAAAAAGAAAAGTGGCGAAAAAAGGAAATGAGTCGTGTGAGCACATACCGCGAATTGGTCTCCGAGAAAGCACTCCTCCGGTACTTTTTAAAATCCCCCCTTACGGTAGGTGACGCTGCGATCGCTTTTCAACCAATCAGAATAGGACAGGTGGCGCCACTGTCGTAGAAATGACGTCATGTTGTAGCCGGCAGAACGTTCGCAAAGCATTGCGTTACGACGTCCAATCGTCGGCGAGCACACGCTAATGCCGCAGTCCTGAACGTAGAGTGGGGACATGGGGACAAGTGTCTCCCTTGAACAGGTACTTACCATGACACTCGATGTTGTGAAGGCGCACTTCATATTGGGCCCCAGCGATTTCACCGTAAGCCTAAGGTAGGAATCGGTCGGTTAGGTAAAGAAAAGGGCGGAACGTTTGCATACCGGCATTATGCAAGCATGCTTTAACCGATTAGCTGTGCCATCATTCCTTTTCGCGCTTTTCTATGTATGCCTAAGCGAGCAATCAGACAGCTTAGCGTGCATGAGGACAAAAGGTGTGCGTACCAATTTTATAAGTGGTGCTCTACTTGGCAGTAATTCGGCGGGCTGCGTTTTTCGCCTGTGCCTAGGCTTAACCCAAAAGGCAGGTAATTTTCCTTGAACAGGTAGACGCTTACCATTTTGTAATGCGTTTTGTGAAGGCGTACTACATTCCAGGCTGAGACCCTTTCCACCGTAAACTTAAGCGAACAGTCAAACTGTTTCGCACCCAACAGGATGAAACTCGTACGTACCTGTCTCATGAGTGCTGTTCTTCTAATTAGCAACTCCGCGGGCCGCCGTTTTCGCCTTTATGTAAGCTAAAACCCACACACAGGTAATGCCTGTCACGCAAAGTGATAAAAGGCCAACGCACCTAAGGTACCCGGGGAGATCTCACAGGTGCTGGACGAGGCTGCCGTTTTTCTGCCGTCAACTGTACCTCAATCAAGGTTAAATGTAGGTTCCGATGCATGCAAATATGATCCTGCTTACCTTCATGCCGGTGGGTAGCATTCAGCAACGGCTTCGATGATCTTTGGGAATGGCCGCTCGTCTGGCCTGAGTCGCCGGCGCCACGTGAACTCGCACAAGTACGAGTCCAACATGGACCGATGCGTGCCGCGGCGGATCTTGTTTCCCTGCTTGGCATGTGACCAGAGGGATTCTACCGTCTGCGTATGAGCACCAGTCACTCGATCAACTTCGTTGATCGAGTGATTGACACGCAAGTGCGTGTAGTGCTCATCCGACAGACGGTAGTATCCCCACCATTCATCCGTGATTACAGTCGATCCAGCCGCTACGTTCTCTTTGATGACATCGATAAGCGTAGCGGCGGACCGATCTGTAACCCGGGCAAGGAAACATTCACCTGTCTCGCGGCACACACCGCCGACGACCCAAGTCTGTGGGAGAACCTGATACCGGTTGTATTTCCTCTTCGAGAACAAACTCTCGTCAACCTCAACCGTGAGGCCGGGTCCTCCCACAACGACGCGGTTCTTGAACAGCCATTCCGCCGCTGCTTCCCTCATCCTGAGGTTCCACTCGACCGCTGCGTTTCCATTCATGCCCAAGCTGTCTTTACAGAAAGCGCAGCTTGTGAGCTTGTCGCTCCAGGCACGAATGAAAAGCAGCGCCTTCCTCACCGGCAGGTTGGTTCCTAAGGATCAGCAGAATGAAGCACAAATCATTCGAAGCACTAATTTTACCTTCCAACCATATTCCTGCACGCAACGGCAGCTCTTTACGGCAGGTTTTGCGGGTGCATCTCCATCTGGCAGATGCTCGCTTCTGGTCCAGCACCATCTCTTTCCCGCATGGGCATATCCTTGCCTGATGCAGGATCCCCTTCTCCTGCATGAAGGCGATGGCTGCTGCCTCGTCGTTGTAGTACGTGGCGCACATCTGCGCAAAGCCTGGTTGTCCTTGTTCGGACATACTGGACAATGAGCAATGTTCTCGTAAGAGGGTATTATATAGACCCCACGAAAGGGTCGGGTGGTGATCACGAATCTTATTGGTCAGAATGTGATGGTGCAACAGCCGCTTTCTCTATGTAGACTGGTGGACAGCTTGCTGATCTCGACCACCTGATAACATTTTAGTTCCTTCCTTGACGTCCACCAGCTTGCCGGCATTAGACCGTCAACTGGTCTTATCGTGCCACAAAAACTATTCATACAACGCTCATCCCAACTGCCATTAATCTCAAAAACTCAGCACGCTTGCATTCCTTCTACTGTTGCGACCCTTATGATCGTTTTTAACTGCAAGGCAAATACAATACAGCGCAGAGACATCTCGTTCCGGTTACACTAACGCTGAGACGTCTGCTCGCCAACATTCGACAAACCGACTTGTCAGAACTCTAGCAAACCTTAGGTCAAAACGTCATCTGCCCGCTGCATCAAAAAACATCGTTCGTACAACTGGTTCCCATCACAAGCTTTACTTTCTGCCCTTACCGTACCTAAAAACCATCGTTCGCGCAACTGATTTCCATCAGGCACTTCGCATTGTGTCCTTACCTAAGCTAAAAGCCGTCGTTCGCGCAACTGTTTTCCATCACACGCTTTACTTGCGTCCTGTACTGAAGCGTACGCATGAACGCAACATAAATGTTTCGCCTTAAGCTTAAGTAGCAGCAGAGTATGAAAATAAATGTAATAACAAACACGGCATAGCCATAAGCAACGTTTTCTGCCCTTACCTAAGCCTAGGCCAAAAAACGAAACTCCCCATCTTGACGGAGCCGACTTGACGGGGCCATCTTGATGGTCAGATTCTCCTTAAAAATGCTCTTGCATTGTAACGTTTAAGCTAATTTCGATGGTTAGTCGCCATTTTGCTATGGAAGATGCACTAATGATTTGCACGGCATATGCTCGTAAAACGCAGATACTTAGTGAGCGAGGTGTGAATTGCTGATCCAGATGACCACAAATTGCTTCTCCGTTGCTGTTTCGACAAGCATAACAGTAAGCTTTATTGTGTCAGTAAACTATTAATGAATGGCGAAATTATATGCAATAGCACGCAGATAATCTACAAGGGAGTGCCTGTCGAACTGCTGCACTATTCGTTGAAGTCGCTCAGCGCATCGAATCACACGCCGTCGCCTTCTCGGCGGCTCCTCACCCCTAAAGTACAGGTCTGCATGTTGATCCCTCCCAGCCTGCACAGATCGCGTGGCGTCTATGAATCTCCACAGCGTGGGGTGCTCGCCACCGAATTCCGCTCGCATTTGTCGATGGGCCGCCTCGACGAAGTTGTTCGTCCGATAGTGACCCATCAGCGTCCTGTCGTGAACAGACCACATCTGTGGAAGGAACGTAGGTTACCGACGGCTGCCTCGTTTGGTCGGTCGCCCGATGTAAGTATCTTCAAACCAGTCTACAACTTTAACCAAATCCGCCGGCGACTGAACCGACTGATCACCCAAAACGTCGTCAGTGGGGTTCGTAGGAACGAAAGCCATTGCAACGATCATTCGAGCGGCCACGGCGAACTCTGCGTTGCTTCTATATTTTTTAAGCAGGTTTCGCTGCGCCAATTTCTTTTTTTAATTTCTCATTAAGTGGAAGAAGCAACCCCACACCTGGGCTCCAGGGAATGTCGCTGTGAAGGCATTCATGGCTGCCTGCTCGAAGTCCATGGCTACTGATTCAGGAGACAGTTGAGGCCACATCTCCTTTACTGCTTCAAACATACTGCGGTATGTCGTCTCCCGTTTGTCAGGCAGTAGTGCGTCGGGAACCTATGTTCCTTCCACAGATGTGGTCTGTTCACGACAGGACGCTGATGGGTCACTATCGGACGAACAACTTCGTCGAGGCGGCCCATCGACAAATGCGAGCGTAATTCGGTGTCGAGCACCCCACGCTGTGGAGATTCATAGACGCCACGCGATCTGTGCAGGCTGGGAGGGATCAACATGCAGACCTGTACTTTAGGGGTGAGGAGCCGCCGAGAAGGCGACGGCGTGTGATTCGATGCGCTGAGCGACTTCAACGAATAGTGCAGCAGTTCGACAGGCACTCCCTTGTAGATTATCTGCGTGCTATTGCATATAATTTCGCCATTCATTAATAGTTTACTGACACAATAAAGCTTACTGTTATGCTTGTCGAAACAGCAACGTAGAAGCGATTTGTGGTCATCTGGATCAGCAATTCACACCTCGCTCACTAAGTATCTGCGCTTTACGAGCATATGCCGTGCAAATCATTAGTGCATCTTCCATAGCAAAATGGCGACTAACCATCGAAATTAGCTTAAGCGTTACAATGCAAGAGCATATGTAAGGAGAATCTGACCATCAAGATGGCCCCGTCAAGTCGGCTCCGTCAAGTTGGATCCCGTCAAGATGGCTCCCATCAAGATGGCTCCCGTCAAGATGGCTCCCGTCAAGATGGCTCCCGTCAAGTCGGCCCCGTCAAGATGGGGTATACCCGCCAAAAAATGAGTATCATGTGCGCCGAACGCAATACTGTGCGCTATAGCTAGCCTAGGGCCTAATATCCAGGCCTACCGCTGAACTGAAACATATGGATATTCCTGTACGCCAAGTTCTGTTTTAAGGATTCTGCCCTGCCGTTCTCCTGTCATGCTGCTGAAAGCACGCCATTCACATAAATTCCCAATCTTTCATTTGTGCCTTCTGGTCTGTTTGTGCTCCACAGCTACGTACAATCCGCTACTTGCCAGAAAAGGTTTAATACGTAACCAATTAAAACTGTACAACTGATATACACGATGCAAATATCACGGTGACGGGGACAGGGTGCCGTTGATACCGGTTTTGTGCGCTGGAGAGGTCTTTAATGGGTAATCGGATCCACCACTCACGTATGAGCATTACCAGCCTATCATGAATCGGTAAAAGCCGAAGCATGACGTCCTCATGAAGTTGTCTCTTCACGGATTTCTCCCGTTTTTTGCTTCTTGTACGTTGGAGGATCTATAAGTAAACTGACACGGTCTCCCTACCAGCGGATGGATGGGAGTGGTTATGAGAAGACACGGTCAGAAAGCGACGTACAAGTTTTGTCTCGGATATTTCGGAACGCTCGAGTTCCGTCTTCAGCGAGCAAGAGCAAGTTTTTACTTCGTTGTCGGGTTAAATACGAGTCAGAGACAAGGGTGGAAGAAGTTACATGTCAGCTCGGTAGGATGCAACATCTGGTTTTATTAATAATGGCATCCCAAACTTCGCTGACATGTACACCTTTGTCGCGGTTGATGCAGCTGTTGTGTCGAATGTAAAAGGCTTCTTTAATACGCCGCATGTGGAAGCGGTCTTCGCGGCAGAGAATGCGCGGTTCAAGGTCGAGTGAGCATGTGGCACCATGCAGAACAACCGCGGAAGCCTTCAAAGCCTCATCCATGATCTTGGTTGGATCTACGTATTAACTGTATCATACAACGTAGATTACATAAAACATCGAAAAACCCACCGGGGTCCACTTCATTACCTCACCCTGTTCTATTCGTCCCATACTTTAGTGGTTTGGGGGAGCGCCTTAAACGTCTGGGTCACGATTTAAACTTTAATGTTCGGTTTAAAAGTTCCTGTAATCTCCGTTCCCTGTTGCGTAGTGACAAGATCAAGGTTCCACTGGATAGGAGACCAGGCGTCGTTTATGAAATCAAGTGTGGTTGCCACGCCTCCTACATAGGAGAAACGGGCAAAACTTTACTTGACAGATTTCATGAACACACGGCTGCGCTGGCCCGTTACAAGACCGCGAAACGAAGACTCGACGGGTTACCAACGCAACGCCGTGGACGACCCGAAACCCGCGATCCAACCAAGATCATGGATGAGGCTTTGAAGGCTTCCGCGGTTGTTGAGCATGGTGCCACATGCTCACTCGACCTTGAACCGCGCATTCTCTGCCGCGAAGACCGCTTCCACATGCGGCGTATTAAAGAAGCCTTTTACATTCGACACAACAGCTGCATCAACCGCGACAAAGGTGTACATGTCAGCGAAGTTTGGGATGCCATTATTAATAAAACCAGATGTTGCATCCTACCGAGCTGACATGTAACTTCTTCCACCCTTGTCTCTGACTCGTATTTAACCCGACAACGAAGTAAAAAGTTGCTCTTGCTCGCTGAAGACGGAACTCGAGCGTTCCGAAATATCCGAGACAAAACTTGTACGTCGCTTTCTGACCGTGTCTTCTCATAACCACTCCCATCCATCCGCTGGTAGGGAGACCGTGTCAGTTTACTTATAGATCCTCCAACGTACAAGAAGCAAAAAACGGGAGAAATCCGTGAAGAGACAACTTCATGAAGATCTACGCCCCCGTTAAAAGGCATCCAGTCTTTCGAAGCATGACGTCATGCAAAAGAGGCAGTCGCCATCTCTCGGAAGAGGGCAGCAACTAGTACGCTCCGCCTGCCGATAGTAGCGTCGGCTGGGGGGTGGGGGGGAAATTTTCAAATAGTGCCATAATTTCTTCTGATCAACCGTTGTTTGCATGTGTGGTGTAGTGGAGGTGACGTAATGCACCTGAGTAGACCAGCAACGCAGCAAAACCGTCTCAAAGCATTGATTTCATCCGTTTATCCCTGGGGAGAATAGGTGAGAAGATAAGATAAAGGCATGCGATGGCGCGGGCTGTAACTTGGAGCGAAGCAGCGGAAATTGCACGTGGTGACATGAGGAAACATGGAGCAGAGAGCCAAAGGTGGGAGCAAGAACATGTAGACGGAGATGAGCCGCTAGATGGGGAGAAAGACGATACATTAGGGAAAGAAGCACTGCGATCGAGTAACATAGCATACACGTTGGAGTTAAGGGAATTGAAAGCGGGCCCATCGGTAAACATGGAACAGAGACCACAAAGTTGGAGGAGAGACATGTACTCCTTCTCTGCAGCCAATTTCGCAGGGTCATTCGCTCAGGACGCTCGCCGGCTACCACCTTGGCCGTAGCGAATCACCGTGAGGGCCCCTGAGCGAATCGCCGTGCGCGTCAGTTCGACGCGGAACACTTTGGCCGGCGATCACTTTGGCCGTAGCGAATCACCGTGAACCGACGGCAAAAACACGTGCACGGCGATTCGCTCACGCGCCCCACGGTGATTCGCTACGGCCAAAGTGCTCGCCGGCCAAAGTGCTCGCCGGCCAAAGTGCTCGCCGGCCAAAGTGTTCGCCGGCCAAAGTGTTCGCCGGCCAAAGTGTTCGCCGGCCAACTGACATGTACCCAGTATGATTTGATATGCAAATGTCTGCATTGTATTATTTGAAGAGGAAAACAAAATGGCATCCGTTCATCACCCGAAAGGCAGGAACCTGAAAAGATAAATGATACAGCAAACAAGTTTGGCGTACAGCAAGTTCAAGGACTAACCTGAGCACACTTTGTAATCCAACTTCATCATCAGTAGACGTTTTGCACTGGTTGACTTGGTCGAACTTCACGCACGCTGGCCTGTGTTAGTAGGTAAGTAATTAGCTACGTTAATGCATGAAATGTACGCCATATGCTTGTGCTTCCTGGCACTGTCTTACAGTAGTGCGTTAGACTGCGTGCCCAAGTATCTTCTTGCTTATCCATATGTTGGATCAAAAAGTACAACAGCCACTGGAGCGCACTGCTCGCTTTGGTCACCAGACCAGGGAGTGACACAAAATTATTGCACTACGAAAAACGTTTCGTGCGCTGCTGGTAATCAATGTGCTGAGGACACACCAAGAGTGAATTCAAAGTATAAAAAACTCTTCTATCCTCCATACTGTTTATTTAACGGTACGAGGCACAACTGCTATTATGCCTGTGAGGATATAGAAGAGGACGTGTGCATGCCTTACACGCTCAGCGCGTTTCCAGGATGGTATATAGGTGGAAAGAGAAGGAGAATAAAAACACTGTGCACATTATCAAAAGATTGGCAGTCGGATTGCAAAAAAGCTGAACCGTGTGAAATTCGAAAGGAAAATTTCGGTGTCACATGTACTGCTACGGACGAGATGCCGTGCATATTCTGCTGTGAACATTATCATGTGAAATGCGACCCTGTGAAAGTATTTCTTGGAAATGTATCCACAAATATCTCGTTTGGACAACAGTTTCCTTTCGTTCATCCGTTTTCGACTGAGAAACTTATAATTGTGACCAACGCCACAAGAGCATGCACACCAGCGAGAAAGGGAAAGGAGCTGAGTGATTTCCGGCGCCACGTCGGATCGGATAAGAACCTAATGCACAGTAGAACGTATCTTGAAATGTGCAGGAAAAATGAGTACAAAGAACAACTACCGGTTCATGAAACGGACTGCATATCGGAAGATGCATTTCGCTTCTTAGCGGTTACGAAATCATCCAAATATGTGCTACTGAAGAGGACTTCTGCATACGGCAATAATTGCCGTGTGCGAATAGCTTCACAGAATATCGATGAAACAAACCGGTATTCATCGAACATCACTGGGACAGAGTCAGATGAATTTTCAATTTGCGCAGTTAATCCAAAGTCCGGACTACCAACCTGCAATGCGACAGTTTATGAAGAACCTTGCTACAAGAATTGCCACCACGCCTTGATCACCTGCGTTCCTCCATACGGTCCTGCCTATTCAGAAGCGCACGATACCCTCATAGATTTTTCACCATTAAACGAAAGAGAAGCATCCAATGGACAAATACACAAACAGCGATACCTTGGGTCAAAGATGTCCACGTTCACTGGGAAATCTTGCCAAAAAAATGCTTACGTGCGTGACAAGCAGCTGCTAGTATGTACAAATGAACCAATTACGAGTTTACTTTCCAATAAGACCGTGAACCGTACTGCTTCTTTTCCATATTGTTTCTCAAATGGAAAAAACATTGAGCCTTGTTTTCCGGTGTGCCGCAAGCATGACCCTCAGCTAGACCCAATACGTCATCTCGGATATCGAAGCAGTGAGGAGCTCAAAAGAATAGAACGTAACCTTGGATTAGAAAACAGCCCACCGTTGATTCTCTTCCCATCCAGGTAAGATCAGCTCCTGCATTGCAACGAATCGACGCGCATCACACTGCCAACGTTCTCATGTTATGCAATCTAAGCTGATTGAGTAAACGAGTTTAAAGAAGCTGAAAATGCTGCACGTAGGCTTGTCTGAATTCTGCCACACTAACTAATGCGTCAGCCAGAAGGCTAAGCTGAAATTAACAAAGAAGTTAAATTCGAAAATTGTCGGCGTAAAGGTAAAAGGTTAACAGATGCATGTAATCAGATCCTGAACGACTAACACTGTGTTCTGAAAATTTCTTCATTCTGGACAAATCTGATCCAATCTTCAGCAATGATATCAACTCGATCTCGCCTAATGACTCAGCGAATATGTCTTCCAGTTATCAATCCCGTCAGTAAAGATACTTGTCATACCAGATTAATACGAGTGACACGGTTATTAATCTGGTATGACATGTATAACTACACCGTTATGAAACATCCTGTATTTAACTACAGTAAAGATACTTTCAAAAAACTGTGCTCATCATTCAAGACCAAATAACATACAACCCCATGTTCAATAAATGGATGAGTAAAACACTTTTACGTGACGCTTCCGATCACGTACATACTAATATTCTAACCGGTAGTTCTATCCCAAGAATTCTGACCCATTGAGATGGCATGACTCAAGTTGGATAATAAGATTGAACCAAACGTGTTGCAACTAAACGTGATTCCATGTTCGTTTTCAGTTGCACAGCACGTTTATGGCGGCTAGGACCTGACGCGCCAGTTATCCGTGTATAGGTATTCCAAAAGTGTCTCGCCTGTACCACTTCCAAGTTACCTAGCATAATAAAATTCTACTATGTTGAAATGTAGCATCCACTAATTTGAATAGACATTTCCTTCGGCGTCTTCAGCTCTTTAGTCTCTATAATCCATTCAACAAGAAACTTTCATCGGGCCGGGATTGAAAATCGATAAACGCAAGTAACCGCCGCGGACATCTGGATATCCTTGTAATTCAAGAGAGCCAGCTGACACAAACTTAACCGGCGTTCAGTAACACGTCTACTACCTACCTGAACACTATGCAAGGCATAATTCTTCGGTCGCGAAGACAATCCATACGCCTAACAGCGTACAATTTGCTGCCAGTTGATGACTGACAAAGTGAATATTTTCAGACGCAAAAGTGGAGGCATCGAAATCTACTGCGGTAACAACTGGCTGCTCAAATCGAATTTCAAGGAGCTACTGGGAGACATAGATTGTTTCGACTCCAACGTTCCTCGGCTCATGGATGGGGACATAACCAAGCTGTTTAACGATTCCCTCATTATCGAGGGCTCAGCTTACATCGTTGGCGAAGGTAAAGTACCAATATTGTGCTACAATTAACAGAAATCGCAATCAGTCGTGTGAACGCTCTCCTCCGCAAAGCTCATCAGGAAGCTGTGCAGAAATGATGCATGACGTTAATAGTTAAAGTATCACATGATAGTAAAGGAAACGATCTGTCACGGGAGGGAGTAAGCAGAAAAGAATTCAGAACTCCGGAGCTGTTGGTCAAGCAACCCTATAGTGGTGTAACCTGGGGCAAGACTATGCCGAACGTCGATTGGTTGATAACCGTTCGGTAGATTTTATAGAGCACGCTTGAATGAATTTACTGCAGGAGACACTGCAACGCAGCTTGAAGGTACACCGCTTCATGAGCCACCTCAATTCCTATACGCTGAAAATGGGGCACAGTGGTTTGAAAAGCCACATTGCTGTCTCTCCTAATGTAAACTGGTTCGAAGTTCATTTAAAAATATGTACATACACTAAATGTAGGCAGTTTTGTAACGGGGCGAAATGTTTTCACATTTCTTCAATACGGAAAGCCCGTTTGACGGTTTAATTCAGCCATGTACGGAACTTTCGGAACTAACACGTTCCGTCGTCAGCGTTTTAGACGGTAAAGCTATAGAGAGATTGTTTTTAATTAAAAACGAAGAGGAAATTCGTAATTGTCTGTGTTCTGTCCATTAGACTAGCAACTTTGAAGGAGCGAAACGTCCGCGCCTGAAAGCGGCATTCAGAGCTATGAAGAAATAGCTCAAATCTGCGTTAAGAAACGTTATTTTGTAGAAAGAGAAGGGAGAAAGCACAAAATAGTACGCACTCGTATTGAGCTCTTTGACAAAGATTATCTCGGGTGTCGTCCAAGAGGATCCAACTTTGAAGCACCTTACATGGGAAACGTAGCAAGAACGATAAGTGGCCACTTCTGTGCCCACTGGTCGCAGGTCAACTTACACCACTTCAACGACGCCAACTTTCCCGGCGAAGGACTTCAAGGAGCTTATAATTTATGCCGAAATCCAGACAAGTCGCCCTGTGGACCATGGTGCTATTACAAAGCGGATGACAGTTTCCGACGTGAACCCTGCTTTTACACTTGTGCCCAACCAAAAGGCGCGAAACGCCTACGCTGCCGACCCGGACCCGTGCTGCAGTGGTCCGACCAGAGTATCTTTGAACTTGAGAAATACGAAACAACGCGATCAGGACGTAAATGTGCAGAAGTAACAAAGGACAGCCAGAATTACCTGAACGATTCGGAATACGGCTGCACCGTAAGTTTGCCAACGATACTGATAAATGCTTGCTTCCTCAGTACATCAGATTTAAAATTTATTGCACGGAAAGGTAAATTACACATGCTTGCACATGAAGCTTTCTGCGGCCTATCGACGGTCAGCACTTGGCAGTTTGAGCGACGAAACGTTTCTAAACTGCCTGTTCTCAGGTGTCAAAGCTGAGCACGTAAGCATAACTAACGTTTAATAGTCATGCATGAACAGATTCTATACTGGCACAAATATTCGCAGTTTTTGAAACAATAGCCGAAATGGATGTTGGACACTGCGGGTAGTGGTCCAAAACAGTGTACTATATTCTTTGATACAATGTACTTCAAATTATCCTAATGAGCTAACTTTAATTAAAGACAGGACAATTTTCCGCGTCACATGAGTGCTAGGTGATACACTCAGTTAACATCCGTTAACATCCCAATTTTACCATGACGAACATTTGTCAGTTCTAATTGTCCACTTTTCTGAAGCAAGCTTACCTATGCAACAGCTTTTCACTTCAATGAGAATTCACGACCAACAAATGAACGTACGGCAAACCATAAGCGACCAACTGACGTCTAAGAAAAGAAAATTTAGGCCCACAAAGAAACAGGTTACATTGGACCAACGTGTGTCACGAAAAAAGGAAACGAACTCGTCAAGGAACCATGCTTTTACGCCTGTGAGCATTTGACCCTAATTTGCATTGACCGAAATCACATGCTCAACATAGAATATAATGGGCAAAGAAATTATTCCGTAAACGGAAACCCGTGCCTTCAATGGAATGAAGTCGTTCAATATGCCAAAGATGGCTACTTTAATTATCAATGGCGATGGATACTAACCAAGGAGCCAACGGACACGCCTGCGGGGCCAGGTGAATTCTCCTCCGAAATTCCATTGCTGTTTCGCACCCCAATGGATCACAACCAATGTCTCAACGTGCTAACTCTTCTCAACGGCCGAACGAACTATCACCAATATCCTGGCTTAGATCCGGTCGTTCTGAAAGGGCCGATTTGCTTTGTCAATTTGAACGGATTCATCGTGCCGGAACCGTGCTTTAAGACCTGCGAGGATTACACAATCGAAGCGAACAACTGCATCGAAAAGTCGAAGATCCGGTAAGCCGCAGAACGCGCGTTCGCCCTCACTGAACGAAGTCTCCTTTCAGAACGGCCGTGTATACCGGATTACGCAACGTTACCGTAACTGGCAAACCGTGTCTGCGGTGGGATTCCAAACCACTAAGGTGGCACTTTCCGTGGCAACTGACTGGACCGCTGCACAACTACTGCAGAAATTACGGCGACTACGAGTTTGGCCCATGGTGTTACGTCAACAATGACACGGTATTCAGGGAACCATGCTTCGCGACTTGCGAAGGGCAAGCCAAACGTGTAGTTAGCGAATCGAGCTTCAATTGGCGTTTCAGTCCGTGCGTGCAGAATCCCGAATGTTGCGAACGTAAGTAACAGTATACACTTGCCTCATGGAACAGCATCAACTTGTAGCCCACCGTATAAGGCTAATTTAACTTATGTCTTTACAAAGGAATCCGCTTTAAATCACCCGTTGTACTCGCACTATTAAGTATCGTTAATCCTTCTTAATGCTGTGTCGCTTACCGTGTCATGTTCGTAGGTGAAAGCGCAGAAATCCAGAGCTTCTCCGTAGATGATGACGTCCTATACGAATTGGACCAAATCTGGCCAAACCCAATCAATAAGATCAAGGACGTAATGAAAGTAGAGGAAAAGTTCGACATAAGGATCATAATCTTTGGCATTTATGCCGCGGTTCATATTTGCTTATGCATTTGCTCGCTATGGTTAATTGAACTAAGTCCAGATCCTGAAAAAGAGCGCGAAAAAATGGCAATGGAAGAGGAAAAGAAGTATTTGGAAGCAATGAAAGAAGTATTGGCCAAAAGACCACAGAAACAGCGAGCGCCGAGGAAAAGTTCCGCACGTACCAGCGGCAGCATCATGTTGGAAAGTCAAAAATTGTTTCGAAGACTTCGGCATAGTAGTGGCGGCATTCAAAAGGGTGATAAAGCAAACCTGCAGTAACCCATAGATTGTGGCAGCGTTTTCACTGTAAGAATTCATGCTGTGCCAGTCCTTAACTGAAAATGTCTAAGGTAGCTTAATTTGCCCGCAGGATGGAAAGCGGAGAAATAACCCGTTGAACGCACACATTAAAATCTACTTATTACGGGAACTTTTGCGGTCTGACTGACTACAACAATTTCCAGGAACCATATACATAGGCGCTTCGCCAAAGTGTAAGTTCCTGTTAAGCGTACAGCAAAGCAATAAATAATCAACAACGTTGGCTCTACGCCCGCCGGGTTGGCAACCAACAACTGTTCTGAAAGAACAAATAGTTTAGTTCGCTGTTTTTAACGAAACCTGACCGCTTACAACAATGAGCAAGCCGTGTATAGATTAGAAACTCTGACGCACACGAAACCGAATAACGAAAAGCGAAGGCTGAGCGCACACGCCCGTGAAGTTTCTTTTATCGTTTCACATTCTCACCACTGTGCATAAGCAAGTAAACCTCCTACAATTCACTTCTTAAACCAATAGTCCGCCAACGTTGAGAAACTGCACGCGACCTCCGTCCTTCCGGCTTAGTACCCACGGATCAACAACCAAACAACGTTGACGTAAGGAAACTTTCGATATTGAAAGTTCGATTCGTTTACAGTTGTGCATCTGCCGAACTTCTTTCAGCTCACAGAACAGTCTTCTTCGATTCCAGTGCCCAAAACAAATGGTAAGTGACCACTGTTTCGAATAGGAGAAACAAAGGATGTCCCAACGAACGAACTACCCAATCGAATTTCGAGGTTCGAGGCGACGGAGAAGGTTTGCTTTCCAGAAGCGTCCATATTTCGATGGATGCAAGGTGGTTCGTATGGAGCAAGAGCTGTTGGTAGTTATCACTCTTTCGCAATAAGACAAATGGGGAAGACGACTTCTCGTCCAGTTATGCTCGGCAAAATTTCTTCCGCAAATGTACTGCATGTCGCACTTGGATGAACAGCGAGGATGCAAACGGAAAAGAATCCAACATAGCTGCACACTGCATTACATCCGCAACGATCTTTTCAGGCAAAGCTGACATGATATGATAGTACGACTTTTCAGGTTCTTTAGATTTTATTAAAATTTCGCAGCTTCTGGGACGACTTGACCCGTCTTCAGCGAGCAGCAACATAAGCGAGCAAATGAAGTTCATACTATCATACCATGTTTAATTGCACCGTTGGAAAAACCCAGTTTTAAAGAGACAAAGTTGAAAATGATTTCTCCGACTATGTGACGGAGGCATCTCATTCAACTGTACTCAATGAAAGCTAGCGATTGACATCCTTCTCCTACTGGCACAGGCGCTATCACCATGAAGCAAGTAAACCGAACGGTTCCCAGTGTTTCCCAATGGGGGCGACTTTGATGCTCCAGGGGGCGATGGAAGGCCAGGCAGCGACGAAGGGGGCGATAGAAGGCTAAGGTGAGAGGCTCTTCGGCCGTCGGTCCATCGTCCCTTTGATCGATTAGTCAGAAGAAGGGACTCTTGAAAAAACCTCGCTCCTCCCCAACATCACCCAACGGCAGTCACCCAAAGACTGTTGCCATGTGTTGCCGACTAAGAACCGACGACGACGCCCTTATCAAGCCCACCCGCTAGCTGGCAGGTAGCCAAGTTACCGATTTGTGCCCCCCCCCGGCAGTTTAGCGTTCTGAGCCCCGCGATTGGGAGCTCTCTTATCTTTACTCGTTCGCTCGTCGAGACGGGTTGTATCGTTCGGTCTGGGTTTAGTCGCTCATACTCTCTCGACTGCTAAGTAAATTCTGTATCAACTCGACGCCCTACGCCGCTGCGCTTGGGCGGTGTATACTTTGTTGCCAAGATTCCCGAACCAGCGCACTTTTCTTCCGGCAACACCAATACTGTGAAGACGCCTGGAGATACTAACTTGGGCAGCGTATGAGATTAGCCGGAAATTATGGACCTTTGTCACTGTCTCGATCGGTCGGTGGGGATGCTCGCTCTCTGCAGGAGTGACTGGGCGGGCGACGGACGCTTGACGAGTACAAGGGTAATACCTGATAGTTGATGTCGCCAGCCCGGATGGTCTAGCAGAGGAGCTTGCTGAATCGTCGGCTGGCTGGGCAGTCGACATATTTTATATTGCAGCGATGACGGCTACATGAGTAGTAGCCGAAAGCTCTGCGTTTTGAAATAAACAATTTTATCTAACGGGTCATACCCTGAGCGGAATAAAACAATTCCCTTTCAACATCGCTGACGACGGAACCAGGACGTTCCGAAAGCATCGAGAAATGTTTCTGACCTGTGATATTTCTAACAATCGCCCATCCATCCGTTGGTAGGGCATTTGCAGTTTTATTTCAAGTATGATCAAAAAACGGAAAAGCCGGGACACCACCACATTAAAACACGAAACCCGTTACAAAACATCCAATATTCAAACCCCAGTAACTGTTTCAACTGCTTACCAGTGAGAGGTGGCGAAGTGTGGCAGAGGTAGCGGCGAGAACAAACCAAAGCGATAAAGTCTGGCGCTCATTCGCCGGCTTATATTGCTTCAACGTGATGTGTCAGTTTGCTGTATGCAAATTTTATTGCGCTAAGCCACGTTTCCATGCCGGTTATTGGCTATTTTCTCTAGTTCAGGTATAATTTGTTGATTTAACCTATTTATGATCAATGATTAGATATCGCGTGAAGTGTTGCATGCGAACTAAGTAAACGAAGCTTCTACCTTACGGAGCAATGCGCTCCAAGCACCTATCTACATTAATCTATTAATAGTAAACTGACCAAATCAAACCTGTTGAGCGCTTTAACTTTTGCCAATGCAATTGTAGCAACATAATGATCAAGTAAACGTAATTGTAGCAGAATTATTTCAATTTGTTTTCCTAACCACAGCATAGATCCCTTCACACTACTAGTTGCATATTTTTGTTGGAGAGGCTTTTGTGCCATTCAATGTGGAAGAAGCATCGGCAAGTTAAGTTGCAACTTGAACTTCCCACAAGTTTCGAAGAATGAACTAAAACAGTTCGGTATCACGCTTTTCATCTGCCTCGAGTACATTTTTTGTTTTATCATATTCATTACCCGTATGTGAACATAACGTGAAGTATTGCTTACGAATTAAGGAAAGCATCGGCTTTACATCAACTTACTCAACAATGCTTACCCCAAAAATCTCTTTTACACTTCTTAATTTTTTGTACGTACGAAAACGTCATGAAGGACCTGTACATAGACGTCATGCAGTGTGTCATGATCAAACAGCGCTGATAAGTACGGCACTATTGACCGTCAGCGACTGGAAAAACCGTCCTATCCCTTTCATTGAGGAATGAGCTATGATTTACCGAAAGGTACAACTTGTATGTCACGTTGGGTCTTTTCTTACTATTAAAACCCGCCCAAGCAGTCACTGGTTAGGGTTTCGTTCATAGTACTTGCAGAATGAGTACAATGTAGTCGCTGCTAACGGATAACAAAACGGTTTCGAAGAACGTTATGTTTGACAAACATAACAAAATACGACATGGCAACGGTTTGTCTTTCTAAATCTGTTATCACATAGAGAAATATTTTCGAAATCTGTTATAACATATGAAAATGCGACTTGAGATGTGCGCTGTTTAAATAGAGAGAAAGGATGCAACGAATTGTTGGTTCAATGCTCGTAAGGGAATGAAAGTGAGATAATGAACGTTGGTGTGGTTACCTGGCGGTGCAAAGTGAGGCAGGTGTCCATCTCTTAGACATTCCTTGTGCTTTCACAAATACTATGGTGGTGCGTAGAGGAACCACAGGACTTGTGGTTAGCTGCGGGTATGTTCAGACTATCGGCATTGATTCCTAACGCTGAAAATACCGTTCAGGACAGCAGTGTTTTTCCTCCACGGCTGGATCCACGACTGTAGGACATGAAAATTCCTTTAGGTATTCGGTATAATAGCGCATCTAGTCCAATTCTGCTCGCCAGAATCAGCTAACGAGATGACTTTGTGTTTGTCGTTGCTGTGTGTTTCTGAAGAATTGAGGTGCAAGTTCTTTAGTACGTGGGCATGCGAGAAAGGAGCTTAAACAGTTACTGAACCGCTGACTGGCTGGGCAATCGTTGTGTTGCGCGTGGTGCAGCTTAGAGACACACTTCAAGCACACAATGTTTATTAGCGACCGTCCTTCAACCACCAGAATCACCAACCGACTCATTCTCTCCGTGCTTCTCCTACTGTCGTTGGTTCTCAGGTTCGTTCTTGATTTAGCTCATTTCATGCACGCGGTTGATTGAGCCATTGGTCACACCTGTCCCCCCTCTAGTTGGAGCTCGACCCCGAGCGATGTCAACGACGTAATCGGAGAGCCATGCTGGTGATCTTCTGTTTCTTGACGATCTTGTGTTAGTGATGGGTGACGGGCTGATTATGGGGTCCGCCGGAACGTGCGTTATGGCCGCTGGCGGAACTGAGACGGCCATCGTCTCTACGGGCCTTACCTTGGCTAAGTTGAGTACCTTTTCGTTTCCATTGCCATCCCGGACGCGAACTGTTCCGGAGTCATACTGCTGGACGACTGTCCAGCCAGGCTGCCACTTTGGTTGCAGCTTATGCCGAACCTCGCGTTTGACGAAGACTGGTGTTCCTGAGGTTAGGATCGGTGGGGCCAAAGCTGCAGCATCCGTACGATGCCGTAATTGCGTCGCTACCTGCTGGAGTTTATGGCGAACTTTAGTTAAACTGTGTGCCGCGCGCCACTTCAACGCGTCATAATAGTCATCAACTGAATAAGCCCAGTTTGGGCGGTCGGGTTGTAGTTGCAAACATGGAACCGGTCGGTGAAACATGAGCTCTATGGGAGCATAACCTGTAACGGCATGTACCGACGTGTTGTAAGCATACACTGCATATGGAAGGAGCATTTCCCAGTCGCTACCGTCACAGGAAAGGGTTTGCAAAACTTGTATGATCGTGCGATTACCTCTTTCGACGAGGCCATTGCCTTCCGGATGATAAGGGGAGCAACGCGTTTTGCGTATTCCGAAAAGTGAGCAGAGCTGTTTTAGGAGGAGACTTTCAAAATTGCGTCCCTGATCCGAATGTAAAATCTGCGGTGGTCCAAAGTCGGTAAAAATTTGAAGTAAAGTGTCGACCGTTACTTCCGCGCTTTGGTTGCTTATTGGACGTACGACGAGCCATTTTGTGAAATAATCCTGGACGGTGAGGACGTAAGTTTTCCCAGTTCGGCTTGGCGGCAGTTGTAGTACATCAACGGCGAGGCGTTCCCACGGGCGCCCAATGGGTGAGAATTGCATGGGCGGGCGGAGGGCCGGCGCTTTAACGCGCTGACATACGGAACATGATTCGCAATAATTGCGGACGTCCTCGCGAAATCCTGGCCAAAATGGCGTGCGACGGACACGGTCTAAGGTGCGCTGGAAACCCATATGACCAGCGGTCGGGACGTCATGGCAGAGAGCAAGAATCGCTGGACGAAGGCTGGGCGGGGCTACAGGAAGCCGATCTACTGGTGCGCAGTTGCCAGCGGGTGGTTTCCAAAAGACAATGTTGTCATGCATGACCATTTCTGTCTTGTGACGGCGGTACGCAGGAGGCCATCGTGCCATTGGCGTGGGCGCCTTTAAGACCTTGATAACTTGACTCAACGTTGCATCGTTAGCTTGATGAGTGCGCCACGTGGTTGGTGAGTCCAGGTAGCCAGCATTGCCTGTCAGCGAAGCGGTCATGACAGGTTGATGCGGTACGCGGGACAAGGCGTCTGCATTGCCGTTATTCAGTCCCCTTTTGTAATTTATGGTGAAGTCGAATTCCTGTAGGGCGATGGCCCAACGGGCAAGTCGTCCTTCCATCTTTTGGCCCGACAACCATTGTAAGGGGCAATGATCCGTCCATACGGTAAAATGCTTGGCTAGCAAGTAGTGGCGAAATTGCTTTACGGCAAACATGAGGGCAAGGCATTCTTTTTCAATAGTACTGTAGTGTTTTTCGGACTTTCTCAGCAATCGGCTGGCGTGGCTGATCACGTGGCCGTCTTGTTCGAGCACCGCGCCCAGCCCCACATCGCTAGCGTCTGTGTGCAGCTGAAATTCGCGCCCAAAGTCGGGAGACGCTAACGTGGGTGCCGCGGATAGACTCTGCTTTAAAAGCCTGAAAGCTGCGTCACAATCTTGGTCCCACTTAAATTCAGCCTTGTGTTCGGTCAACTGATGAAGAGGTTTGGCAATAGTAGCGAAGCTTTTGATATACCGACGGTAATATGAAGCTAACCCTAGAAAACGGCGTACATCCGTTACATTGAGTGGTCGCGGCCAGTTAGCAACTACAGCGGTCTTAAGCGGGTCTACCGACATACCTAAACGTGAGAATATGTGGCCCAGATAACGGACTTCTGATCGACCAATCTGGCACTTACTGCCGCGTAGCGTAAGTCCCGCTGTCTGGCAGCGGTGAAAGACTTGTTTCAGATGCGCACAATGTAAGCTCTGGTTCTCGGAGAAAATAAGAACGTCGTCAAGGTAGACCATGGCAAAAGGCAGACCACGTAGTACAGTATCCATCAGTCGCTGGAAAGAGCTAGGGCCACCGCACAACCCAAAGGGCATTCGACAGAATTCGTAAAGACCCAATCCTGGACCTGGGCAAAACGCGGTTTTGTGGCGGTCGTCAGGATGAATGGGCAGCTGCCAAAATCCAGAATTTAGGTCGAGCGTTGAGAAAACAGTGGCTCCGCCAAGTCGATCTTGTACTTCATCCGGGAGCGGAAGCGGATAAGCGTCCTTAATCGTGCGTTTATTCAATTGCCTGTAGTCCACGCAAAAACGCAGCTCTCCAGACTTCTTTCTAGTAAAAACTGCAGGGGCGAGCCAAGGACTGTTGCTGGGTTGGATGATTCCGTGTTCCAGCATAGTTTGTAGCTGGGCCTCCACCTCATGGCGGAAATGTGCCGGCAGCCTGCGAGGCGGTACTCTAACAGGAGGGCTATCCGCGGTAGGTATGACGCGATAGGCCATTTTGGTGGCTCCAGGTTTCACCGTGAACAATTCCTTGAACTGCTCTACGACAGTGTAGTAATCTGATGCGCATTGTGGCATGTCCAGGCGATCTTGAGCGCCGTAGTTCGAAACAGCGCAGTCATCCAATAGGTTGTCATCATTTTCAATTACCGCCGACGCTTGGAAGTATCGTTCCGAGTGCTTCGCTCCTTCTTGTGTCTGTTTGGGTTCCCATGCTGGAGCCATGACCAGCAGTGGAACTTCAGCACCCTGTACTTGTTTCAAGCAATTTTTCGCATAGTCGATAGACCATCCGTGCGTCATCAGAAAGTCGTGGCCGAGTATTGCTAGGGCCACTAACTTTTCGGCCAACAGAAATTGATGCTGTGTTTCCTACGTACCGATTTTCAGTCGAATTATAGCCGACCCTTCGAGACGGCTCTCTTCCCCAAAAGCGCTGATCACAGTGACGCTCTCCGCCATGGGACGGAAGATACAATCACTATGCTGCCGCAATGTTGTAAAAAGACTGTAGCTCAAGAGACTGATGGAAGAGCCAGTGTCCAGCATAATACTCACCCAATGACCGGCCAGTTCCCCTCGTATGGAACAAGGGGCCCCTATGTTCTCTTTTATGCTCGTGCTACCTATACATGAATTATGGAATGACTGTGGTCGGTTAGTGGGTGCGTCGACATTGCGTCGGGTGGACGGGTTGGTCCGACAGTCTCGTCGCATATGTCCAATCTGTCCACAGGCAGAGCATCGGGGACCTCTCCGTCGCATAGGCTGCTGTTGTCGGCCTCGATGAGCATTCGATAGGATGGCCAGCATCTCCAATTGCCGACTCACTGAAGCGATCTGCCGTTCTAACTGCTCCAATCGATGCTCGGTTGAATCATCGTTGCTCTTTTGCGATGGCGCTAACACGATTCACACTATCAGTGAACGATGCGCTGGTCGAATAGTTTTTGCTGGCCATCATGTCGTGCGCTTTCCTGACCAGATCGGAGAATGACAAATTGTCCTGAACGCAGCGCAGTACTTGTTGCTCTCCACCTGACGGCAGACCATGAATAAATTGCTTAGTCAACAGCATCTCGACTTCGCCTGCCGGTAGAGATGGGACAGCGAGCTTTAGAAGTCGACGCAGATGTGCAGCAAAGGCGTACACTGATTCTCCTGGCTGCAAACATCTTTGATGAAAGGCTAGCAAATTACCTTTTCCCTGTTCCGGTCGCTCAAAACGCCTCAGCAGTGCCTCCTTCACTTCCGCATACTTGAGCTGCCGCCCTTCCGTGACCTCTTCGTAAAGGAGTAATGCCGTTCCCTCCAAAAATATGGGAAGCTTTGTAAACCGGAGGTCATCGTTCCATCCGTTAACCGCACAGCAGCGCTCAAAACGCTTTATCCATTCATGGAAGTCACCATCTGCGAAACTTGGGGGAACGCTCACGTAACCCAGTACAGGAGCTTGCATCGTCTACCACATAACCACGCTCCGCTACCAATTATGTTGCGCATGGTGCAGCTTAGAGACACACTTCAAGCACACAATGTTTATTAGCGACCGACCTTCAACCACCAGAATCACCAACCGACTCATTCTCTCCGTTCTTCTCCTACTGTCGTTGGTTCTCAGGTTCGTTCTTGATTTAGCTCGTTTCATGCACGCGGTTGATTGAGCCATTGGTCACAGTTGTTCAAAAGTTTGGCACTGAGGACGGGTACGCGAGAAGTACCCGAAAGCTCTGCTTTTGGAGAGAATAAAAGTTTTAAATGAACGGAAAAAATCCGTGTATATTAGTTATTTCGCTTAAACAGTTACAGTATAAGTTATCAAGAAGTCAACGAAAACGGTCGTGGCATAAGCGAGAAAGTGACGTCCGTTGGGCAGAGGGCGTCAAACGCGTTCCGTCACAACAGGAGCATTGAATGAGCAGGCGCGACGACTATAATATGTGACTGTTACGTAAACTCTCCAGCAACAAAGGGGCAATGCGTAACAAAATCCCAGGAAGATGCGTGATAAAATAGTAAGGGTCTTTTCTGTTTCATTCCCCCTACTTGATTATCATGTCGCTAGGGGGCGCTGGGGGCGCTAATGACGTTTCTGTTGCCGAACGCTGATATAAAATGCTACGAAGAGGGCGCCGAGATGCATTAGCGATCGTAAACTTCAAGAGCCTTTGTAAGATGCTTCGTAAGTTAAAAGGGAGACATGTCTCTTATTTTGTGGTTTAGGCTTAGGTAAGGGCAGAAAATGATGCCTATGGTTCTGTTTCCTTCGTAAGTTAAAAGGGAGACATGTCTCTTATTTTATGGTTTAGGCTTAGGTATGGGCAGAAAACGATGCCTATGGTTCTGTTGCCTTCGTAAGTTAAAAGGGAGACATGTCTCTTATTTTATGGTTTAGGCTTAGGTAAGGGCAGAAAACGATGCCTACGGTCGTGTTGCTTTCGTAATTTAAAAGGAAAGACTGACAAGACTCTTATTTTATAGTTTAGGCTTAGGTAAGGGAAGGAAAGATTGCTTCGAGCGCTCGGCCTGCAAAATGTAACGGTGGCGACACCTATGTCTCCAACAATTAACGGGCCAATCAACGTGGGGATGACGTCATACCAGGAAGTTACAGTATGACGGGGAACGAGACAGAAAATATCCAATAGTAATAACAGTAAGAAACGTGTACATAAGCACACAAGCAATAAGAGCAAATATATAAGAAACAAGGCGATAAAAACTTGATAGAAGCAAAACGATGAAGTCTATAGAACAAGCTAATAGGAAGTAGATACTAGTCGGATAAGATCTGCTTGTGAGCATGGGGCAATTGCACAAGTCTCATCTGTCTAAGCATCATGGGAACAAGTATCATGCACTGTTCACAACAAAAAATCATAGCGTCAGACAGTCTTGGGCAGTGTAATTTCATGCACATTTTGCTGAACATTTAAACATATGTAAATCAGAAATATCAAATTAAAAAAACTAGTCCGACACGTTGGAGAGGTGAAGGAATTACAAATTACTGAAAGGGATTTACTAGTTAGTTACGATGTGAAAGATCTGTTCACCAGCATCCCAATTGAATACACTCTCAAAGTTCTGCAGTCATTATTGGATAATGACAGTCAACTCTCAAGCAGGACAAAACTGAACCCTTATCATATCACGAAGTTAGTGTCCTTTTGCATGTCAGAAGGAAACTACTTTCATTTTGAAGACAAGTTTTTCAAACAAAACAGCAGTGCTCCTATGGGCAGCCCATTATCACCCGTGCTTGCAGAGGTATTCTCATGGATTGTTTTGAAAGAAAGGTCTTCGCCTCGATTAGTGGCAACATCAAACCTAGTTTCTTCAAGAGATACTTGGACGACATCTTCGCCATAATAGAGAGTGGAAAAGAAGACCAATTTTTGGAAGAACTAAGTAGTGCTTTCCCTAACCAAATTTCGTTTACGATGGAGAAAGAGGAAAACAATAGACTGCGTATTCTGGATTCCTTAATTCTGAGGTCAGAAGGGACACTAAAAACGACAGTCTACAGGAAACCGACCCATTCTGACAGATATTTGAATTTTTTCTCCCACCACCCGATATCGGTGATGAAAGGAGTTGTGAGGTCTTTAGTTGACAGAGCGGTAGGCATTTGAGATCCAGAATTTCTGGAAGAAGAATTATCCCACATTACACGGACTTTGGAAAACAATGACTATCCTACCCAACTTATTCACCCCACCATTCGTGAAAGACTAAACAGTGGATACAGAAGAAGCACGAGAACTAGAAGACCTATCACGCTCTGTATACCATATCTCACAGGCCTGGGAGAGAAACTGATCAGATTGGGAAAATCGGGTCTTGTCTAGAATTTGCCCGGGTACAGTATTCCACGCTATTTCCACCTACGTCACAGCGTTACTTGCGCAATACTGGTGACGTATTCGAATTATTGATTTTTACCGATGGCGTTCGCCAGTTCGCGCTGTTTCTGATAGTCACTTTCGTTTTCAACACATTCCCTCATGCTTGATCTTAGGTTAGGTTTTAGGATGCAAGGCATCAGTTTTACCTCTGGCGCAATACGTAGAAACCTTGATTACGTGTACTGATTAGCAAGTGGGCCAGGCGCCCAGTGTACAAGTGAGCGCCTCGCGAGCTACATCTGCGCCCTTGACGGACATAAACGCGGAAGTAGTAGGCATCCCAGGGAGCGTGGGTCTGCCGGCTATCAGTTTCAGAAGTTGGACACTGCGCAGGTGTCCAGGTCGTCGGAGGGAGTCGGTGCGTCGTTTGAGTTAGTATGTGTGTGTGTACTCTTGCGCTCGTATGCGATACTCAGCAGTTGTGAGTTGATGATTGTACCGATTTCTAATAAAAGGTGTTATTGCATAACGCCCCTCTGAAAGGACCTACATGAGCATGCAGAAAAGTCTTCTTTGCATCACTTCCAATGTACTTACACACATAATGCACGCTGGTTTGTACCGGTAACCTAATCTAAGCTAATGGGCAAAGCAGGAGATTTGCTCGCAACCAAAGCCTACGTTTAAGGTAAGGGACTTATGACACGACGCACCCGAATCGTGAATGCGGTGCCTTTTGTGCTGGAAACAGCAGAATCTTCCAGCAGGCTATGGGGCATTATAACGCTGCGTGCGCATCGGTAAAAATCAATAATTCGAATACGTCACTAGAATTGCGCAAGGAACGCTGTGACGTAGGTGGAAATAGCTCGGCATACTGTACCCAGGCAAATTCTAGACAAGACCCGGAAAATCTTTCAACTTCAAAATCTTCTTCAAGAGCGCACCAAACATGAGGACAATTCTCAGAAATGACAAGAGTACCACTCCCTTGGAAGAGAAACCTGGAGTGGTATATGCAGTAAAATGCGATTGTGGCGCAACCTACATTGGCGAAACCAGAAATTCCATAAACCACCGATTCATGGAACATATGAAGTGCCTAACACGTTACCTGAATGCTAGAAGCAGGACAGAAGGTACGCAAACGAGGCACAGAGGAAGACCACAGACTTTGGAACCCACAACAATAATGATGCAATGTATGATGGCTTCAGCCGTGGCCGAGCATGCAGCCACCTGCTCTAGTAGGCTGCAACCTGAAGTCCTTTGCGTGGAAAACCAATTAAGGACAAGAAAAGTAAAGGAAGCCCTTTACATCCGATACAACACAACTATTATATCAACAGGGACAAAGGAGTGGAAGTAGATGAGCTATGGGGCCCACTCGCCCAATCTACAAAATGTTGCTCCCTGAATTAAGGATGAACCGGATGTGCCTACCCTAACCTTCGTTGTACGATCCAAACGAGGTTTAATGCCCTAAATTTTATTTCCCATTCTTATTTGCACAAGGCCTCCATCCTGATTGGACCATTTTTCGAAAACAACCCTATTTACTTTACTCGGCCAGTGCGTTTAACGTTTTTATTCCGCCATTACGTGTATGCGCTGAGGACGGGAAAAGTCACTTCCTGAAAGCTACGCAGTAAAAATTTGCTTCTTTCAACAATGGGTTGAAATACTCCGTAAGTAATTTGTAATTACGGTTATGTACCGTAATTATTTCCGCAAAAGTTACGTTACACGTAGTCGTTGTGGTATGCTTCATCAGTTTTGCTTGCGATAAGGAAATGCATTTGCTGCAGCATAGAAGGGGCACGTCAAGTTGACAAAATGTGCTCAGTTCCAGACCAGATCCTATCTGACAAGGTGCCTGAAGACATGAGCAAGTAGGTTTACTACTTTGCCTAAGTTCTGCGGCCTTACAAAATGGGTTCAGACAGGCCGCTGGCTCGGAGTCCGGGGTTTTGTCTTCCTGATTGACTGCAATCCTCTTGGTAGTCGCTGGTGAATGCGCCTCCGTTCACCACAGTTGGATAGTTGTTCACAGGAAGATTCCGTGGCTGCAGCTTTTCAATACTGATTCCTTGTGGACATCGAATCCGCATTCATACTTGTATGTTCTACTGATGATTAAGATATTAAACGGACGGATGTTTTGTCTGAATGAAGGCGTAACCAGGCAGGAAACGATAACCGTTGATCACATGCCGAGGTCAGATCTGAAAGCCTAGCTTTAATTGAAGATGGAAATGAACAGACTCTTTACTGACAACGGACAAAACCCGTGAAAATAAATGAAAATTATGTACATATGCATACTTATATATCCTGTCAGATCTGATTAATACGACTAACACCGTTTATTAACGCTAAACAATATCGGAGCTTTCGGGGATGCTCACTGCCCGTCTTCAGCGATAAACAATGTTCCATCATCATTGTTTATCGTTGAAGACGGGAAGTGAGCATCCCTGAAAGCTCCGATGTTGTTTGGCGTTAATAAACGGTTAGTCGTATTAACAGATCTGACATGTATAGTTACATCGTTACGAAAAATCCTGTTTTCTACGTATATACCCTGTGGAAAACTTAGTGCCCTAATCAGTAGTTAATTTGAATATGAATTCGGGGCAACAAGCGGTCGAAAAATTCCTTCTTAATCACCGCTGTACTGCTCACCGTTTTCGCTAGACATAGCACAACGATCTGCCGAACTGTTTTCCCATGGTCAAGTGCAATTGCTCTTCAGGCAGGTACGTTGCCATTGTCAGTGGATAGCCCTACTGGATGCACTCCAACCGAAAGCTTATAGCTTGGCAAACCCGACTTGGCATTTGGCGGTTGTTAGTGACTTACTAAACTGGCCATCAGGTTTGACTGCCCTAATCAAGATTTCCTTCCTTCATAACTGGAACCATGAGCAGATATTAAGCAAACTAGTTTTGACATTCATCGTCCCCATATAAAGCGACAGCTCTGACGAAAAGTCAGTCGGACTTATGTATATTACGCTCATTGTGTCCTTGTCCATGGCCCAACTGGCCATGGGCAACCTGCAAAGGATGGTCGTCAAAGGCAAACTGATGTGTGGCGACAAACCAGCAGCAGGAGTGGACGTGAAACTTGTCGATAAAGGTTGGCGTTTTTTGCATGCATAAGTTACGCCCATTAGTTTACACGCACGAGTTTGCAATTTTCCGCAAACGCAATCAGACACCATTTGTCACCTCATATTTTGCGTGCGCTTCGAAAAGGACCTGAACGATAGGCAAACGCCAGCGCATGTGAAATTTCATTCGCACTCAATCGGTCGATTGCGCTTCGCCAGCTTTCGTCTACGCTTTTCATAAATGACAGGCAGCCTACATTAAGTTACCTCCTAAAAACACGTCAAAGCAGAGAAAAGTTTGCAATGAATGGACCGTTGGGCAATAACTATAATAGTTTGCATGCAATGACATTCTCTGCCGACGTCCACTATCATAGTAATCAAGCGTTGACGCACAAGTACGCAGATATATTAAACCTTTCCTTCAAAGAAAGCTTTGAATGCTTGAAAAGGACCTTTCTTTTTCCAGACGTCATATCTGATGACGTAATGGATAAAAAGAGTACAGGAGCCAATGGCGAATTTCTGCTAGACGGAACCGAGGATGAACTGACAAAGATAGACCCTGTGTTGAAAATATACCACGACTGCGATGACGGCTGGGTAAATAGCACACGGATAACATCGGTTTTCCATTTCTTCAACTGAAAAATTACAGAAGCCGTGCCAACGACGTTGGTCCATTACAATACCTGACAAGTACATAAGCAAGCCTGGAGATGCTAATCCAAAAACGTTTGACTTGGGCGTTGTCAACCTGGAAGCTCGTATAGAAGAAGATAGAAATTGCGTTTAGCGAACTCATATGCGTTTGCTCATTATTAATCATTCATGTGCCTGCGATTTATTAATAAGGTAACGACTGGTTAATGGTGGATCGACTTTTGTTCCGCATAGCTTTAACCATACCATTATCCGGGGAACCGTATGAACACGAGGATAATTCCCCCAAAGGCTGAGTCGAATGCAAATGGAGGTAATCTTTAAACTGTGGCAAAACATAATGCTGCGCACGATTAAGTTCAGGCGCTACACCTTAAACAGTGCACAATTGTTCACACTTCTTTTCGGGCAGTTACGATATCAAGAACGGAAAAATAGCTGGAAAGATTTAATGACAATTACATGAAAACAATTTACACCAACCATAAATCCAGGTTGCATTTCATTAAATAAAATAACACACTGCATTTCGATATTTACACCTACTGCGACAAACGATGCTTTACTGACAGTAATTAATGAGCCTGTCAAGTTTCGTGAATGAAGCAAATGTTTACCGCTGCATTAACTCCTTGGCATACCGGCTGTTAATATAATTCGATTGATGCAAAATTACGACAGTTAGAATGCACAGCTTACCTCCGTATTCGCAGTGGCAAATAGAAGAGTGTTAATGAGCAAGATAAGGCTGAATGAAGTAGACTTACTGAACTAAAATTCCAGCTCCTAAAAGTAAGTTGGTTTCTCTTGCAACGGGCTAGATGCACGATTGCGAAAAGTGTTCACGGTTTGAACCCGTTCTGTAAAATCCTTTATTCTTCGTTCTATCTGCAAAGCTTTCGGACCATCCCCGTGGGGCCGTTATCAGTGCAAGCTTTTGTCAACTGCTCAGTCAGCCAACACTCCTGCAAGCTCATCCATTCATTTTGTGTTTACTGTCTTGGTCGGTCGGTTGGGACGCTCGCTCTTCTACATGACCGACTGGGTGGGCGATAGAAGCTGGACGGGTCAAGGGTTAGACCTGATAGCTGATGTCACCAACCCGGATGGCCGTATAGAGGAGCTTGCAAGACTGTCGGCTGAGCAGTTGGCAAAACTGTTGCACCGACAACGCACCTATGGGAATGGTCCGAGAGCTTTGCCGATAAGAACGAAGAATAAAACATTTTTACACAACGGGGTCGACCCGTGAAAAACTTTTCGCAGCGTTTAAAAGCAGCATAATACCCGTCTAGCTGCCTACCGCAACTGAGATTCCTCGCATTCATTGCCAGAATTTGCTTCCCCGTCAATTACTGACGGCGAAGCAAAACTGAGGCAGCGATTCCATATTCAAAATATTTGGCCGAAACAGAATATCAGTCAGAAGCTATGGGACTCCAGAGAAAAAGCACTTTCTACAACGCTACAATTGCTTTTGGTTCACCAGTTCGCTTTCCACTCCACTGTTTCGCACTGGCTAATTCACGGAATAGGTTGTGGGTGACCGCAATACAGGTTGGACAGAGCAGCCAAACTGCCGAACGACGGAAAGCACTTGAAACGCTGTCTTGGCCAAATTATTTCCAGAGCTAATGCAGAAAACAGCGAGTACAGAAAGGACAACGTTCAGAGCGCTTTAAGAACACGCGTAAACCTGACAATCAGCAAATAATTCTTCAACGCGCCAAGTTATACGCAGTTGCGATCCTCAGAAATACGCGCTTCCAAGTTTACGGTGCCCAAATTGAATGTCTTCGGAGTTTTGTCACTCGCCTGACTGATGTACTTGTCCGGAATGGTTATTGACCAGCGCCGCTGGCACGGCTTCTGAAAACATGCAGTACAGTGCAACGACAAACGTTTCGGCGGTTTTCACCCAGCCGTCATCGCAATCGTGGTAAATCTTCAATACCGGGTCAATTTTGGTCGTTTCATCGTGTCTACCATCTAGCAAAAAGTCACCGTTTGCAGATGACGTCTTCTTGTCCATCACATCATCCGACACAATGTCTGAAGGCAATACTTGCATAAGTATACTTCTTAAAGGTTGAACGCCCATTACATGAAACGGCCTCCACGCTAGAGCGCCAAATAATCGCGGGCATTACCACCCTGGTACTCATTCCCAACGGAATTTGGTATGTAGCAAGCGAAAAGAATAATACTAACACGAAAAAACCTTAACCATGCTTTGACGCGTTACGTTGGACTGTTCAACGCGCACTGCCTGTAGCGGCAATAAATCAGAGAACAACAACTAAGCAGCGCAGAAAAGTTCTCAGACCGGCAACGCTGAACGCTTCAGTCGCAGCCTAAACGAAAAGCAGCAACACACACACACACAGAGCGCGGCAACGTAAGAGCACTTGAGAATCTTGAAATTTAACGAAGGAAAAATTATATACTTCGATAATTTCAATGATGAAAAAAGTTCTCACCTTTGTCAACCAACTTCAGTTCGACGTTGGAGGCCGGTTTGTCCCCGCACATAAGGGTACCCTTTACAATTACGCGCTGTAGACTGCATGAGCTCAAGCATATCAACGACAGAGATAGAGCAATAGCCAGGAACATGGCACCTAAGACGCAGCTCCTTCTAGCGTTAGATAGGCAAGTGGAGTTAAATAGGCGAGCTTCGGGAAAACCCGTTTACGAAACTGTCACCGATAACTTAATCAGTGCGAAACGAAGCGTTACTATCGCGAAAATAACTGGAAGACCACTGCTAGAAATCGACACCTGAGTAAAACGTGGCAATGAGGTCAACGAACGCGAAATGCTGAAACCTGTGCCCACTAGTGGAAGAACTTAAATTAGAAACAAAAACATTATCAACCAAAAAGTCACCTAGCGGTCAACTACGACAAGAAGTGAACAATAGTTACAGAACGCAACCAAAACGAAGCCTTGCTCTCTCTCTCTGTCGCATGATCGTACGGGTCTGTGGATTTATTTATTTTTATACTATTATTCACAATTTCAATCATATGCCTTGAGCAAAAGGGACAGCTGTCCAGATAGTACAGATTACGGCCCGTAAATGGAAGCTGGCCCGTAAGCGCGGTTCATCCGTAGGGTTACCACCTTTGCCCTGTGAGCAACCTAAGATGCGCACTCCGTGCAGCAACCAAGGAGTGAGCGGTCTAGCGTTCCTCGTCGGTCTGTGCGTCGATATCGTGCAGTCTGAAAATTTTCTCGACTAGCACATGTCTTCAAATGGAAATTTAAAGGGCTACCTTAAATGTTTCGACAAACGGCGGAAGAATCGATGATTAAGTACCTCTCCTAAACGGCATCGGGCACTTGGCGGATACTGCAGCATATCGCTGATCAAACTGAAGAGCTCCGCCTGCACCGGGTCACTTATCTGGAAGCAACGCTGCAAGCAAAGCGGCACCATTAATGCTTGGTCCAAGGAAGAACGTCAGTCCGCTTACGTTAAGAGGTTCCAATGTTTCTCGAACGTAACGTCCCCTCGAGGAATGTTCATCCCAACGAAGTCGACCGTACTCGAACATGTTTTTCCTACAAACGCAGATCGCATGGAAAAGCGCAACAGCTTCCGGCCACTCACTTGGACTTCAAAGCCATATGCTGCGGTAGCGTACCTAGTACGCGCTGCATCATTGCCAAGTGCTCAACATCCTCGTGCACCTACGTCAAATGACAATGCTTTTGACAGGTCCGATGCCGCTTGCTGACTCACTTGAAACATTGGAACTCCTTTCAGCAGTTCGTAGATGATGCACCCAATGCTCCAGACATCGCAGGGATACGACCAACCGAGCTCTGAATCACTTTGCAATGTTTTAACGCGCTTGCAAATGTAACAGTATGCACATACCCAGAATTACTTCGGGAGCACGATAGTGCCTTGTCGATACTATTGCCGTTTGGTCTTTGCGATTGAAAACTGTGGCACCGAAGTCGATCAGGCGAATACTGGTATCCCGCATGATGCGATATTCCTTTTTCTGAAGCACAACCTTGTCAGTTAGCATACGATGAAACGCATCTTCCGTGCGTTCGTTCAAACAGGTCGCAATCGACGAACTGGGTTGAACCTCAGCATATCCTCGTTATAAAACTCATTTACCCAACTTACCCTACTGGTAGGTTCCGGCCGCACGTCGTAGGCGTCGGTGACGAATATCATGTTTTCAGGCTTCAGATCCGTATGGACCAAGCCGTGATCATGCATAACTAAAAAAGAACCTTCGTCGCCAAGCGGGAAACGACAAGCGCAATCCGCCAAGCATCTTACAGCTGACAGCGAAACACAGTTGATAGGCGATGTGCCTCACTTGCTCCATCGGGTATGGAACAAAGCTATTCGCCTTCATGAAGTCAAAAACGCTCATTCCATATTTTGGAAATACCAAGCATACGTGACCATAATAGTCGAAGTCGTGGAGAAGACTGACGAAGAGGCTGAAAATTGAAGCCAAATTGATGGAACGGCAACCCAGAAAAGCGAAGCACTAATATTAATATGTCCATTTTGATACCCAACAAAGCTTTGGCCGAAAAATAGCGTTGCTCAATAACTGGGAACGAATACGCCAAGAAAGGCTGGCACCACGTAAGAACTACGCTGCGTTACGCTTCAACCTCCTTCACGAATTTAAACATGCCACCAATGAGCACCACTTCAGCAAACTTACTACTTGAAAGTGGCTAGCGATAACAACGGAGCAATTTAAATCATGCTGCAGCCTTCACAGCTTCTCTGGAAGCCATAAAAGCGAACGACCTGCGCAAGTAGTCATAAGTTCTTGCTCAGAAACATTAGTCAGCATTGTTCAAAACGTGTAACGGCTAAGGTCGAAGTCATGATGTGACAACAGTTGGGACGAAATGATGGATAGGTTCAACCAGCGGAATAAGTACATTTCCGTGTTTTTTAGTGTGGCACAACGGGCTGCACGACAAGTGACACCTTCCCATTTCTGGGCAGTAAACGCTGCTGTTGGTTCAACTCAATGTACTCGTACGCTCAACATCAAGGCAACGTAGCAGCAGTCATACTTTTCCCTCCTACTGGACTGGAACTCAACGCGGTCATTCTTCCAATTACAGTAAGAAGTACGAGAACTTTAACTGCAAGTTCGAGACCATACGTAACAACTTCTGCCAAAATTCTTCCGTGAGCATAAAGTATTACGTTCAAGAAAACACCAGCAAATTATGAATTCCTGCTGTGCATTCGCAGAGAATAATGCGCACAGGTAAACACCGCGTACAAAATTACGGTCCGCAAAATTTAATGCTCACAGACTAAACGCTAACGCAACGAACGCGCTAACCTTCGAAATCCATTGGAATACTACTCCTAAAAAACATAAGCGACCTGGTGCGTCGACATTTTGCAACATTCATCATTAGAAGTAATAATGCAGAGGACAAAACGCAGCACAGCAGTTAATCAAGCGCTACTTTGGCACGACACTTTTGCTATAGCAATGCATGTTTTATGGAATCCAACGATGCCGCGCTCGAAGCGAACGAACAATTCATCGCGGTTAGCCGCAAGGAAGTGATTTCCCAATGCGACTATAACAATTATTCAAACCAAGCAATGCCTGTCCTAAGTGAGACCAAACGCAATCGGCAATCCCCTCAATATGCCGCAAATCAATCATACGTACGAAAAAAAACCCTACAAAGTGAACCCTGGGAGAGCGCAAGGCAGCAGGATCCCCAGCTTTTGCAAACGCAATCCGCCAAGCTAACAATACGCTGGCTGTTTCCTCAAAATCGCACATATTAGATTTCACAATCGCTACCATTGAAGTTTTGGTAGTTTTAATCCTAGGCTTAAACCGACGAGCGGAGGATACGACAGAAAACTTTGCGCATGAATAAATTGACTTCTTGCAATACCGCTCCTCAATGCATTCCCCAAAATGGGGTAATCAATACTGAATTGGCGCAAAGATTAGCCGCATCAAGTTCGACTTTCAATTCAACAGGAATGAAGCAAGTGCAGACTACTTCTCCAACGCTGCAATTGATCCTCCGGTCAACTGCTCCCGTTCAATGCTCCCAACTTCGGCAACTGACTGCGTTTTAAAGTTGAGCGCCAACTAACCGACTAGCAGCACGGTAACGAAGGGAAGGTTACAAACTCGGCTGTTCATCTAATGGCTACTCAACTTATTCGAATTGCGCATCAACGTTAGCTTGCATAAGGAAGTTTTACAGCGCTAAACAAATTAAATTCCGATTCACCAAGTTCCGCCAATTCGAAAGTAACAACAGCATGGCGAAGTTACAGAAAACATTTTGCCTAACAAAAGAAGGAGCAGGATGGACTGGAAGACGCAGGTTGAAAATGTAGGTGCAAATTGGAAAAATCATGAACGGAAGTACGCGTGACGCATGTGGCAAAGGCAAGTTAGACATTACTGTCGTGCGCAGCAAGCCTTACCCCGAAAGCCTTCCATGCGATTGGAAAGTTAGAAGAGTGACAGTACAACAACCGTACAATGGGAAATACTGGTGACCACTTACTGCTTGCCTTCGGGGTCCCACTGGTTCAACTTGTTCAGTATGTCAATTTCGGCCTGAGCACTTTCCCGGTAATGGCGCTTGTTGCGAATCACTTTCAGGGCTAGCGATTTTCTTGACCGTTTGCTTAAGTCGCGCACTTCGAACACGCGACCAAATGTACCCTCGCCCAGCGTGTCCAGTATTTCGTCTGCAAAGCAAAGAAGAATCAAACAGCAGCGCGGGATGATCAAAGGCCAAAGGTCTACTTTGGTCGCCTACATGGACCCGCGCCGGTGAGATCGCGAATTTAAGAAAATGAAAGCAAACTGAATACGAAAGAAAAACGCAACGGTAGTAATTTTGTCAGCTCAAATGAATATGTACATTTATCCAGGATCAGGTCGCCGCGATGGCACGCCAAGTGACCATCCTTGTCGTGGTGGATTGGAGGCACAGGTTCCGAACTATGACCATTCGAACGTCTTTGGCTTCGATGTTTCTGAACAACCAAACGGTAGGGTCACAATCTCTCACTCTCCTCGTCTGTGCACACGGACACGATGCAAAGGCGCTTTCTACAGGCAAGGCCCGACATCGGGTTCTGCGCCGTCTAAGCCGTCGCAACCGACAAGCACTATAAACAGAGACCAACCCCAGCACGGTAGATCCAAATGCGGCAAGGATTTGCAAGTTACACATCTTACGGAGAAGCAGTGCGAAAGGAAAACGGATATTAGAACCGAAAACACGGCGAGTTGGGAAATTCGGCCTACAGTCACCTCTACCAGCCTACCTCAAGCGGCTTGAGCCTGCAACGGCGTGGCAGGGCGTTCATTGATCCCATTTTAGTCAATCACCATGCTCTCGGCAGGCATTCGCAAACGGCTCAACATGCATTGCAGCAAACCGAACGCGCACTAATTTAGAACACCAATGCGAAGCTCGTAAAATGGGAACTTTAAAACGACCTCAAATAGTTTAAAAAAAGGCAACTTGGAAATAAAACGGCTTTGCAAAGTTAACACTATTTCAACTAGGGACTGGGCGTCAGTGTAAACGGACGAACGGGCGCCCAAAGAGGTGCGCCTTTGGTCACCTCAACTGGCCAGCCGCAACTGCCCAACGAATTCACCCGCAGCGCGGCGGATACCGCGGATGTTGGGACGGCTGAACAACTCGGTCCGCCTTTTCCAGCGATTCGTCATTTGAAAATCATCAACGAAACCCACTACGCACAAGATGTCCATTCAGGGCGATCCACTGTCGCAAAGTCGAGATATTATTTACGTATGACCCCATTGAGTAACTTCGCGGGGGGGGGGCGTCAAGTCGGTCCAATGTCAAAGCCGGCCGAACAGCAACAACGTGGCCAAGTGGGCCGTCCGACGACGGACCAATCCGTTAGAGCAGGCATTTTTAAGTACATGCGTCACAAACGACTGCAGGGCAACGGCGCAAGCGAATCTACGAGCAACGCTGCAAGGCCGAAATAACATAAGTTGTTGCCAACCAGTGAGGGAATCTTGGAGGCGACCTCCGTGGCGCCATCCGGCGGTTTCGACTTGTCGTCGCGCTGAGTGCCAACTGTGGAGGGCACAATTTCGTAGGGCGCCGTATCGGCAAAGTGATTGTTGTAGCCGTTTCGGTTAAATGGACACGGATATTGGAAATAGGCATTTTTGCATCTCGTCGAGCCGACCATGGGTGCCTTGATGGACACTGGCGGAACGGCCGGCACGTGGCACGCTGCCGACGAGTGCTGCTGATTGGAGGGCGCCTTTACTTCGACTTCGAAGGTGGGCAAAGCGCTCTGTTCCTCGTCTAGCACGTCCAATCGACTAAGGACGGCTGCCAGGTTATCCCCATTAGGTCCGCCGTCATCGTCCTCCTTTCTGGGTTTAGGCTCGACCGCGACGTCCTGGTTGGTCGAATTCACGGCCAATTGGTCGACGACGCTCAGGTTGGGCTCGCTTTGGGATAGACAGCTCAGGCTGGCGGTTCCAACCCGTCGACATCGTCTGGGCGGCGGCACCGGCGGTCTGTCAATGTCCGCAACTTCCTCGACGGCGTCGTGCCTTAGTTGGCCGCAGTCGGTCGCTGACATAGAATCGTTGGGTACGTCGGATTGTGGGCACAAAAGTTGCAACGGTCGGTCGGCCACGTGGCCGCCGCTACCGCCGACGTTGTCATCGAAGTCGCGCAAAGTGTTGGCAAAACTCTGCAACTCCTTTAGAAAGGAATGGCCGAACAGTTGCCAACCGTTCCTCTCGATGCGACGTTGCGAGGACGACGTGGCCAACAGGGTCGGCTCCCCATAGGTCGAATTGGAGGAGGACAATGGAGCTGCTGGGTGACAGACGACCGTCAGTTTGGAAGCTTAAAAGAGCAACTCGACCATGGAACGAACCTACGACGGGTGGTGCAAAGCAAGGTGGAAGCCGGCGGCAGCTGACGGCCGACTAAGAAGCCGAGTGAACGGAAGAAAGAGCGACTGCGAGAAGGAGAAGGAAAAGTGATGACGGCAAGGCAGCAAATCTTACGTGCGCTCGTAGAGACGGAAGATTTCGTGGCCATCATTGTCATCATCGTCGTTGATATCATACCTCAGGCTCAGCTGATAAAAATCATTTTTAAATGTCAGCTCTCTTCCCAAAAGACTGATGAGCGACGTTGGCAACAAGTCTTCGCGTACCGCGATACGGCGCCCTTAAAGCTCTATGAATGACTGGCTACAAACAGACGGCAACAGCCGAGCGGCGACTAAGACAGGGGGTCACAAAGAACGACAAATTGGCAACATCAGTTGTTGCTCAAAAGTGTGCAATCAGAAAAAAATATACGCCACGAAGAATGACGACAAAGTTGGGCATGTTCCATTGGTTTCATTTGGATAGGTGGAGGCGACCAAAAGCCATCGGTCGATCGAACGAGGATCACTTTGCTCTGCACCGCTCGGCTGCGAACGACTCAGGCCACAAGAGAGGTAAGGAGAGATAGAAAGGAAGAGCGGAAACGCTAACGGCTTCCGCGAGTTGACGAGAGAGGCCATGAAAAGATGCGTCACTTGCGCGATATATGAAGCTGCTCACTCGTCAGGGACCCACTAACGAATGTACGCCTCTGCAGAACTGAAAAACAAGCAATCTTTCTTGTGTCGACTCAATTTTCCCTTAACAATTACGCACCAACAAAAGTTAGGCGCATTTTTTAAGGGAGTTGGAACGAGCCAGCGAAATCGAATGTCGTCAACCGGGGGATGCTGCGCGCTCGAATCGTCAACAAGCAGCGAATGACGGCAAACGCTACTTCAAGTCGAACAACGTAAAGAGCAATGGATAATATTCCCAGCACTTTTTCAACAAGTCAGTTTCCAACGGCTGCCATCGTTATTCCACTGCTTCCCGCCAAAAGAATGCACTTATCTTGAGAAGCATTTACAGTACGTCACAGTTGAGCTTTCGGTCACCATGGCATCGCTGCTACACCGCGTTGCAATAAGCGTGATTTCCGCTGCCCATTTTCGGACAATGTCATCAAACAAACACGTTCAGCAGAATCAAATTACGACACCAAGTGGTTTCGCGCGCTTGCAAACTACATAGCATGGAAACTCGTACGTGGCGACGAATCTGAATTTGTTAACTCGAAGCACAAGTCCAGCTGCGCCAACGAGGAAACAGCGACGCAACAGCTTTCTGCTGCTTGTGAAAAGCTGAAGTAACTCCACTAACAACAATTCGAGGCAAGGACGTCGATAGCCTCCCAGCGATTGAGAATCTCGAGGAATGCCAAATTTTACTGCCAGAAACGCTTGTGAAAAGATCAGGCGGAAATGACCATTGGCTAGAACAGAAACACTGAACCCTCGAAATGGCCATTCCAATGGCGCCGTCCTTGTAAACCCTTGAGAAAATGTGGAAATGCACATTTTTCTTGACTGGATTACGAATGTACTGCGAAAGGAATATAGCGCAATGAATGAAGTGAGACAAATTCCCAAACTTGATAACAGTTGGCGTATATATATGATAACGAGTGGCCTCCAGTTGGATAAGCAATGAAGATACTTGTCGCTCCGCAATGGATCGACAGAGTTCGAACTTTTAAAGCGACTCGTTCCTTGTGATGATAGAAGCGCGCGTAATTAATGCACAGAAGGCTAAACAACAGATGCAACAGCAATAAATCACTAGAAATGAGAAGACCAATTGTAACAGTTCGGCATTCGAGGCTTCTGGACGTCAGTCTCGTATGTCATCATCACCAGCCAAAGGGCTCGTACGACTTTCGTTCCTTTAGTGCAAATGCTGCTATGGGTCGACAGGAGCGAAAGGAAGTTTTGAAATGCTCATTAATAACAAGCATTTCAGTATCAACGCTGCTTTGATAACGAAGGTTAGGAAAACATTATGTTTAATAAGAAACTTTTCTGCTCGCTTAATTTGGCAAAAACTAAGGATAAAGGTAGAGGTAGCCATTGAAGCAAGAGGAGTTAGTAACAAGGTGTCTCATACTTATGAGAAATAAGAAAAGATACGGTATCCTTGTTCAACAAGCTTTAATTGGCGAAGCTTTCGGAACGTACGTGTTCCGTCATCAGCGCCATTCAAAGTACTTTGAATCGCGCTGATGACGGAACACGTACGTTCCGAAAGCTTCGCCAATTAAAGCTTGTTGAACAAGGATACCGTATCTTTTCTTATTTCTCATAAGAGGTAGCTATAAAGTATATTTTGACAACTTCCAACAATTGGGGAATATTGAATTGACGTTACCCCGGGGGAAATCAATAGTGATACCACAAACAAAACGTCCGTACGCTTCTGCAGTAACAGATAAACTCATGAACTTATAACAAATTATGAGTTCTCCTTTCTAAAACGGCCACGAATAAATCGGCGCCGATTTATGAGTCACATGCGATGATCAAACTTTCTTCCGAAACATGAAAAGTTAAGCAGCGAATCCACTTCAAAAAAGAAGCAATAAAGCTTCAGCAGAGGCACGAAAAAGTTTAAAAATGAGCACTAAAGTAGCAAAAATAACAATCAACAATGATTTTGTTAGCCGACATGCGCTACCCGAAGGGGAAACCGCTCTTACGCAGAGTGTACGAAGTCAAATGAAAATTTGAAACACAAAAATGAAATCAAAACTGTTTGTGGCGTGCTCTAGTCTGTCAGTCTTGCGCGTCACTGCAGGCTTGAAATTATTAAAGCCAATTGAATCCATTCGACAAGTGCTACACCGAAGTCAAATTCCAATTAAAACGACATATTGGAATTATTTGTGCGCAGCATATGTAATTCCACATGACCGATTTAAAAATCGACTTAACACCCGACTGCCGCCATATGAAAGAGAATTAAAGGAGCCAGTCTTGCAAAGCATGCAACATAAGCCAGTACGCGCTTCTTGACGTGATGATGCGCTCAGATATAGGATCACCTACGCAAACTGCAACTGCTGAACGCCACCATTCAGGAAAAAACTACGATGTGAACAATGGGAAACCGACGAAACATCGCACGTTTTCTATCTAAAAGCCAAAGTGGGACACTGTAAGGCGAACGGAATACTACGTTGACTTCGGAAAAAAATTGACTAATAAAATCGCTTTATCCTAACTGTGAAAAACAGGGTCTGAGGATATACACATAGAAATAGTCCTGGAGAAGAGCGAAATTGACCTTGCATACGCACATTTAATTAACGCGTCGCTTGGTATATGTAAAACGCTCAGCGCTTTGCTGTGATCCTTAAAACAAATAGAATTCGCACCCGACCGCCATCGTTTGTTCCTGAAAATCAGATACAAAAATCTTTATCTGAGCTATTCAAATTGTCTGCTCTACATCTAGCACTCCTGATGTTACACATGTCCATCAAGCATGCAGTCGAATGGGAAACATTACGTTGACTAAGCAGTCATACATTGAAAGAATCTAGTACACGCACTGTCCAACTTTTCTTGTCCAACAGATGCAAGCAAGAGGCTACAATTCGCAGCGTAAGTCAGGCACTGTGGGTACGTGCAATTTTCGCATAGAACATGCTGCTGCTATGCTAGGGCATATGCCAAAACGACAGCTATTGCAATTATGATCAATAAAACTAGCGATGGTACGAAATACACATGAAACGGTTTATACCGATGACCGAGGCCGAATTTCCGCGTAACTCGGTTAAATTGCAAGATATACAAATCGTCAAAAGAAACGCGGCAAACGAATCACTTACCATACAGCAAAAGACCTAAAACTAGAAAACAAAAGCTCCCAGCTTGTACACTAACCTTTCGCCGTCTTTCAAGTCCGGAGTGGCGCCTGTGGCGACTTGGGGTTCGGTGAGGACGCTTCCTCCTGTCACTAAGGCTGTATTCGCGATGTCTGCGGGACCTGCTGCGTCTTTCTCGACTTCTTTGCCCTTAAGGAACGAAAAGTGTTGGACAAACAGTTATTAAAAGCAAAGCATACTTCGAAAGTTAGACCGATGTCTGGAACGACAATGGGAAGACATCCTGAGATGCTTTTCGTCTTCTGACGAGGGAAAGCGATTCCTTACACGAAAGCCGTGTCTTTCCCGGGAATGCACTCTACGAAACGAACGGTCATAAAAGTTTGAAGCGTAAGACAAAAGCACCTTCCAGTAACGACAAAGAAGGATGTTTTACAGAAAACAATATTTCCGGGACGAAATATAAACTAGCTGCACGAACAAACGTGGAACGAATAAATATTAATAACAACACGAAAGTTTACCTGGCGGAACGGGACTGATGTCTCGTTGAAAAGCTTCCTTTGGAGGCCCATTTGGATCTTTGCCTAGACCTGTAGCGCGATTCGCCTCGGCTGTGGCGGTGTCTTTTTCGTTTGCTGGACGAATGCTGCAAGCTACTGCTTCTTGAACGGGTGGCAACGCGACGACTGAAGCCGGCTTTCCCATAACCGTTGAACGTCGCGTAACCGTTCGTACATCTGAAATAAGCCTTACCAATTGCAATAAAATGAAAGGATGCAATTCCTAAAACTACCTTTCGCATTTACGTAACGTCATTTCCACGAAACGTCGCAAATCCGTACAGCCGCGAACATGTGCTCCCTTACAGTACTACTGCCGTTTTTCCCAGGAACATGCAAATCAAGAGAGATTTTTCTACCCCGCGTCAATATTTACTTTTGTGCGAACAGTGCGGGTATACATGCTTTAAAAGCGCTTCCGAACGGTCGATTTGTTTACAGATTACTTCTTTACGGTAAAATGATGGAAATTTCTTTAAATGTAAAAGTGGTACACGGAGGCCTGTGATGCAGGTGGAAGGCAGTGTAAATGCGGTTTTAATGGTTACTCAGGAAGCAGGTTCAATTTCTGGATTGGAAAAGCATGGTGAACTGGGTCTTCCATGCATCCGCAATCGGCAACATGGGTACCGAACTTGCTGAGGGGAATTCTAGAGAAAAAGACTGGAGATCCGTGGCAAGCTTCCCCAGAATCTGTCTTTGAAACAACGATACAGTCGGCTAAGTTAAACAATAAACAATTCAGTTATGAAAAGCAAAACACAGATACACGTAGCAACGCTGAGGATGGGTGGCAACATTCCAAATTTCACTTGTCAATAAAATGGGCGTGGATTAGACATCTGGCGAATTCAAGCACAAGGTTCAAACGAGTAATCTTTCGCTACGGGCAATTAGTGCAAAAATACTAATAATGCTTGAATAATTTCATCCAACGAACTGAAAAGAACTCCAAACAGAAAGGAGAATAAGGGGTAGTTGCTTCATTGAAACATTTTTCTACGGTTTCTTCCCGTTGGTTCTGTGTCTGAAACTAAACGTAACAACGCCCTACCAACGGATGGATGGGTCAGTTATTAGGTAAAGGAGTCAGAGCACAACACTTGCAGGTCTTGAAGCTTTCGGAACAACCTAGTTCCGTCTTCAGCGAGTGGCAAAGGCAAGGCCAAAGTTCCGTCTTCAGCGAGTGGCAAAGGCAACCTAGTTGCTTCATTGGCATTAATATGTGAAACACTCATTTTCGCCCTTAAACCTTAACTTTAAAATCAAAACAAGTAATTCAGTCCACATCAATCATGTTCAGTGCGTGGTTACTTGTTGCACTCTTCTTTCCCAAACCCCGGACAAAGAGCACCGTACATATGAATAATCAGGTATGTCATCACCCTACCCTATCGAGTATCCCGTTGCACAACGTGCAGCCTAGTAATTGGGAGACATTGAAGTCCATGACTGAAACCAGTCAATGCTTTTCACTGAATGTACACACTATGTGCATTTGCTTTGATCCTAGGTTTGGCCACCGACAGTTACTCACGTTCGCGTGCGCAGGTTGTTCTTGTTTATTGTAATGGAAAACTTGATTACTGTTAGCGTACGGTATTATTTGTCGGGTTTCAGGGAGCAAGGTTCATTTTATAGCGACTTAATGCCGCACTGTTCCTGCCAAAAGCAACTCAATGTTAAACTTCAGCACTGCTAAAAGAGGTAGGAACTTGAACCTGAAATGACAACTTTGGTCACTAGTAGCCTGTTTGCAGTGAATATCTGCATGTTTACCAAAATATACGCTACGCAGAATTATAAAATTTAAAAATAAGCAACGCAAGGCGTATATTCAATTATTTAATGCAACTGTACGATAAAATTGTTGGCAGCAGTCGAGGCACTTTCCCTTAATTAATTGTCACAGCGGTCAAGGCTCTCAAAGGAGCAATAAAATGATGTACGAAAAACGATTCAGGCAAAGGCGTTTGCGGTAAAAGGCGACGTACACACGCAAAACTTCAACTGAGCGCAACAGGATGACGAATGCTGCTACGTCTGAATGGCAAATAGTCGCTGCTAGTTATCAAATTGTTAAAGCAACTTTGACGAAGCGAAAGGGCCGACTGGAGTGATGCAGCGGAAATGGACGCAGGCCTCTGCCTTATCTTTCCTGTTTGCAAAAGCAGTGGGGCTGATCCAGTTATTTCAGAAACAAGATAGTTCAGAACAACATCCCAACAGTCAGGGTTTTTCAGCACAAGCTCTTTGGTGCTTTTTAAAGGTGGGTCTAGGGCTATCCAACTGTAGTACCTAAAAGAAATAGGGAAAATACCTACTTCCTGCTTGAAGAAATGTACCGGTGAAAGAACATGGCATTTCCTGTAAGAAGTGAATACGGAACTGACTCGTTACGGCTGATGAGAGACCAACGCTTTCCAATACTCAAGTATTCCATGTCAACGGCATCAAAACCAACCAATCGGTACGGTATCCATCTCCACAATTCCACGGCGTGGTCCACCTAAACAGCGTACATCTCTGTCAACCGTCCTTCCTATCCACTCTAACGTACTTGGCCAGAGGTAATAGGAAACCAATCGCTGCAAACCGCAATAAGCGAGGTGGACGCATTTTTGGCAACTTCAAGCAGTGAAATATTCTAAAAGTTATTAATCACATGCGAATATTCATCGCGTCGTAGTAAACGACAATGGCTACTTCTCCAAACAACAGCTTTACTGGAATGGGCAGCATTTTCACATGGCTAAACCCACCGTTTGGTTGACTGCACAATAGTACAACCTGCGCATGGCCATTGGTAATCAATGAATGGTCAAAACAGTACATGCAAACACCTCGTCCACGAATTTGCTTCTTGCGAGCTCTTCTATCAAACTTGGCATGCCCTCATGCCAAGGACGACTGCAAACAACAATGGCGGTAAGCCGGGTACTTTCTGCTGGTTTAACGTAAAAGGGAAAGTCTTGAAGGCGATCGGAAAAATCGACCAAGTGGTAGCGAGAACCGGCAATACCCGAGTTCCATATTAACCGGCTGCGCTTCTCCCAGGACCATATGCGGTCCTGGATGATCTGTAGGCTGCTTTGTGGAATACGGTGAGATGAAAGCGGAAATGGAAGATACCTGAAGCACCGTGTCGACAATCTTGTCCACCGAGGCAAAGTAAAGACGATAAAGGTGCCTTGCTTGCAATCGCATGCGATCAACGGTGGAAGGATTCATGAACCGCAATGTTGACGGTATCTAAAATTTTCCAACAGGCGCATGAACAATGGTTTAAGATGCGCACGCAAGGGAAACGTACCTGAAATAAAGTTCGCTCGTCTGCCCGCACGGTTGCCTGGCTCCAGTCGATCACCTCCGAGAACGGTAACACCCAGTCGTTTGACAAAATCACCGGTATACATCCCTTCTCCAGCGCCTCCAGAAAGCGGAAGGAACCCAATCGCCGACCACGAGGCACCAAACAAAAGCTTGAATTCTGCATCAACTCTTCGTATGTCCACCGATCGTACATGGCATTGTCAATGGCGCAACGTTCGTCCTGATTTCGTTTCCAGTCTTTTCCGTGCTTACAGGTAGTAAGCATGATCACGTCGCGATTATTGTGTAAGTGGTAAAGGGCGTTGCGCGTCTCGCTTCCTATGCCGAAGACGTACCGTTTGCCTTTGAATACTAGCAAGTAGTGACTGGGCGCAGAAACCCAACTGGGTGCCAAGGACGGGTCGTTGTCCGCCGTAGGGCGTGGTCCTCTCAGAGGCAAAATCTGATGAAACAGCGCCAGCGATATGTCGTAATTGCGTCTGTATTGGCGCGTCGAAAAGCTTGCTTTTGCCAATATTGCTTTCCCTGGGTCAAAACCAAGGTCAGCCAAGTCATAGTTAGGCCAAGTTCCAGAATATAGATTAAAAATCAAATGATTTACGCCTAAAAATTTCATCCGCTCAACATGGAACAGTAAGCAACACCTTCGGATATTGCGCAGATGCATAGAATGTTATCACGTGGTGAACGGATATATTACTATTAATTACAAGAAACCTAGCAGACAAACATTCCTAAGCAAAGGCCAAATAATACGTGCCGCGTTAAGTGCTATCTCCAAAAGCTTGTGTCAATTTCTAATGAGCAATATTTTGCAATTTTTATTATACGCAATTATCCTTTTTTATCCCTCACCTTGACGCACGGTTAGATCACATGCAGCGAAATGACACACAGGGGTAACTGGAACCGCTTTTCTTATGAAACACGAAACTAATCCAAAGAATGGCAGGCAATTTTCAAAGGCATTCTTTATCGCGGTAATAAGCTTATTGGCTAAGCAAACTTTTGCTCCTTCGCAATGCACAGTGTCGGCTTGCGCAATTAGATGTTTGGGCAAGCGAAACTAGAAACCAAAAGCTGAAAACAAACATTACTTTCAAGAACGAAAGTTCTACCTACAGCAACGTTCGTAAATGCTACTGATAGTCAAAATTTGGAATACACACAATTCAAGGATTTGGAATACACACAATTCGGTCATTTCAGGATGTCAAGAGTATAATGCATTTCTAGGCGACTAGTTAAAGAAAGGAATGGTCTGCTTTACCTTAAAATATACTAACGTATCGATATGTTAGATTCAACATGTTCTATCTATTGGCCTACGGGTGGCCCAAGAGTTACTACAGCTTCTATCTAGGCCAGCTGCCTTCGTGCTGTGCAGTCCTTGGCATCGTGGCAATTGACTGCAAGTACTTGGCGGTGAAAAAGTTGTGCTAACGGAGATTTCAATTAACGAAACTAAGAGACATCCAATGGACGACCAGTTCGCCAGCGTAAAACTTGCAAAGCCACCGGACCCTTTGTGAAACTAATCCCCATTTACACAGCATCCTTACAATAGATATAGGAGAAAGTTGCATTATGAGGAAATACGCTGGCCGTTATTTCTTGGGTAAATGCTGCTCAGCAGGTTATACCGAATATATGATCGAACTTGGTGCCCGGCAATACTGGATTGAAAACGGCGCTTTACAAAGAGACAAACCACCTGCATGATGACTTGAAACTACACGCAACAGTTATAATGGCTCGTATAATAAAAGCAGGTAACATTAATAAATTAAGCCACATAACAGGAAATGCGAGTTGGGGTCTCATAAGCTGAGCACGTTCGTAATAAAACCAGTGTAATAACTTCAAGTATAAACATAGCCTACCGTTGTTCCACATGCCCTGCGGTATGCTCTTGATTTTGGCTCGCATGTTGGTGACGTAAAAAGGACTCAGATTATCCCGCGACAGCGTATCCCATGGTAAAACGAAGAGGCAAGCCTCCTTCGGCTTTTCCGTGTAAAACTTTGAATCGCGAATGGCTTGCAAAATTTTTTCGTAGCTCTCCGACGTTGGCTCAACGTCGCCGCTCGAATTCATCCTTGGGTAGATGTACACTCGAAGTGGCCGCCTCTGACACCGGGAATAGTCAAAGCACGTGTCCATGGAGCAAGGCTTCAGCAATCGCTGTGCAATTCTCGACTGACCCGTCGTTGCTTTCACGGTAAAATTCCAAAAATACGCATTCGAATAATCTACCCGCTTCGTCGTAGGTGGCCAAGTCATTGGGATACTTGCTTCATTTGTCGTTTTGCCAGTACGGGACCGCTGAGAATTCCATAACACTTTTAAAAGCAGCGTCACCGAGAATACGAGGAGCAAGTAGGCATAGCGCTTCTTAGCCTGCATCAAAGCAAGCACTACGCCGTTCCTGGGGCCTAACCATATGGCACGAAATTGCCTATTTTAACCGCAGTACAATTATTCGAACGGAGTCCCGAAGACTGTGCATTACTTGATGTGCAGGTATGAAGTGACGTTGATTTTCTCAGTTGACTTGTGCATTAATAGGATGATGCAAGTCTCAATGTTTCACGGCAAGTAGTAATCTCTGTGAAATATCATGAAACAATGCATCAACTGTACCATTGTCCAAAGAAAATTTCTGACCAACTGCGATTTGTCGGCTGTGATATTTTGAAAGTAACGTCGAATCTAGTACGCTAACAAGTTTCTCGGGTCTTGTTCGGAATTTCCCCGCGTACAGTATGCCGCGCTATTTCCACCTACGTCACAGCGTTCCTTGCGCAATTCTAGTGACGTATTCGAATTATTGATTTTCACCGATGCGCACGCAACGCTATAATGCCCAGTAGTTTGCTGAAAGATTCTGCTGTATCCAGCACAAAAGGCACCGCATTCACGATTCGGGTGCGTCGTGCCATAAGTCCTTTACCTTAAACTTCGGCTTTGGTTGCGGGCAAGTCTCCTGCTTTGCCCTTTAGCTTAGACTAGGTTACCAGTATAAACCAGCATGCACTATGCGCTGCCTCATCAACAGGAACAAGCAAGCGAAATCGTTGAACTGAACAACAATCATATTTACGAGTCACTCCGGTGGCCAGTAAGTAGCGATATCCTCAATGATTTTTAGGAAGGGGTCTTCTCCAGGTTGGAGTTGCCTGCGCCACATGAATTCACATAGGTTATGACTCCAGCATTTTCCTGTGCATACCGCACCTGTTCTTGTTGTATCGTTTGGCCTGGGTCCACATAGATTCCACATTCTGCGTGTGGGCTCCCGTCACTGTGTTTATAAAGTTGATAGAATGATTTACACGCAGATGCGCGTATTGTGCCCGGGACAGACTGTGGTATCCGCGCCACTCGTCCGAGATGACAGTGGTCATAGGCAGAATGTACCGCTGTTTATGAGGGTTTTGGTGCTGCGGTCCTTCACCTGCACGAGGAAACATTGGCGCGTCTCACGGCAGATTCCTCCAAAAACCCATTGCTGAGGAAATCGTCTGCCGCGATTGAATTTCCTCTTCGAAAACATGCTTTCATCCATCTCCACCGTTAGGCCAGGACTTCCAATTGATATAGGGTTCCTCAACAACGCCTCTTGGGCAACCTCTCTCATCGAGCAGTTCCACTCTACCGTTGCGGTTCTCTACATGCCTAGTTCTTCGTGGCAATACTTGTAAGTTGTGTATTCTCGACTCCAGGCGTACATGAATTTCAATGACTTCAGAAGACCTAACTGATATACCTGGAACCACGTGCCACTGCGCAGTGGGGCCTCTTTATTGCACTGTGGCTTATAACACCTCCAACGGGGAGGTCGGCCAGTCTGGGGAACTTTGAGCTTCACAGGGAACCCGCAGGAGCACCTCCTCTCACTGTATAAGAGACCCTTCACCTGCAGGAACCGTATGGCCGAGGCCTCGTCGGTTACTCATGGAAAAAGGTTGGAAAAGCTCATAACGACACATGCAGCTCAAATATGTGCGAAACGAGAAATACAGGGGTTTGCAGGCGTTTACGGTTGCCTCGTACATCTTCAAACGTTTTGATATTTTAATGCATTCGTACATGTGGACGTCCCTGTTGTTTTGTAGATGTTGACCTGCAAGAACTGCCACCGGTGAGTTCCAAGCGTAGCATGCTCGCACAGAATTTACATAGAACTGTCGATAACAACCCTTGCCGCCGCAAACGCTTTCTCGCCCGCATGTAATTAACATATTTATCGGAAGAATTATATGCGCGTACGCATAAAGTAAACGTTATTCTCCGTTACGTTGACGCTATGCGCTCTTCGAAGGAATTTCAACGAAAAGTATCCACGTTCACCTGCAGACGGTGAACAAGGACGATACTTTATCTTACAGTCATTTGAAATGTTGTCTCGCAGAATGTCGATGACGGTGAAAATCAATCGTAGATGAAGACAAATGTGGTTGACCAATTGAGGCAACCACAGAAAAATTTGCTCCGCTGTGTTTTCACTGATATACAGTAAGTAATGATTAAGCACAATAATAATAAAACACCTGATAATCACACAATGCAGCGGGCAGGCAAGAGAAAAAACCGGATATTTTTCGTTTCGAATGGCTTAAAGTATTTCAAGTCGCGATGTAAAAACCTGATTTAGGTTAATGGATGTCGCTTGCAACGTAATACTAATTCCATTGCGTCTAAGTTCATTGGAAGTGATGAGGAGAAGACTTTTCTGCATGCCCATGTAGGTCCTTTCGGAGAGGCGTTACCAAGGGTTCTAGGTATTGTGCTTGAGGTAAAATTGATGTCTTTCACGCCCACTAAAACCTAGCCTAAGATCAAGCATGAGAGGACATGCTGAAAACGAAAGCGATGATCAGAAACAGCGCGAACTGGCGAACGCCATCGGTAAAAATCAGTAATTCGAATACGTCACCAGAATTGCGCAAGGAACGCTGTGACATAGCTGAAAACGGCGCGCCATACTGTACACGGGGAAATTTTGAACAAGACCCTTATCGCCGCTTGTTACAGGAAATTGGCCAGTGAGTTTTCGCTGCAAATGCTAAATGATTGCCATAAATTATTCTGTTTAATCTAAGACCAACTTGTCATAGAACTGCTTAAGAGCAGCGCGTTTGGCACGGCTTTGTTTTCCAAATGAAATTTGCCCGTTACCTCCTCACAGACCGCAGGCGCACATATCTTTCACAACTGAACTTACCCATCCTTGATCAGCATACAGCTAAGCGCACTAAATGTCGACACCTGGATAATGAATATGGCATGGTTGTATTTATGAAAGTAGATTTTTATAACTGTTGTGGTGCCGTCTTCCAGAAGCGCACTGCAGTTATTTTTGGCAAGGAATAATATATGATCACAATAATAATCGATTAAAGCTATCATATATAAAGATATATATTGTTGATTGACATATATATATATATATACATGTTGTTGGTTTAACGGCTGAGGTTCCCGTTGTAGCAATGCACTGAGTCTGAAATCACTTCAAAAAGACACCTTAACCAGTGGCTGGTTAGGTGGTATTTATTGGTGAAAGACAGACACAATGAACGTACGTCTAAGTTAGTCTGTCTGTCTGTCTGTCTAGTCTGTCTAGTCTGAGGGTCATATATATATATATATATATATATATATATATGTGACGAATACGTATTACCTGTGTATGTATGTGTGACGGTACGTGCCGATCTGCGGAGGGGGTACGATAGAAGAGGGGGACAGACGAGGTGTGCGTGTGTTGGCGGTGAACGGTGCGTTCGCTGTGTTGCTTGCGTTGAATAAAAGATGTCTGGCAGCGGTGTGCGTACTAGGGCTGGCGCTACATATGTATATACTGCTGAATGTGTTGACACGGATTTTTTCCCGTTGATAACGCTTTATTCAACTTGAAAAAAGGCCTAGCTTTCGGGTCGATCCTGACCCGTCGTCAGCGCATGAAAAGAAAAAGAAAAATGGCAAAAAGAGAAAGGCAGTCGTGTGAGCACATGCCGCGGATTGGTCTTCGAGGAAGCACACATCCGCTTAACTGTCAGTATGGGAACACTTTCGGTCAGACCTTGACCGGGCCGTGTAGAACACTACACCGTTGAAAAGGCAAAGGGGGCAACGTCTCTATGAACCTCTCACGGCGGAGATGCACCCACAGACTGAGGGAAAAGTAGTTGCGAGTCCGGTGGCATAATCGGTCATGTTTGCTCTAACAGCCTCGAGGTAGTAGTGCTGAAGGCTCAAGGGTCAGGTATAATAAGAAAGCACACAACGAAATCTCGACAACGAGGTTTACAAAAGAAAAGAAAAGCAAAGTATTGACGAAAAATGAGACAAAAGAAAAGCAGAAAAGGACTTCCACTTTGTCTTCAGACCCGTGTGCTTCGTCCACAATTGGTATGTCTTGTGCTGCCGTGTGCGCACTGATTTCATCATAAATTGTTTCTTGTAACGGGGCATTACGTTACAAGAAACGGGTCTCTGTAATCGGAGACGGGAAAGGCAGTGGACTAAACACGATAGAGAATTTAGGCTAGGCGCTCTGAGAGAGCGTTTTATAATAATGGAGACACAGTAATGTCTAAGTGGACTAGCAATCAACTGGAGACCACAAAATCTTGGCAAAACCGTAATCACAGTAGAATTAATGCGCGAATGGTAATTTGTCCATTCTGTCTTTGCAAGTCGCAGTAAAACTTAGCATCACGAATGTCTCAGCTACCGTGCCATTTTAAAGATGCATTAGCAAAACTTCAATTTGCCTTTTGCATTAGAAAAAGTTATTTAAGCAAACGTCCATACACACGCACACACACGCACATTACAGTGAGCTTCCTCTAATATAGCGTACCAGTAATCCGGCATGCTCAGTAACTCAAACACTTTTGGCCTGCATGGGCATCAGCGCTGAAGAAATAATGAACATCTACGGCATCGTTTTATGCTGATCACCGAAAAGCTGAAGTTTTCGAAATGGGTAGGTAACCTTGCAGGATATGTTTTAAAAAACTAGCTAACAATCGCTTACCCAACTTATTGGCATTTGAAAATCCAATTCTAACAAGTTCTGCTTATTCAGATACACTGTTGTCATTATCACCAGTTCGTGACGTATAGATACGTTTCTTGATGATGATGATGCTATTTATGGCCCTCACTTGCTCATGTGTATCTTGATTCAGTTTTACACTTCAGACTTTCTTGGAAACCTGTCATAACCTTAGTTATCGAAAGTGCTGTGTATTTATTCTTCGAAGTCCACTCTGTTTTTCTTCTTTTCCTCTTCCTCCTCCTCCTCCTTCTCCTCCACCTTCTTCTTCTTCTTCTTCTTCTCTCCCCTCTCTCTTCACTTAACGTTTCCACTGCGTTTATGAATCAACTTTAGCTGACTTACTAGCCAATACAGAGAAAAAACGACTCTGTTTACTATTCCATGAACAACATGCTCTTGTAAGACGGTCCGTAATATGGCAAATTCACTAATTCAGCACCACCCAAATCTTGACGATTCCAGATTAAAGGCTGCTAATTGTACATTTCTTCGCACGCGTGCAATTGGATGCCAATGTCCTGATGTTGCCAGCCCGGATGGTCGAGCAGAGAGGCTTGCTGAACCGTTAGCTGGCTGGGCAGTCGACGATAGTTTATCGCACTGAAGACGGGTCGAAGAGGACGACCCGAAAGCTATGCGTTTGGAAATAAAACGTTCTTATCCAACGGTGGTATACCGTGAAGAATGGTTCCCAAATGTCAATGTCCTGTATAATTGATTACCCATGCACCCAACTACAGGACGACATGGTAGTTGCCACATTAGTTGATTAAATCGATGATTTCAGTTTTGAAAGGAGACGTACACCTTGACGTTCGACCATTCTAAAGTAATGCTAATTCATTCAGATTCACGAAGAAACCAGGCAGCGACCATTCATGTGAAGTCATCTGAGCAGGCCTAATAAGCCAAAACCGAATGTTTCCCATACGGAAGGAAGCGCTTGTTACTTCTTGTTACTCGCATAATTACTATGCCCTTATTTGTTGAATCAAATTCATTTTTCGTAACGGGATGGATTTGTTCAAAAAAGTTATATTCACAGTTCCCCGTTTGTTCAGCAATCTTTTATTGACTTCTCGTCAACAGCGGAGCTTTCGGACCATGAGCGGTCCGAAAGTTCCGCTGTTCACGAGAAGTCAATAAAACATTGCTGAACAAACGGGGAACTGTGAATATAACTTTTTTGAACAAATCCACCCCGTTACGAAAAATGAATTTGATTCAACAAAATACGGGCTGCACAGGGCCCAAAGGAGAAGACAAAGACGGAGGAATCCCCAAGATTGGTCGAAGATGGTTCGTGTCTGGAAAACAACAGGCGGGAATGCTTTAAAATCAAATGGTTTTAAAGAAGAAACAAGCGTTGAAGGTTAAGGGATTCATTATCGTATTTGTCATTTCTCGTTGTGTCACTGTCGCGGTCGGTCGGAGGGGATGCTCGCTCTCGGCATGACTGACCGGATGGGCGGCAAATGCTGGACGGGTCACGGTTCGACCTGATAGCGGCTGTCGCTTGTCTGGTTGGTTGAGCAGAGTAGCTTGCTGAACCAAAGACTAACTGCGCAGTGACTCCTATGTGCTGATGACGGACCATGAGCAGTCCGAAAGCTCCGCTGTTGACGAGAAGTCAATAAAAGATTGCTGAAGAAACGGGGAACCGTGAATATAACTTTTTTGAATTACTATGCCCTTGAATATTGATAGCCCGATAACGGCTCTGCTAGTTTGTATCGTGTTCCGGCTTGGCCATTTTAATGATATCCGTCATACCGTTTTGAAGAATCCAGTTTTCAAACGACTCTTTGAGTTTTCATGTATGGCGAAGGTGGTACCTGCTGAGTAAGCTTCATTGCCGAGTGAGCAGGTATGCTTTGTTTAGTGATGTTTATTCAACGGGTACTACAAACTTAAATGTACAAATTACTGCGCTATTATAAGCGCTAGCCACAGCTCTTGGCTAACCGCAATCGCAACCTGTGTGACAATAATCTGCATGCCACATTGCTTTGCCAGTACTTAAGTCTAAGGCAGGTTCCATGGAGAATGATGAGCAACGAATCTTATGTGGAATAATAGTCGGCCACGTAAGTTATTCCCCGTGTCTGGTCATCAGACATCAATTGTGCAATCAAGCCAATGGAAAGTGACTGTTAATATTTGTAGGAATAGTACGGAAAGGTCCAGTCCAGTTCAATAGGATTTGCAAGTTGTGTCAGTATTGATTAGGGAAGTTGGGGACGCTGCAAGCAGATTCAATCGGGGGGTCGTCGTCTAGCGAACGGTAACTGTGCTGGAAAATGCAATCCCACTTGTCGATTAATGGAACCATGGAAAACAAAACTTCCAGTGCCAATTTTGACTATGTGGGAAATTATTTTGTCGTCACCACTGGAGGTGCAGCAGTTGCTGTTCAGGTGATAATCCTGATTCTTCTGCGCAGGAGACCCAGCAAAAGAGCGGATCACATTCTTATACAAGGTATGACCTCATCGATGACCGGCGCCATTTTTGGGCAAAGATTTTCCGCGTTCACTTGGGAAAGGTTTTGCAAGTCGAGTACAGTTCATGGGCAGTGAAAGTGCAATGCTAGATCAGTGCTAAAATTGCATTAAGCTTTTCTTGCCAGCCAGCCTTTCCTTGCTTGAGTTCTGGAAGCAGAGGTATTTTTATGGGATGAAATGCCAGCGCCTGTAATCGACGGTGCTTTGTTCTGACGGAAGATTTCAACTCAATTAAATTCGGTAACTAGCAATATGCGAACGGAGAATTCAGAAAACAAGTGGTTGGTTTTGAAGATTATGTCATTGAATGACGCCTTATAAACATTTTTGTATTGACAAATGTATCTATTAGTGCCTCTGTTAAGTGCGCTTATGCTGCAAGAAATCTTTGAAGAACTATGGCTTGGAAAAGCTACGTGACTTCTGAGGCAATAAGTGTGGAAGGAATTGAGAGACGCTAGCTTGTACAACTGGCCATGCATATGTCACATATATGAAAAATGGAGATTGATTGATTAAATCGATGATTTCAGTTGTGAAAGGGGACCTACATCTTGATGTTCGACCATTCTAAAATAAGCTAATTCATTCAGATTCACGGAGAAACCAGGCAGAGGCATGTGTATGTTTAAGCAGTTGTCAGCCGCGCCTCTTGTGCTCATCTCCTTGAAAATGCAGGCAATATGGTTGCAATAATTGCCTGCTTTTTCAAAGAGAAGTGTACATTGTTGAAAGGTGCTAAATAATGTGGCTGCGAAGTCAACGATATGAAAATGTTCTGGAATGGGCAATTATGTCCAAGAATGACTTGCTGTCAGGCTGTTAAATCTGCTTTGTTAGTTACCTACATGACATGCAAATGTTCTTTAACGTGCAGACGCGCAGAGTTTCCACTATAATTTCTAGCCCCACGTCTGACGAATCTGTTTTCACCAAAATCTTCACTCGAAATGACTCTGTTAAGTTCTGTATTGAATTGAGTTAGCATTGTCCCAATGGGATTTTAGCGGAACGTTTTTCTTCGAGATCCGTTTAAGCTCGTCAACGGTCGAATCGGCCAGTAAAATGAGTCAAACGTTTGGCAAGAATTCCTTGAACGTAGGTGTGGTGCAAAAAATGTTTGGTCAGGTTCGTGCAAGAGAGGAGATCCTTGATAGCGAGTGTGGTTCAAGACCGCAAGTAGTGTGCAATGGTCAAACACGATCCACGGGGAAAAGTGATTGGAGAAATTGGTGAGGAATTTTGCAGACTTCTACGAGCAACTGACCTTGGCCAAAAGCTGGATAATCGAGTAGCCTTGACTTACCTAGTTTGACTGACCGCGGAAGCTGGAGTACTTTGAAAACCAGAGTCCCACAAATGGAAAGGTTTAAATTGTAGCCTTTCGGACACTCACTCTACTCCAAGAAGTGGTTCCTCTAAAAATTGAGACAAAAGTTTTATTGCCCACAGATTTATTACTTTTTCCGGAATCCGAAGCTTCCCCTGCACGGAAAACGGTTGGAGATAGAGGAAGATTTCAAAATGCCTTTCGGGATTTCGTTGATTGCAGGACTCTGAACGTCTCCCACGACAGCACTTGTGATCCTCCCTGTCGTTGGCATATGAATTGTAGTTTGTGATGGCGTTTATTTTGAATAAGTAGAATAACTTTTATTGCAGTTATGACGTTTCGAAATCAGTGATCAAAAATAACAAAGCAATTTGCAGCAACTTCATCATAATAAGCTGCCGATTTATGGGTAATTGGTGTCACAATGAAACCATTAGTGAATGCATATGGTGCTTTACGAAGAATAGTAAAACGAGAAAATCTCATTCGCAGCCTATGAGATGCAATTATTTTGCGTATTAAGTCATTGCTTCATTATTAGCTTGCTATTCATATTTACTTTGAATGCCTACGCCGCTTACGAGCAACTCTCGCGGACACCCAATGAATGGTGAATAGACAATTTGCGGACAACTACTGTCGTGTTTAAGCCATTAATCAAAGCATTCGATGCTTCACAAAGAGTAACGAATCAATTTAAGTTTAGTTTATGGTCTTATGAACTGTAATTACTTTGTGATTTAAATAAGTTTCATTACTCTGTTATGTCCATGCGTTGAGTGATGACTAACGAGCGTATGAGCCGCCTTCCCGTATTCCTTGCTCCTTTAGAGCACTCAGCACTGTACACAGTCAAGAACACTACTATTACTACTCACTATTACTCGTGTACGCCGCTCAAGCATATCTGAAGTCCATGGTGTAACCAAGTGGCAGGTTGACGTCAATGTTCACAATCCAACACGAGCGTATGCCACCATGGCAATTATAATAGTACAAATTTGTTGCAAACCTTTATGAAAATTGAATTTTGAATAGTATTGTACAATTACAAACGCCTGAAAAGGTTTCTGTTGCATTTGAACACTGCCACTTCGTCGTGAACAATTGAAAATGCGCAACAGAGGAAAATGAACCCAAGTTCAGAAGCAACCGGAATGAAGAAATGTGTTGTTAAAATAATAGCGGGAAACAGTTGCAGTGAAGATATAATTGAATCAGTTGAACTAGTTTCTCCTCAAAGTCTAGGCTCCTTCCTGAAATCAAGGTACAGCGCAAAATTAGAATACCTAATGTCCTTTAATAATTTCGATATCAGACGCATCCATATGCGGAGGAACTGAAACTCTGAGTATAAGCAAACTGAATGGATCCAAAAGGGGGCTATATTGTCTGTCCCCTTGGTGCAATGAAAACCTATTGGGAGGCGTTGGACGACTGGATGAGCTCCACGGAGGGTTTAAACAGTAATGAAAATATAATATAAGGGGTTTGTGAAACGTCATTTAGGTGCGTTTACTGCACTTAGCTATCCAAGTTTCTCAAACCACGATTCACCCACAGGAACGTTTCGCTAGTGTAAGGTAGGGGCTGCTTCCTACCACGCGAAAGTTCCATCGATGAATTTGGACGGACTACAGCAGATGGCTGTCAGGGACTTGGGTGGTATGGGGCTCTCTGTTACCCTTGTTTTTCCATTGCGTTTGTAGTTAGCGATTAGTTTGCCTTTTCATGCCACGGAAAGCAGCTAGTCACAAAGTCAAGGTTCGTTGTGTAGAACATTTCCTGCAAGATGGGAAATATTTTTCCGCAGCGATTAGTCATCGTGAACTTTATGCTTATAGGCTACGTATTGGCAGGGCTCCTCTCGGCTAGTGGCCGCATAATACTGGGAATAAATCGCCAGCAGCAAAGCCAACTGCGCGCATTTCCAGTAAAGCCATTGTATTGCGTGCTGAGAATAAATTTCGTCCTTTCCGCAGCTGGTACTGGAAGTACCCTCGTACTGCTCTTTCTCCTTTCTCTTGAAAGAATTCTTTGCATTAATGAAAGCCGGTGGCATGGAAAGCTATTTACCAAAAGAAGAGCAAAATTACTTGTGCTCTTATCCTTTGTTCCCGCAGTGCTAGACTATACAGCTTCTTCGGCGGTGGCACTTCATAAAGGAGACCTGTTAATATCCGACATGTGCTATCGTCTAGACATCATCAGCACGCAATTATACCAAGTTGACGTTTGCTGGAGCATAGTCTTACTATTATGTACTCTACTTAATTATGTGTTATCGTATGTGTACCTCGTCAAGTCAAGAGCAGCCATAGAAGGACTACAACGCATCCGCAGAAATCGAGAAAAGACCATATTGAACAGTCTGGCATTGATTTTTCTAATTACCTTCTCAATGGAACTTGTTCCATGGATTATATACCTGCTCAATTCACTTCAGGTAAGGAGTACCATTGTTCTGCAAGCGGCCTACATTTTGGATTCATGTTTTTTGCCTGCTTCTACTTTCTTATTCTTGGCAATACATCCGGATCTCTCCGTTCAATTAGTCAAACCCTTGAAAAATATACGATGCCTGAATTCCTGTCGCATGAAGCAAAAAGTGTCTACGGTCTATGCAGGTTGACAAAGTATTGCAATCATTCAAGAATTACTGGAAAATGTTAAATAAAAAGCAGTGGACATTGCAATTACGCTCGGACTTGTTACTGCCTCCGACTTTCGCTGAAGAAACATCAGCTTTTGTGGAAAAGGTTTTGACTTCTTACCAAAGCGCAGTGCAATGCTGTAGAAATAGCACCATGCCACTGCAAATTCCTAGTGCGGATCAAATTACATCTGCAAAGAGTTGCTACAGATCTGATGATTAAAACGAATCAAGAATTCACGGAATTGTACCCGTTGGTAACAGCCACGTTAATGGAAAATATGTTTATTTCCAAAACGAGAAAAAGCGCGGCGCGTGATGACCGAGAAAGCGGAGCTTTCGGGCCAACCTAGACCCTTCTACAGCACGGTCTGTGCTGCCTGCCCTCCCCCAAGTTTCGCTTTCAGGGAGAACCAAACCTGGGGGAGGGAAAGCATTGTAACGGGACGTTGAGTTGGCATGTCGGCTGAGTGCCACGATGAACCAGTTATGATGTTTCTATAATTACCAAAAAGGAACATCACCAATCGCGGGTGGGTTGATTTATTGGTAAAACCTAATAGCTAATAATCTAATAGGTACAGGTACAGGTACCACTGATCTAATAGGTACAGGATAGCTTAGCAGTACCTATAGCGAAAGCTTTCCAAAATGGCACGCATATTCATCTGCTTGATGAGAATCGTTAAGTTTGACGCTGTAGTTAAGTTCACATAACAATAAATAGCTCACAATGACTTAGGTCTGATAAGGTGTTAAACTTGAACTCAACAATACCATTCGCAGCTGCTCTGAACTTTTGTTTGAACGTTAATAAACTAGGAACGGAATATCTTTTTTCGGCTGTCGACCCGTTTGATGGTGTCTGTAATAGATGTGAAAACACGCCCTACCAGCGGCTGGATGGGCAGTTATTAGAAAGTATCACAGATAGAACGCTTATCGAATCAGTGCTTTCGGCACTCTCTGGTGCCGTCGTCAGTGATGGGAAAAAGCTCTTTCCCATCACAGAAAGGAAGAGCTCTTTCCCATCACTGACGACGGCACCAGAGAGTTCCGAAAGCTCTGATTCGATAAGCGTTCTATCTGTGATACTTCCTAATAACTGCCCATCCATCTGCTGGTAGGGAGTGTTTTCAGATCTATTACAGATACCATCAAACGAGTCGACAGCCGGAAAAAAGATATCCGAACATAAACAAGCCCGTTACAAAACACCCAGTGTTCAAACAGGAACGGAATGGAATAAATACTAATATTTAGTACAACAATCGTGGAAGCTGTACCATCAAACACCTTCGTACTAATCGTGTCTTCACAAGTGTCTATAGTCATATGGAAATTCCACAGAGGAAATCACAATATATCAAAGTATATGCACTTTCATGTCAATAGAGCGGTGACTTCCTCTTCATAAAAACATTTGATTGAAAGCAAATTACACAACGGAATTCTCAGAAGCGCTATGGCGCGTCGTCAGCGGAAGTCGACTGCAACGAATCGTTTAGTATTATCAACTGCGGACGCAGAAGACATAAGAAAAGAATTCTGAAAGCTGCGTTCCGCATTTTACTATTAATAAACCTTTCTAGCCAGAATTCACGGTTTCGTCACTAAGGTAGGCATTATAAGGAAGTTTAAGATCAACGAAAACGCTAGGGCAAATAACATCGGCAGTACTGACACAGAATTAAATGTACTCAGAAGGAGGCTAACAACAAAAAACCCATATACCTGCGAGAAATAATGCTTCTGTCTATTAATCTTTGCGGCGAGGAATATCCGCATTTGAAACACAACTATTAAGTGCCACTGCGGGAGGTACAATGGTGCTCCGGAAATTGTTACTAATTATTGTCCAGTTGGCCATAATGCCCACGGAAATTAGATGCGATAGCATTAAGAACTAAAGCAGATAAGCTTATCTGCCACATCGTGCATATGCCTAACTTAGTAACCTAAAGCGCATTCGCCGCAATGAAAATGTTTATTTGCGCCTTTTTGAGGTGGTCACTCCTTTCGAAGCGTTCCGATACTGCAGGCTTTCTGCCTCTCTTTGACATTCTTGAAGGCCACGCTTTTTGCAATGGAAATAAAAGTTTCAAAGGGGCACATTGCTTGTCCACATGCCGGCAGTGTCAACGGGTATGGCGGCGACGCGGTTTCATTCTTGTAGCCAATGAAAACAAAGTGCTTGCCTGAAGCATTCTTGTACAGCTCAACCAAAATGCAGGATGCCAACGGTGGCAACTGCTCGTTGGATATGTTCAACGCGTACAGAAAGCTCAGCAGGGTTCCTTCGTGCTAAATATCTAGTCAATTTAACCGTGCATAAGCGCTAAAGCGTTCACTTTTACCGCTGAGTACATTATCATTTTCGACGGACCATTGGAACTTCTCCCTTTTACTTTATCTCTCATTGCGGAGGCCATTGATCCAATCAAGAGCCCTGAAAAGGAGCAAAGTGAATGCCAGCTGCCGCTTAAGGTCGCAACCTGAGTCAAATCGCGCTTTGGAAGGCGAGTTGAACTTTAGCAGCACGCGAAGATGTCGCAAGTCCCGCAGTATATGGTAGGCAGTTCTATTGAGTCCCAGGCGAGGATCGTACCACGACGAGAACACCCAACCTGGAATTTTGTAGCCCATTGCTTCTTCGCGTTCCAATGCGCCCTGAACTTTCGGCACGTTCTCCAGTTGGAAGTTTCTGATGCCCGTGCACGTTGACAGGAATTGAAAGAAGTCCGAATAGGCCTTTCCAATTTTGGCAACGATCTGCCTGTCTTCCTTTGCAGCAATCTCCGCTTTCGCTTTGCATTCCAGTTTGGTTTTCAATAGCTGAACAAATTGAAAAAGTGTCGCCGCATATCGAAACTAACTGAAGCGCACAAAGTCTTCCTTGATTGGGACAGTGTGCACTGGTATTGGTTGCCAGTAGATCATCGAATTCCAAATTTGGTCCTTCGTTGGCGGAAAGAGACCTGCAAGGTTGCAATAGGCGCTCGCCAGCGTTCTGTCGCTATCAGTGGAGCGTACATAGATCTGAAGAACGAAGCTCACCGACAAAAAGCGGACAATCCCAGTAGATGGCTATTTCACCTCAGATGCATTGTACCGAGACGAAAGAAAGTTGGCGTAGCGCGCCTTCAGGAAGCATCCGAGCTCGTACTGCTGCAGGCAGCCAAGCTAAATGGATTGCTGGATTGATTTGCGCTGCGCGGTCTCCGGCTTACTGGCAGGAGCTGTCGAAATCCATTTGGCCAAATCTCTTCCTTGTAAGGATCATTTGGATATGTACCCAATGGGCTACGTTCCCCGTGACGATAAAGCTGTAAGGAACTCCTGCATCAGGCAACGTACGCAGAGAAAGCTAGCCACGTAACGAGATCCGTTCCTCACGCATGAATTCCGCTGATTACAAAAGGAACTGATTTGACCAAAGACTTTCGGCATACTGTTAAATTATAATTTATGAACCTCTTAGTACACACATGCACACACACACACACTACTGAACCAATTCGTCAGAAGATTAAAAAATAATCAATTTCAGGGCATCTATTATTTATTCCGAAGGTACAACCACTTAGCGATATACCGATTAGACGCCTACTGCGTCTGGTAATCATTACTTGTGAATGTCTTCAATGGACAAATAACGTGGGAGAATTATTCCTAATGAGGTATCAATTTTCTTTCATCTTTAGTTTTGACACGCTTTATTAAACAATGTGTACTCTTTTTAATGCAAAGCAGGGGCCAGGTTAATGCATTTATTAAACCCGTGGACCACAGAGCCGGAATAACAGTTATTCATGCTTGTATCAGCCCTACCGTGTGAACGAAAACCAACTGTCGCGTGGAGCAGTCCATCGGGGATGCCAAAGCGCCAAGAAGTAGCCAGACAACATGCTGTACGATCGTCATTTCGAACTTTGCCTATCCTCAAGCCTTTAAGTACGATGTTCGTTGTGCAGGCGAGCACCAACAATAGGAAGCACTGTAATGATTGGTTGGGGCAATATGGCTGGCGGCTGTGTAGGTTGTTCCACGCCAAGGCATCCGAGCGCCGAGTGTAACCTTTACTGTACCGCCTCCGAATGCGTAGGAATGCCACAAGTACTGCTGCGTCAATCAAAAGTGCACATAATAAGAATTGTCACAACTGCTCACGCGTCAATGAATGACTGCACCCCTTTGGAGTTCTCAATTGCTATAATGCCATTGAATTAATGAACGCTAATGCGAAGCGACGTAAAGATTATGCACAAAAACTGGCTGCTCACATTTTAGGTCCACTGGTGAGTAATATTCGAAGGACACAATATAATAATGCACGTGTGTGGGTGACTATAACTGGTTTCCCAGCGGACGAACAGCTATGCGAAATACGGACGAGCAGATTCGGCAGCTTCTGCGGCTAGCTGGAAGTCGACCAAGTGATTAATGGACCCTTGACGTGCTCGTGGCTGTTGTCAAGTTGCGTGCTTCGTTTTGTATAACAGCAATGCATCCCGAACTGGTTGAGCCGACCAGAGATGAACTGCGCAAACACTGAGAGCTTATCTGTATGGAGCGGTAATGATCCCGCGAAACGCAAAGAATGTTGTTGCTTTTTTCCGATGATTCCCATCGAAGCAGCTGTGCTAGTTGCAACTTCTTTTTGCGATAAGCAGCTTTCGAGTCAGCTTGCGTTTCAACGGAACCAAATCATCTGATCAGCACTTTCAGCAATTTAAACGTTGTGCATTGCACAGCTACTTCGAAACACCGCGCAGAGGTTCAGCGATGACAAATCGCCTAACCAGTTTTTGAATAGTAACCCTACGGGAATTGCCACCGGTGAGTCAATATTACGGGTGAACTGAATGTCCCATTAGACTGCGAAGTCCATTGAAAAAGGAAGACTTATCACAATCGCGCGTGTCCACGGTTCCATTGGCCACGAAAAATTGCGCGTACAATTAATATTTATTCTTGGCATTTACTTTCAATGTGCAATTCACGATGGCAGCGCGTACTATTAGTAGAACAGTTAAGCCGTTTGAATATCGGATGCTTTGTAACGGGTTTCATGCTTGATTCTTTGGTGGAATTCTGACTTTCCCGTTTTTTGGTGATACCTGTAAGAAAACTGCAAATGCCCTACCAGCGGGTGGATGGGCGATTGTTAGTATTAATAATATCACAGGTCAGAACTCTTATCGTAGCTTTCGGAACGCCGTGGTTCCGTCGTCAGCGATGGCGAAAGGGAAGTGGTCGCCCTTTCGCCATCGCTGACGAAAGGGCGACCACTTCCCTTACTATTTATAGGTATTGTTGTAATGAAAGATACGGCAATAACCCGTTAGACGAAATCGTTTATTCCAAAACGAAAACAAGCGAAGCTTTCGGAACCAACCGTGTTCCGTCCTCAGCGCTAAACAATATTAATAACCGACCTATGGATGGTTATGTACTAACGGTGACCTAAGTCCGTTAGTACTGGTCGTGTGTCAAATCAACCGACATCATCGGAAGGATTGTTTTGAGAGGTTGGAGACGGACATAGGTCAACCGAGTGGTCTTTGCAACATTGTGTCGCATTAACCACAGTAGACCAAATGTCGCTGACTCCTACCCCCACATCCCTGCTGATACAGTTGTTGTGGCGGATGTACAATGCCTCTTTGATTTTTCTAAGACTGAATTCAGGTTCGTAATGCAGCCTTGAAACTGTAAGTTGATTTGGCGGTTTACAGCATGATATGACATGACATGGTTTACAACATGTCATCAAAACGGACGCGGGGAATATGATAGAAACTATTATCAAAAATCCTATTTTTAATATCATATTACTGACGACGGCACCAGAGAGTGCCGAAAGCTCTGATTCGATAAGCGGTCTATCTGTGATACTTTCTAATAGCTGCCCATCCATCCGCTGGTAGGGCGTGTTTCAGTTCTATTACAGATACCATCAAACGGGTCGACAGCCGTAAAAAGATATCCGAACATGAACAAGCCCGTTACAAAACACCCAGTGTTCAAACAAATTACTATTTAGTATCATAAACCAATGGCTTCAATCCCGTTGAAACACTGAACAACTGCACGGAGCTTTCGGGACTCTCCTTGTCCCGTCTTCAGCGTGTTACTCAGAATGTGTAATGAGTTTTTTACATTACACATTCTGAGTAACACGCTGAAGATGGGACAAGGAGAGTCCCGAAAGCTCCGTGTAATTGTTCAGTGTTTCAACGGGATTGAAGCCGTTGCTTAATTATATTAAATATGAGATCGTATCCCGTATTTCGAAATCCTATTTTCAATATCATATTACTATTACTATGATGTTGAGTTTTCACGGATTTTTTCCCGTTGCTATACGTGGATGGATCTGTAAGTAAACTGACACGGTCTCCCTACCAACGGATGGATGAGAGTAGTTATTAGAAGACACGGTCAGAGAAGTATGAGTTATATGGATGGATGGATGGATGAGAGTAGTTGTTAGATGGATGGATGAGAGTAGTTATTAGAAGACACGGTATTATATGATGTTGAGTTTTCACGGATTTTTTCCCGTTGCTGTACGTGGATGGATCTGTAAGTAAACTGACACGGTCTCCCTACCAACGGATGGATGAGAGTAGTTATTAGAAGACACCGTCAGAGAACAACGTACGGTTTAATCTCGGATATTTCGGAACGCTCGAGTTCCGAAATTAAACCATACGTTGTTCTCTGACTGTGTCTAATAACTAACCGTCTAATAAGTACTCTCATGCATCCGTTGGTAGGGAGACCGTGTCAGTTTACTTACAGATCCATCCACGTACATAGCAACGGGAAAAATCCGTGAAAACTCAACATCATGAAAATCCATGCTCCCGGTAAAAAGACATCCCGTCTTCCGAAATTACTATTACTATTAATAAAGGGATTCTGACGGGGTTGAAGCTTCATTGTTTCAAGTGAAGGTAAGTCACCTGTGCAAAATTATCTAATGTTATGGCATAGCATTTAGAACGGATCTTGAAGGTTTCTTCAGCGCTAATACGCAACGAGCTTCGTCGTGAGCACGATTGTCAAGAACTGTAATCACGACTTAGCCCGCTGTACATTAGCGTTGAAGACGGGATCAAAAATAGGTGTCGAAAGCTACGCTATAACATGAGATAATTTGGGTCTAGTCTGTTTGCTGCCCTGCAGGGGCACTGTCGTCGCAGCTGCAGTTTTCTCGCTAGATGGCGTTGATGTGGCTTCAGCTTGTCTGTACTTTAATTTAACGTAACTTAGGATTAAAAGGGTCCACACAAAGTCAGAAATGATTCTTTTTCACGTTATGCGTTGTGAATCTCTAAAAGTAGAAACTAGATAAGATTTGAAACCACTAAATATCCATAGGAGTTCTTCGCTGCTGTCGCGGCGAATGCATTTTACACGTTGCGCTGCACAGGGACCTTCACACAACTCATTGCGAATACTTACTGGCAGTAAACAAATGAACTTGAAATGCATGCAATTGCTGAGCCACTTGAATGTACCTGTTGTGACTTACGATCTCTTCAGTATAGGAAAGTTCATTTTGCGCGCTGAAATCCAATGCTTCTCAGATCATAACGTTTTCATCTCCAGCAGCCAGCAGTGAAAGAAAGAAAGCCGACCACTATTTAAGCCCTGCTACAAAAAATCCGACTCGTTAGCCTTCGCCGGTCGAGTTTTTGCAACTGTAATTGCTGCAAACGAGCAAACAGCAATTATTAAAAATAACATTTGCGGAGAAAATGACCGGTTGACATCGCTCGCAACGAGATGGAACTTAACATCCGCAGCTTCTGAAGCATTTGTAGCCTTGCAAACGCTAACAGGGCGACATTTTGCTAATGACATGGAACGATCAGTTTTCGGCAGGCCGCACAACTTTCCAAGGATAATTCGCAGGACTTTACTCCTGCTTGCCGGCTCACGATGTTCAATCCAGGCGTAATGTATTAGATAACTGACGAGTGACTCAGGGGGATGCCACCGCTAGCCAAGGATTGAGCCACGACGAAAACAACGTGGAGGGCTGTTGACGTAAACAGCACAGGGAACGATCCCGTGTCCAAGGTCAGGGTTGTTATCGAAAACAGGCTCATTCAGCCAATCGTCGCGCGACCTGCTCAGACCCCTGAGCCGGATGAGACTATATAAGAACGTGGGACGAAGGGAGGGGCCCCGTGCAGACCATTCGTATCTACCCTTTGTATCGGTATTCTTCATTAAGGACTTCGACCAAGGCTACTGGGGGTTATTACCTGTGCGCGTGCAAGCTCATACTGTATATATCATCAACTCGTAAGCCTGCTCAGGATTATCGGAACGCTAATGCCCGGCGAAGATAGGTTGCCAACCGCGTGGTCTTTCACGATGACGCCCTTGCGATATGAGAGCTGTCCGGTTTTGCCAGTGCCGGACGACCGGTTTTGAAATGAACCGACTTTGTCGACACTGGACACTAGTTTTTGCGCAATGATTGTGCAAAGCGTTTCACTCGGTCACTCTTCAACCTTGCTAACCAGGCAGTCGCGCGAAGGTGGCGTAACTCAAGGGTTCCTTTGTCCAGGGCATGTGATTAAGAAGAATAGGATGAGTTACATTGCAGAGAAAAGGAACGTGCATTTACGTCTGCTATACTGTCATGTTCCCTAGACCAATTAATGCAAACTCGGGACTCTTGGGTCGACGATAGTAAAGGTAATTTGTTGATTATTCGTTGTTCTGCAGTGCATGCGTTGTTTATACGTAATAGCCTTTGGAATAACCGTTCGTTAATAGTGCCTTAATGCTTTGCATTCGTTTCTTATTATTTACTGCGTTAACGCCCGCGTCTATCCTGAGGCGCTTATTTTGGCCACGCCCGTTACTGCATAGTTGCTGGTGTGTTGCATGAACTGCGTATGAATTATAGTGACAAACAGTTTTGGTGACGCTAACCAAAGAAACATTCATTCTTTATTGATATGTAACTCCGTTCAACGCCTCTATGCCCTTCCGTTTCTATTCTACGTTATGTCTTGTAGACCATTTACCATTGCAGTATGCAAAGATTAGTCGCTGCTTAGCGTGTAAGAATGTACGCGTGGTACAACAGGAAACTGCTGCTTCATCCCTGGAAAGGGCAAATGGTCGTAGCAGGGTTCATGATGCTCTCGGGCGATTTAATCTCGCAACTAGCAATTGAACGTCGGCGTTCCTTGAACGAGATAGAAATTGAAAGGGCAGCTCGGTTTCTTTTCATGGGCACCTTCTACGTTGGGCCTTCCCTATGGGCCTGGTTTACTTTGTTGGAGCGACGGCTGCCGGGTAGCACCATTGCGGTGGCAGTTAAACGAACAATGTTGGACCAGCTTGTTTTTGCCCCCGTATCCTACGTAGGCTTTTTGTTCTTAATCGGCTTCCTCAGACGGATGGACGGCGACGGGGTGCTTGAAAAGGTGAAGACTGAATTTTGGCCAGTGTATTCTGCCAATTTAAAAGTCTGGCCAGCAGTTCAGCTGTTGAACTTTTATATCGTTCCCGTACAGCATAGGCTATTCATTACGAAGTGCGTCGGCTTCATATGGAATGCATATTTGTCTTGGAAAACAAATCGACCGCCAAATGGTGACTTCAGTTCAGATGGATCCAAATAGGTCTATCTCATTTTTTTCATTATTAGTTATCTGTCTTTTACTCCAAAGACTTGAGGCGTTCTAAACGCTCCTTTGCATCCGTTAAATTTTCGTGCAACTGAGTTGGTTGCCGGCTTACTTGTACGCAATGAAACTGTTACTTATTGCCCCAACCCCATATTCTTACTTGATGTGTTTCATTCTCTTCGTGACTGTCAGCAAAGAACAATAAAAGTTTCAGTCATCTTACCGAGTGTCATTTTTTAGCGCAATGCATGACGAAGCTACAAGTTTCTGTTTCGATAGAAACAAGTTCACCCGTTCCGCGTTCAATGCGCAGCAGCTGCTGCGCGATGCAATGGAGCGGGGCTTCTCGTTGGAACGCATTCGGGATGATCTGCGTGTGTACCTGAAAATCATACAGAACAACATGATCGAGATGATCAACCAAGACTATTCGCGCTTTGTTCTTCTTTCCAGCAACGTTGTCGGTTTGCGTTCTCCGGTTGACAACCTGGTGCAATCAGTGGAAAGTGCTGCTAACGAACTTGATCTGTCGGATACTCACCTCAAAGTGGGCGAACTAACGGGCAAGTTGGAAGAGCAGCGTCGTTTGAGCTCGCACGCACAAATGTTGCATTACAAGTTGACCACAATGCAACTGCTGCAAAGAATAAAGCATCTCTTGAAAGCTTCAAATCCGGATCGCTTTGTCCTTGCTGCCTTGGCAAGGCATATTGTGAAAGCAAAGGTGGTGGTCGAACAGAGCGACGATGAGGCAAACAGGGGTACTTTAAATCATTGCTTAGGCCAGATTGGAGAATATCTGCAAAGCGAATTCGGTGCTTCATTTCCCGCTGCAATTAGAAACAAGGATTATAATCGCATTGGCCAACTGCTAGAGCTGTTTACGGCCTGCGGCTGCGACGATGCATTGCACGCTGTTTTTATAGCGGAATTTGTGAATCCGCGATTGAAAGAGTGCCAGTCGAAGCGCGAAGCAGCCTTCAAAGCAGTATTGTCAGAGTTGAACGCTATTCACCAAGAATATTCATCCGTGCTGTCCAAAGTGGTGGGATATTCAGGGGGCGCCTTTCTGGCGGACTGCCTCCTAATGGCTCTGGTTGGCTTTACGGAACGGCATTTGAAGTCCATTTTTATTCCAACGGATCCGTCCAACTTCCGCGACTCGTTCAGAGCGTTCAACGCCTTTGTGGCGGACTTTGTTCGCAGATGCGTTCACGTTGAGCCTTCAACTTCAAAGCTGCTAAAGCTGACCCGATCCAAATTTGACGTCCAGATCTACCATCAGCTTTGCTGCCTGGAAACACTGGGCGGTCTTGAAGAAGTCATGGTGCCTTCCGCGCGGTTGGAGCGTGCGACCGGCAGCGTTTACCAGTTCAAGCTACACAACCTTCTGCGCAACGCGTTGGAAAGGATATGGAGTGACGAGCAAGCAACGGACGGTTTTTTCTTGCTCCCGTTGGCTTGGTCCTGCTTAGTTCTCACTTTCAGGTTCGTATGCTTGTCACTTTTCAGAAAGAACAAGTTTTAATTTAGTGTACTGTAGGTTTTGAGATGAATGTTGCTTGGTTAGTTAAACGGCGCTTTTACTAGGTTCCCAATTGAGAGTTATGCCATTTGACCTTGCTCCCCAAAGCGTCAGGAAGAGCAAGTTGTTCGGTCGCGTGCGAAGTGTTCTGCTCTTTCGATAATGCAGATAATGTCACCCACCGACTGCATGTTAAATTTAGCCGCTTGTATCACAAACAGGTTTTGATAAAGTAATCTTCGCTCCATGGAGCTCGCCAAACGACGATAATCGAATTGAATATCGAGTGCCGTCCATGCTGCATGTCGTTTTCGGAGTCGCGTAAGCTGCCGCTTTGGAATGTCGCAAGCTATGCTAAGCAAAAGCAGCAGTCAATGTAGGCTGACTTCAACATGTAAATTCACTGGCACTTTATTCTTGTACTATAGGTGAAAGTGCATAATCTCTGTAAACTCTCTATTGTTGCAATAGTTAAGAAGTTGGGAAAAAAGTTACGAAACGAACAGATCCGCTTTAGGTCGACCAGCGAGAATCGGTTTGGAATTGCCTTATGTATCTTGCAGAGGCAAGCGTAAACTCCATGTAGTTTCGCGTCCAAGTTGGGCAGCAGAAAGTAGTATTAGTTTTCATATTAACTTAGCGAACAAGAACCTTAGCGAGGTGTTAGGACTGTGTTTCCCAATGGGAGCGATATCGCCCCCTGGGGGGCGATTTTGATGCTCCGGGAGCCGATGAAGGCCAGGGGGCGATAGAAGGCTAAGGCGAGAGGCCCTTCGGCCGTCGGTCCATCGCCCCGTCGATCTCGATTCGTCAGAGGAAGGGATTCTTGACAAAACCTCGCTCCTCCCAAACATTACCCAACGGCAGTCATCCAAAGACTATTGCCGTGAATAGCCTATACGCCGTTTGGCACCGATATGCTTGGCCGTACCGGCTCGCCCGGAGCCACCTCTATGTGGCCTGTCGCGGGATAGTGACGTGAAAAGCTATTTGCCATCTCCCCAAAAGGCGCCGAGAAAATGACGTCATACCAGCAAGGCCCAAGAAATAGTGGTGCAAAACGGAGGGAAAGAGCAGTTTGAACCCCGTGCGCGACGACAGAGCCTACGGGGGCGATGACGACCTCTAGGGGGGCGATGGCGAGCAAAAGGTTGGGAAACACTGTGTTAGGAGATCGGTTTGACATTTTGGCCTTTCGCTTGACTTTGCCGTAGGAAAATACTGAAGGGAACAAGGCTGGCTGTGAACTTCAAGTCAGTAATTCGCGTATGCAAGCAAGATTTCATTCTCTATTCCCCTTGGCGTGGTAACGTAACAACTCCCATTTGTCAGTGAAAAAGTAGCCTCAGGTTTACCTCTGTTGGACGTACGATTTCGGTGATCAGGTGACCTGCTGTTTTAGGTTACTTAATAGCAGACTTTAAGAATGTCATTTCACACCAATATTAGGCAATTGCGTATTGCAACAAGCCACTTCGTCGTGAAAGTTGTCGTTTTTATCAAAATATTTCTGTCTCTGCTTTTGTGCCTTGGCTTTTGTCGTGTCGTTTTGTAGACGCCAATCCAAAAAGTAAGGTGGGCTTGCGTTGTTCGCCGCTATTGGTTCCAGAGGCTTCCGCAGGAAAAAATCCCCATGCATAATCACACCCCCTGAGCTAAATGGCTAATAATCCTCATGTAGTCGGTCAGTTTCTTCCAGTGCACTTTACGTCGTCTCACATGTTTTTCTGTACGTAGGTGTTTTTACGCAGCATTGCATGGAATACAATGACAAGGCCTTATCCAAATGTTTCACGGTTTTTACCCCGTTTAGTAGAAGCCTTTAATTTCCATAAAAGGCACAATACTGCAGAGCTTTCGGGCGCGTACCTTGCGCCCGTCATCAGTGAAAAAACCCACTTCATCGACTGCCCAGCCAGTCAACGGATCAGCAAGCTCATCCGCTAGAACGTCCGGGCTGGCAACATCAGCTATCAGGTACTACCTTTTACCCGTCCAGCGTCCGTCGCCTGCCCATCTAGCCCTGCAGAGAGCGAGCATCCAAACCGACCGACCGGGACAGTGACGCAACACAAAATGATGATTGAGGCAACGGCAGTAGCTTCCCGAACCCGTCTGAAGTGTCTTTAAACTACGGGTTTTAAAGTCCTTTCCTGATGGTGGCCTTCTTTCTTCATTATTCCCTTTCCGATGTTTCTGCCCTTTTCTGTCGTTGCCAAGTCCAGTCTGGTAGAGTCCAGTGCCCCGTGCAGCACGTTTCATATAACAAATGTTCTTCTTTTCTACAGGGTTGGTGCACATATGCGATCCAAATGTTTTACGGTTTTTACCCCGTTTAATAAAAGCCTTTAATTTCCATAAAAGGCACAATACTGCAGAGTTTTCGGGCGCGTACCTTGCGCCCGTCATCATTGTAAAAACCCACTTCATCGACTGCCCAGCCAGTCAACGGATCAGCAAGCTCATCCGCTGGACCGTCCGGGCTGGCAACATCACCTATCAGGTACTACGGACGCTGGACGGGTACAAGGGTAGTACCTGACAGCTGATGTTGCCAGCCCGGACGGTCTAGCGGATGAGCTTGCTGATCCGTTGTGCCTTTTATGGAAATTAAAGGCTTTTACTAAACGGGGTAAAAACCGTGAAACATTTGGATCGCATATGTACATCAACCCCGTAGAAAAGAAGAACATTAGACAAGCCCTTATTTTCTTTAGTGACTTGTATCGACATGGTTATTGCTCACCGCGCTGTACTGACTGAAATGTTTCTTCGCTGAGGATGGGGCACAACTCCCGAAAGCTCTGGGATCTGATGCGAAATAAATAATCGCAATGATGGTGTGAAGTTTATAACTGAACGATGCTCTGCTACACCGTTACCAAGCGAAGTGTATGCAAGAACAAAAGTATCTGCACACGCTCAGTGCATAGCGGTGTATGTAGGCATGACAACTTCACCGTGACGCGCGAAGTGACGACGCCTACATACCTCATTTACATTTTGTACATCTGAAGATTTGAAGGTTGCTTTGTCGTCATAGCGTGAGTCAAATACTTCCCCATACAAATTGCCTGGAGTTAAATTTGCGGGTATGAAATCACCGATAACGTGTCTGCTGTTAAGCTTTTGCCACAGGTAGTAAGTACGTTGGCAGTATTGTAACCGCAAGCGGTTCCCGCGTGAGTTACTAATAGCTTCGTTGTTTGCACTGCAGGTCAGGTATGTACCAAAGAAGTGACGTAAACTCGGTGGCCCAATTGAATTTCTGCAAGCTGATTCCACTGTTAATCCTAAATGTTTTCCAGGTTGTTGAACTTATACGACAGCTTTGTTGGCGCCTATTGTCGACACTGCGAATCTCTGTTGGACCAGCTCGATTTTGCCTCGGACAAGCCGTCGTCTACGCTGACCGTCGAGGCCATTGCTTATTTCGTAAACGATGGTTTTCAGTTTGTAGATTTTTTGTCAACAATCTATGAGCGTCTGCTGCTGCCCAAGCTGACCAGCGACCCGTCGATATCCCAAGTTCATAAGGTCTTGAAAGCCAGCTTAACGTCAATTGAGCAGGGCCTTTCCCGCTTTGTCAGTGGTTTGCTAACCGACTGGTTATCTAGTCGCCTTATCCATCATTGGGCTGCGGTTAGCGATCTGCCCCGATTGTTCCGATGGACGCGCAAGGAGAGCCCAACTACGGCATCCTCTTACATGATGGACGGTTGCAATTTGCTAGCTAAAATCCAACAGTTGTTCTCCGACCTAACTGTGTCCGACGACGTACTGCGCGATATGTATCGCGTTGCCCTCGACAGGGCGACCTCCGTATACGCTACCAACGTGTCCCAGGTACTCAGTTCGGTTGATCAGGTGTCGTCGAGCCTTAGCAAACTGAAACGTGGTACCAAAGCGACGGCAGCTGACGTTCTGAGCGACGATGGCAAAATTAAGTTGCAACTGCAGCTTGACCTGACCAAAGTTGAAACCGTCTTGGACAGTCTCCCATTGCCGGACGACTGCGATGCCCATTTGGGGCTGGCTCGCTTGATCGCAGAAGTCGGTGGATTGCCCTAACGTGACGTCATCGGGTCTGATTGTTCCTCAGCGTTTTCTTGTCAGGTGCAAATGGCTAAAACTTGCTTGTCTTTGAAATTTACTCTTATATCGGGTAGTTAAGCGGACTATGCGGTGAAGCATTGCGGTCGGAATGTTTAATATGGAGAACGGCTCTATGTTCGGCAAAAGCTGAGACATTAAATAACTTTCTGTTTATCAACGAGTGTTCGCTTGTGCATGTACCGCTGGTGGACGCTTCTAGGGGAAAGCTGGCAAGCCGGTCAAGAGTGCGCGCCTCCGCATTCGGAGGTGCCAATCAAACGTTGGGGAAACTGGCTTCTGCGCGAAGCTCAAGCACTAGCCGGGTGTTGTTTGGACTTCCGGAATCAGGCGAAGGTAGACGATCGACGTCAAAAAGTCGCTAGCATTTTAACCGCGTATTTACTTAGAGAGTGGTCGATCAGATAACAGCGGTGTAAAACCTCCGCTTCTCCCGGGAGATGACCAAGAGGAGACCATTAAGACAGCCTGTCAACTGTCTGGCCATTGTGTACGCTGACGATGTTCTCCTGGAAAATTCTGTGGGCGGACGGGTTGCAAATGCCGGCCAATCTTTGAGCATGTATAAAGTTTCGTTCCTCCCGGTGCGCCCACTAATTATCGACAACGCGCGATCGGTGCGACTGTTGGAAACGTCAAGGCTCCCATTGACCTCGGGCGCCTTCTGTCTAACGCGCGCACCCTTTTTTCCAACAGCAGCAATGTCAAACGAAAGTTCCGAGGAGACGACAGCGATACCCATTTACGAGCTGCGACTAGACAAAGGTGGGTGAACACTGCTTTCAATTGCGCAGTTTGTTGTGGTTTGTCGCTTCAGGATCTCAGGAGGTGGTTGATGTATCCATTGGGAACCCATTAATCCTGCGGTGCACGGATCCGAGCAGAATGTACAGCAATAACGAATTTCTTTTTTGGCTGCATCAAGGACAGCGCTTGACTGAACGCAACGGAACGCTGGTTACAACGAGCGATGACATGTATTAATAGTTTGCCGTGGTTCTTCATCCGCTTGATGCTAATCATTTCCGAAATAGGAAGGTGTCTGATTTGAAAATACTCCAAGCGGACAACAGCTGCGGTGGCATGTACGAGTGCATTGCTAAGTCAGGACAGCGCACCTTGATGAAAGCCAAGCTGAGGGTTCGCATCGGGCAAGGTTAACGCGAGGTCTGATTCGGCGCCCTCTAGCAACGTATTTGCCTTGCAGGGACGGCCAGCAGTCGACGTATTGAAGAGGACGAGCTTTGTCCGCCCGAAATGAGCGACTTTTGCAGCAATGGCGGAAAGTGTCTGCTGCATAAGCCGACTAGCACCTATTTGTGCAGGTATGTTATATACGTTCGCGGTTGCGTCGCTTATTGTGGGAGTTTCGCTTTCAGGTGCCCGGCTGAGTACGTTGGAAGACGATGCGAGTATTTGGAGAGCCTAGTGGTTTCTAGCAAGCGACACAACGAAGACTGCAACAGTATGTACTTTTGCGCCGACGTTTGCCTCCTCTCATGTTTGCGTGTTAAAAAAATTTTAGACGTTGTCGCCGAACGAAACCGCGGCATAGTTGTCTGCTCTTTGTTAAGTTGCCTACTTTTCCTAGTAATATTCTGCTTTGTGCTGTACATCAGGCACAGGCAAGTGGCTACGGTATTTTTACATTTTCAAGTACAGTAACCAGATTTGCAGGCAAGCCGTCAAACGGCCCTTAAAGCGCGACGACACTCCCGGCCATGTACGCAGCGGCGCGTGTTCCAGCAAGCGACTGATCCAACTACAGGTGATTTGTCATTTCCTTTGAATTGTCCAGTTGAAAAACTGCGTAAAGCATGCTCGCGTGGCAAGCAAAACCAGACTTGGAGAATAGGCGTTGGTTGCGCCCGTTTGAATGACTAAGGTTTAAGGCGTGTTAATTCCTTATTGTTATAAGAAACGTACTGGAAGACCGCGGGATCTGCGGTTGGGTACGATTTGAAAATTGTATTAGGAAGTTGAAAATTCCACGCGTAGATAATTAGCAGCTAATTTAAATTGAGTTCCCTTATGGGCGACAAGGCGAAATCCTAGGGTCGAGGATCGTGTCATGAAACCTTGCTTTCTGTTTCGCCACCGAAATGAATCAGTAGATTGCCCAACCTAGGCGCGCTCTGATTGATATATATTCATGGGTCATTTTTGATTGTCGCTCCATCACACACGCGTTTTATTTTACCAATCCTTCTTTGACTAAATAATAGCCTCAAAAAGCAACGGTGACTTGACGCTAACGAGTAGTCTATGCCCAAAGAGAAGCAGTACACTTATGAAACGATATGCCACTTTTAACAATCGGTATCTTTAATTACGTAACCACCGGTTAAATGCCAATCAATTAACGGTGCGTGAGCAAAAGTATTACCCTTTTACGGCGCTTTCACTTTGTCTGATCAAGGAGAAAACGTTTCATCATCAGCGGAAGGAGCTCACGTTCGAGTAATTGTTACACCATGACAGTTGTAGTTGGTCTGTTTGTTATTCATTATTGTTATTGTTTTAAAATTTCCGACTTTAATTTTATCGTATGCATGTACAATGCTGCACAAACGAGCGGAGACGCACGACGGCCCGTTTGAGCATCTCAAGGAAGTGGAATGCTGCATTGCCTTCGAGGCCACAGTTCGCTAGTGGTGCAAGATGTTCAGCAATCTTTTCAAAACATCTCTACCAGCGCCGCTCCATTGCTGTGCGCGTTTGACACTAGCTTACCGTCCAGTAGCCGGTGGGATATTAAAGCATTTGAATTCCTGGTTTTCGCTGTTCAATCAGAAGCCTAAGGAGACGTAGCACTAATGCCCCCATGCTTCCCGATTAGGGAGCGCGTTTTCCTTTTGCCCCCAGACAATTCTGTTGCGTGCAAATGATGGAATTTACTATTATTTAATATCAATAATTCGCCTAAGCTGTTAATTGAATCGCTGCAGTGGGGGAGAAGGAAGGATAACGGTCTATGAAAGTGAAAATTTTTGACAAGTTACCTTTTGACATTGTAGGCTCTCGTTCCTCGTACTTCGTCTGCGTCATCCGCCTGGCGGATGACTGCTCAAGAAGTAAGCCTAAGCGATGAACGCCCACCGTTAAACGGCCTATCCGCTTGTCTGCTGTTGCCGCAGAGACCGAAGGCAAGACTAAACGCTTGCTCAGACTAGCGTTGACGATCACCCAATGCGCCGCTCCCTGCTGGAGGCCCACGTTGCGCTGATTTCTCCATCGTTGTAACGGGTCAGGAGAAGGCCACGCCATGTAAGGCTTTGCTGAAAAAGCGCGCCGTCAAGGCGGCTGCCTACGGTAAACGGTTTTGTATCTTTGGTGCCAAGCGTTGTGCCTCGAAGTGATTTTATTAGTAAGCGTGTCGATCAGCCAAATTACAGCTTCACACATCAATGAGACCCTCAATGCGCAAACAGCTCAACTCAACTGCAGGGTCATCACCGTCACGGGCGACTGTGGTGACAGCGTAGGCGGTCTACAAAGTTTCCTTTATTGGTTCCGCAAGCGGGGCGACGACCCTTCGTCTCACTTACCCCACTGCTTAGCATTGAGATGATCGCTCTGTACGTGGACGGGTAGAGTGGCATTGTCAGCTTGGTGATGCCCTGCTGTATTGGACAGCCGACGCACCCCCTGATGTTGCTACTGCAAAATAGGGTAGCGTAGTTGACCTGTACGCGCACTGTTGGCTTACAGTAAACCGAGGGTGGGCAACGTTCTCCAGGCGCAAGGAAACCACAGAACGCTCGTGTAGACTTGGACAGTGGTGTCGGATAGAATGTCTCTTACTATACGTCCATGGTTAGCGACCACAATGTTCACCATCAAGGGCTGGCTCAAGTCGACCGGGTATTTTTGAGATCCCCTTAAGTCCGTGACCGTCAGATTAAGTACCTTTAATGTGTAGTTAGGCTGGCCTGTTGATTGAAAGGCTGCTCCGGATGGTTTAATGCTGGACAAAAAGTGTTGGTCTACCTGGGCGACATTCCTGGAAGCGCAAACCTTTTTCAACTGCGCTTGGAACTGGACAGCGCGCAAGAACAGTTGCTAAGCAGACAGCGAAAGTCAATGTCAGCAGCATCTTTGCCGTTCACGCACAGACGTACCCAACTGCCACCCTATATGAACCCCATCTTTCGGTCTGATAGCCTGCGCAAACAACCGTCCGTTGTTTAAGCCGATTATTGAGATAACGCATTCTGTGCATCCCATCGGTCTTTGCCAATGGCAGGTTCATCAAGGCGACCAAAGGCTATGCAGTGGAAAGAAAGGGAGACAATATAGGAGTCTCCCTTTTTAGACGAGACGATTCGTCAGCCGTGTTTAACTGTCTTGCACACGCCGGGCGCGTGTGCCTGTCGGTCGTTCTCTTTTGATCGTGGCAGATAGCTGTGCAGCAATGACACTGTCAGTGGGGCAACTTGAATTTAGGCCGCACCAGGAATGGAGTAGTTGTGCGACGATCGAGCAACAATTGGCAGTTGACGGCTGAAAAAAATGATGTGTCAGAATACGAAAAGGCAAGATGGCAAGCGCTCGACATCGCCTCTGTACCTTTGGCTTAGTTTCCACCTCATCCATCGCCAGTCCGGTTCCACTCGGGACGGGAGGTGCGAGCGGATCCCATGCCGCCTACCTCGGTCGGAACAAACAAAGCGCAACAGGTGGCTAGTCACGCACGGTGGCAACGACGACGGTCACATCCATTGTTGACACCTTACCGAAAGGACGTTTGCGGCAGGATGTCGCTGCGGTCGAATTGCGGTGCGGCTTAATAAGACGAGGGCCCATTTCTGGTTCAACCTTTGCACCGGAAAACGTCGAATGGGCTTATCGCGAAACAGCGGATTCCAATAGTAGGCGAGTCACCGTTGTGGCTTACAGGCCACTGTCTTCGTACCGACGAGGGGCTGTTTTGCAGGTCGACGACTGTTTTGAAGACCAGTTTTAAGGCCACCCTTTGTTTGGCGGTGAAACTGAACCTGGCACGTTGACCGACCGGACAAATAGCCATACGGAGTGCGGTCGTCTGCACATCGGTCAACTGGCAGAAGCACGGCGCCGTCCCGTGCACGCGCACAATACGCTGTAACCACTCGGCCGTTTTAAATTGAAACACTCATGCCACGGCTGACAGGTAAACAGGTCTCCTATTGTCACTACGCCGCAATTGTCCTCGTCAACAGTTTGTAGAATTCCAACACCGCCGGCGGTTCGGTTTCGCGAGCGCCGCTGACTGTTACCGGTCTGGTGGATCCAATTTCGCCCAGTCCGTTCTGCCGGCAGTCCCAGTTGGGCCCAAAGGATGACCAGGGTCGGGCCGGAAGACGAGGCAACCGGTCGACCGGCCCGTAGGACGGGTCTGTTCGTCAAGGCGGTCGATCTGAAGAAGGTACCCGCGCAGTGAGTGCGCGCACGTGCCGCCTTAACCGTTGCACCATTTTCAGGCCAACAAGCCTCTAATGGAGAAACGCCGCAGGGCAAGAATAAACAAAAGTCTCGACGAGCTCAAGGCAATGCTCATGGGTTCCATGAAGCGTTCGGTAGGGGGTTCGGTGCAGTGCCGTTTCCGCGTTGACATCCGTTGCGCAGATTCCCGCCCATTCGAAATGGGAGAAGGCGGACATACTGGAAATGAGCGTCCAGTACGTAAGGACCCTTAGATGTCAAGTGAACTCTCGTAAGCTGCGACGGTTGGCTCGATTCGTGATGCTCTTTTGAGCGCAGTTGCTGTACAGGGGACGAAGTTGCCATTGGATACGCTCAGTTTATAGCTGGCTTCATGAATTGCATCCATCAGATACAGAAGTTGGCCGTCCTAGACGCTGACCCTGAAACCAAGGAGCGCTATCAGCCACTGGTTGACCAGCTGATGGCTCATTTGAAGCGATTTACGGACGACGCCTCGAGGTAGAGAGTATGGGCCCACCGTTCGGTGATGCATTCAAACGAACTTTAACTTTTAAGCAACGTTTCCATTAATTTTCCCAATTCTCCTAACTGTTCTAATTCGCCAGTTGGCCACGTTTCGGACGACACTCCCACCGCACCCATACCGTTGTCTACGAGCTTTCACCTACACACTGGCAGGCTGCCACACGATGTTAGTCCAGTCATTGCTCTTGAAGGCTGCGCTGAGTCGCGAGAAATCGCTCGGCAGACCCCTGGATCGTTGTGGCGCCCTTGGTGATCGTTTCGATTCATCTGTTACCGCGTTTTGTTAGCATGATAAAGTCATGAGAATCGCTGTGCGGCCTTTTGTTTCCTCGCCAGCCGAGCTGGGCGGTGTGTGGCACATATGTGACCTGTCGTCTCTCGTCGAAGCATGGCAGCACGCGTAGGACGTCACTTTGGATACACGTTGTTGACTGTGTGGACAGAAACCGGTTGCAACGAACTAATCGGTACCATCAATGACGTAGTTTCGTTGCAAGTGATGTCGTGCTGTGCCGGAAACGAACGGAGAAGAAGGTCAACCGGTCTCTCAGGGTAAACCGAAACCGCCAGCGTTCGGTTCTTGGGTCCCTGACCTTGCCACAGGTTTAGCCGAACCGTCTGCGTGGCAGAACTCGCTTGTGCGCCCACAAGTTGCATGGTCGTCTCATGGCGCACCGAACGAGAAAGCGGTGTTCCTTTAACGCCCACGTTGAAAAATTCGTGGTTCCCCTAGGGAATAGCCGAAGGGCCGGCTAACGAGTGCTGTAGTTATCATTTGGCGTTGTACTCTGTCGTATTCCTGCTTGGCCCTTTTGCTGATACCTGTAATAAATGTGCAAATGCCCTACCAGCGGATGGATGGGCGCTTATTATAAATACCGTGGGTCAAAAACTCTGATCATGTCTTTCGGTACACCCTGGTTCCGAAAGCTACGGTAAGAGTTCTTGACCTGTGATATTTCTAATTGGCGGCCAACCATCCGCTGGGAGGGCATTCGCAGATTTATTACAGATATCGTGAAAAAACGGGAAAGCCGAAATACGGCAGAACGAACATGAAACCCGTTACAAAGCATCCAGTATTCATTGGCGTTGTTCTTTCGAATTGAGCTCTTCTCGGTCGGCTATTTCAGTCAACTGCATAATGGTAGTACAACAGGCAAGGTGATCTACCTTGTTAGCAGTTAGAAAGTGAAATTTACCGTGGCACTGATTGGTGGCTTATATTCGCATTAATAGAAGTGAGATGCGTCGACCAGTTGTACCTTGTTCTGGTAGAATGACATTCCTAGTATCAGGTAAGTCTATAAACACAAGATTGACTGAATGATGCAGGGCGAGCTATTTTGCTGTTTTATAGCCACATGTACGATGGCATTTAGAGCAATTACGTGTTGAGCACTCAACTTGATCGCCCTGTTCACAGTTGAGCGACCTTCAGGTAAGGCGACGTGTTTTCTTGGTTATTTAATGGATTGGCGGGTATTCGTTTTGTTGTGTTAATTATGTTGTTTGTTTTACGTTGTATCCGTGGGTGTCACAAACTGTTCATGCTGAGCTTCTCACGTGTCTGTTTGTATTACTCAGTGATCTCCTGCTAACGGGTGACCTGCCCTTTCGGTAAAGCTGTACATGATAATTTGGCATCTGGAGAATGTTCATCACCAATTTCGCATGATTTTACGCGTCCGCGGTTTGTTCCACAGGTTCTTTCAGATGATGAGCCGATGTCTGCGTGCAATTCTGGGATGTTATCGTTTGGGCGATAGGGGTGTAAGCTTGAATAAGAAGACCCGTACAAATCAGCAGGCGATAAACCTAGGCAGGAGGCCTGACAGCTAAGCAGAAAGCGCTTGCGTGGGAAGTTTATTTTTTGATTTTCGCGATGACGACGTTTTCGTTCAATGCTACTATCTTTGACATTGTTTAGGCGGAAATGTTAAGCGCTGATGTTGTATGGGTGCTACCTATGCTGTCAATCTTCCAACAGAAGTCACCAGAAATAGGACATCTATAAGGACGTGGAGTGGAACATTAATATCTTTATCTAAATTATGAGGATCAGTCGATAAGAATTAAGTGGCATTCTATAGGGCCGGCTGTACGCCAGAAATGCACTGACATGGTCTGACGTACGTATTAAAGTTGCTGCAGTGTAGCAAAAGCGTATGCCGTTTTATTGGCCTTTTCGCTTGGACCCATAAGAACTGACCGATTGGGGAGCATTACAGGAAGCTCCTGTTAATACTGAAACAGTTGGTTGCGTTTAATTTTATATTGCAACGTAGTGTTCGTTCATTTGCATGTATGAGAGACGTAAACTCAAATTCCAAGCAAAAGTTTACTGAATTTATTGCAGTAGCAATTGTCGTTTTACGTATACGCCTAAACGTTAAACGTAAACACCTGTCCTAAATAACGATATGTTTACTTTTAAGTGTAGCTGACAAGTGATTATGGGATCTCATTGCACATGCCTTTCTATTTTCTCAAACAATTCCATGGATTAGTCAACATGCATTAGCCGTGATCCTTGGCAGTACAAACAGCTAGAATGGAAGCAAAGGTGATTTTAACGGGCGTTGTTCATTTCAGCTAAAGTAACTGCGTTGATAACCTTGGCAGTGACACTTGCAGTTGTTAAATTGAAATCTGATATGCACTTAGTATTACCGCTGTGCCTTGATATTAATAGTAGTATAGTAGAGTTCGAGGCAAAAATAATGCCTACGGTGCAACTGAAGTTACAGTACCCTTGGGTAGAAATTCGCAAGAAAATGGTGTTAAAACGTTTCTTACGTGAAATCAAAGTTTGTCTTTCATATATTAATGCTATGACTCAGAGCCTAACGGACGATTGTCTAGTGGTTATCCAAGAAAATTTAGAAATTTCCGTCCAAGTTCGAATGAACGCTAAGACTGCAATCAGTTCGGAAAGCTTAGTTATAGGTCACAGGAAAGAGCACGTTACTCAGGATTTCCATTGCCTACATTATTGCCTAATGATGCTCCCAGTGTCCTTTGTTTGGCCGTAGGTGAAAGATTTCGAGCAGCTGTTTATCAAAATTTCTCTTGAGAATTCGGGTTAGCGGATTAACTGTTTCATAACTTAATGAAATTTAATGGCCACTACTCATGAGTGAAGGTATGCAGAAGCTCATATCAACGGAATCAAAATGGAATGCAAGATTGTTTTATTCGATACTAATTCAAATTTTTCCGTCGTATAAACAGATTGCACTAAAGTAATATTCCCTATTCCCTCTTTGGTCTTCTTTTGAATTGTTGAATGAATCAGCTAGCGTAAGTTAAAATTCTTTTTATGCGTACCGTCATTGATATATGCCTCATCGCAAAGGTTCAAGGCAGTATCCACCGTGCTATTGATGATTGGTGAGAACACAGACTTTAGATGCTATGAAGTCCTGCGCAATTATTGGTCTGAATTTGTTGGTTTCCAGTCGGCTGTCGTTTTAAGTTTAGCAGTTACTTCAAATGATGCTGAGATCCAGGTGCAATATTGTACCATGCACCTGGAGCTTTCCAGTTTCCCGGTGAAAAACAGTTTAGTAGGGAATTAGCAGTTCAGCTATTTCGGAAGATACCCTCTTAGTCGATGTTCTTTCACGGTGTGATCGTGCCCCCTCAAGTCAAGTAGGTTTATTAAAACAATTTGACTCCGACGAAGCTTTCGTGCGCTCCGTCGTCAGCCTGGCAATGTCTGAACAATGCTGGTTAACATATTGATGTGAGCATAGCATGGTATCGAAGAATACTGTTGTAAACTGTACTTTGTCTGAAATTGATTGTTTGTGAATTTGCATTATCCTCTGCCGTTATCAGAAAAGTAGATGAATAGATGGGCCAGTCAGTGTAGGCAGAAAATGTCTGCAATCGAATTGGCCACAGAGAAAATTCACATACTCCTGAAGGTAAAAGAAGTGTGTCTAAAATTGTATTAATGCACTTGGCAAATTTGTGTCTGCAACTGTGATGCCTGTTCCCTTAATATCATTCTTCTTATACACAGTTAATATGATTGCAAATTTTCCTTTTTATTGAATAGTTAATATGATGATGGTTATAGTTAATATGATTGTTGAAACTGACATAATCCGCGTTTGACTATCACCACAAAATTGTCCATTTCACTTCGCAAAATGTAGTGGTGCAATAACTTCGTCCATCTCCCAATCATACTCCGAAACGCACATGTGCCTCATAATGCACTCATAGGCGTCAAAGAAGTCAAGCGTAACAATGTCATGCTTAAGAAACCATTATCATATATACGCTTAAGGTCCGGTGCAGAAATGTTCTCAACAAAAGCTTTAGTGTTTAAATACCAAATTTACTTGAAAAGGAGTTGGCTGTAAAAATGGAAATATGCTTACGTATTTTCCAATGAATGCAGTACAACTAAGCATTAGTGGGAAATTTGGGCGAACAGACCACTTGCGCAGTAAGGAACTATTAAAGAAGTAAATATTTACTAATTTCATTGAGGGACAATATACTAATAGGAAAATTGTTGGATGCAATCATTTAGCGTGTCGCTATGTACACAACATATTGGTGTTGAAGCACGGTTTTGCCCATTGAAATGTTTTTGGTTGGACAGTCACTAGCGACCTTGTTCCGAAGGCTTCGAGGTTACATTGCTGATCCGTATTTTCATTATAACTGGCTATCCATCCGTAGGCAGGACGTTGTTCTTCAGTTTATTTCAGACCGAAGAACTGCGACGGGCAAAACCGTACTTCAACTCCAACATGACAAACGGACCCGTTACAAGGCACACGATTTTCAACGTACACAACATACACGAAATGTTGAAAAATTTTCTAACCAGCGGATTAATTGCTCTAATCAGTCATCCTGTAATCACAGGGCAAACTTTCTACACCCATGCGTGGATGAGCGAGCAAATTTGTACCGCATATTTGTACATGCAGTGTTGATCGCACTTAGGAACTGCGAGCAACGCTGCACGTGTGAGCATGCGGATTTTTCAAAACTACCTTCTCCCGTCGTCAACACATCGTTATCATATGATGATTTTGAAAAAGGGAGTAAAGATACGGTATCCTTGTTCAATGAGCTTTAATAGGCGAAGCTTTCGGAATGTACGTGTTCTGAACTTTGAACACACTTTGAATCGCGCTGATGACGGAACACGTACGTTCCAAAAGCTTCGCCTATTGAAGCTCGTTGAACATGGATACCGTATCTTTTCACCTTTTTTCATAATTATGAGACACCTTATTACTAATTCCTCTTGCTTCATGATGATTTTGTGAGGTTAAATTCGAAACACGGGATAGCAGATCAACTTGTCAACTTGTTTATCAATTAGTCACGTTTTTCTTTTAAGCTATTCTTCCAATTGCAACCACTCTATTCGCTACCATCAGCGCGAAAATGTTTCATTAGTTCGTAGGAGAATCTAAATTAGCATGAGGAATGAAGCGAAAGGAAACGGTAATTCATGCAGTATGTCCGAACATGGCGTACGGCGCTTAAAATTGCGTCAATGCCAGGGAGCAGTAGCACTAATAGGGAAACGTTTTAAAATGTAGAATTTCGCTTGCGTTGTCATTTCATGTAATCTTGAATAAAGGATTCCTAACGGGTTGAAGTTTCATTGTATCAGCAAACGGCAGGACACCCGTGTAAAATGCTTTTTTCTAAACGGAGCTTTCGGGGCGTCCCTTGGTCCTGTCTTCAGCGCTTCAACTGTCACTTGCATGTTCCGTCGTCAGCGGTGCGATTTACGCAATCTTGGCATATTATTGCGCGTTTTAACAACATTGTTTGAATAGCGGTTTTTTCGTAACTGCTTTACGCTTCTGATGGCAAAAGCCCAATTCAGCACAACGATTCAACAAGTGTATGAGTAGGCACACATGGCACTGACCGTGAGCACCGCTTGGCAGCATGGGCTTCATCTCCAGAACTAAAGTTCTTCTTGGCACCCAAATGTGTAAAGACATGCAGTCATACTGTTAGGCCTGCTTGACTTGTGTGGAATATTTCAACAAAGTTTCTAGTAATTTAAAATTGACGCAGTGTGAAGGACGTCTAAAGTTTATTTAGCATTCGAATTCGCAGAATGGAGATGTCATCGTTCAGGAGCTTTCGGAGTAAGAAAATGTCAACAGATGTCTCATCAAGTCTTGTGGATTTTTGAAATTCACTGTTTGGGAAAATCACGTGCCAAGATTGCGCAAATGATATAAGCTGCCGATCGCACGTGTGCACATTTGACGAGTTGCAGTTTCGCTAAGAGTTAACAAAGCAACCAGAATTTGTCAAAGCCGAATTTGGGAAGCCATTTTCCAGGTATCGCCAATTAGAGTTTCCAATTGAAGTCGATAATACACCTAAGGCGTGGCGAGCCGCTGAGCATATGATCACTTGCATCTTGCGCTTTCTGGCTGCAGGATGGATGGTTCATATAATTTTATTACAGAGCGACTTACACCATGACGCTCTGCATCAATCTTTGCGTGTGCTTAGTCATTTTATTAGCACATGAAGTGAGGATTCCTTTGCTTACTTCACTTTTAAAAAGGTGATGCTTTAGATTGCAGGCCGTCAATGTGGAATTCACATTCCAACTTTCAACGTTGATCCTGAGAACGCTGCGACGGTGTTCCTCAGCCGTTCCGATGTGCTCCCGACATTTCCATGGAATGTTGTAATAGTGGACGCGGGTTACTACATCGACAGCGTTTCTTGCCTTGGAACGTTAATCCCGTCGAGGATGTCTAATGCGAGCGATATTATCCTAACGACAGCCAGTTGCTTCTGGTCCAAGTAAGAGTATGATTGAACACTGCGTTTCACTTAATTTAGCGCATCGAAGAAAGCCCCTCAACTAAAGAATGCACCTTACGTAATTGTGCTACATAAATTGTTCCTGCAGCGAAAAATGCCTGGCCAATATTGATTTCCTAGTCTTTAGTTTCATTTTCAAATATCGCGGTCACTAAGAAAATCATCATCTATTTGCACTATGCCCACATGCTTGTCTCTTTCAGCAAGTGATGGAATAGCATGCTAAGTTGGCGTGGCTCCGCCGGCAGCGTTATTCCAATGGAATACGGCGTTGCACCAGCAGTAACAGCAAAAATGAGTGATACTGTTAGAGCAGGCTCTCACTTTCTGTTCCCTTGAATTCCAAGGAATAAAAATAGTCTTTCTAATATTTAAAAGAGAGCAGCCGTATAATCTCGTTCTAAATATAAAATTAATACCATCGCACTCCACATTTAACCGTTGCATGTTTGACACTGACCGTCGTGTTCATAGATATTAATATGTTGATGCAATTTATGTTTAATAAAGGCTATTCGTCTCACCTAATGCTTACTAGAAGGCAGGCTAAATAGCGGCTATTCCATTGGAAACGTATAGTGCCTGCTTTGCGCAGTTTTATTTTAGTACCTTTGCATAGAAACTAGGATGTTTCGTAACGGTGTAGTTATACATGTCAGCAAAATTAATACGGCTGAACACCGTTTAATGTTTGCCAAAAAACTTCGGAGCTTTCGGAGTTTCTCGTACCCCGTCTTCAGCGATAAGTAATGCTCAACCCGTCTACATAAATTGAACGAGTCCCGTCACAATTGGTTTTAAACAAATTCTTTAAACTAAGAACATTGAACAGTTTAAACGACGAATCTCTTGATGATTATCGCCGTTTTTCTGTTCCCTTCTTCTTTTTTCGAAATTTGTGTGCTATGTGTATCCGTAGTCCCAACATTATCCTTCCCAGGATCATCTTCTGTACGGATTGCTGTGTTGAGTGGTTCCTCTTCGTGAGGGTCTTGGGTTGGTCGATGTGGAATTTTGCAGCACCCACGTCGATGGATGATATCAAACCAATTTTCTCTAACTTCCACACCCTTATGCATGGGCAGCAGCCTTTCTCCTGTTGTAGCTGAGATTTTCATGGAGGGTTTAGAAGAATTGGCATTCTCGGAGGTAGACACGATGATCAAACCAAAATTTTTCAAACGATATGTGGATGGCATATTCACGATCATAAAACAAGGGGAAGAAGAAAAATTCCAGGCATTTCTCAATAGCTTATTCCCGGGACAACTGATCTTTACAATGGAAAGGGAAATGAATGGAGCTCTTCATTTCTTAGACACATTGATAAGGCGTAAAGACCATATAAAGTTGACGGTTTACAGGAAAGCTACGCACTCGGATAGATATCTACATTTTTCGTCTCACCACCCTCGCTCGTTATTCAGAATAATTATTAACGGAATGGTCGACAGAGCTTTGAACATTTGCGATAATGAATTCTTAGATTCGGAATTGACGCACATAAGAGATGCCCTACACAAAAATGGGTACCCTAAGAAATTCGTTCAATCGGTAATGAAAAAACGGTTAACCTGACAACAGGACAACGAAGTCAAGAATCAAGGTGATGTTACTTTGACCATCCCATACTACCAAGGCCTTGGTGAAATAATCAAACGACTTGCAAAAGTGCTAGGTTTCAAGGTTTATTTTACGAGTTCACCGAATCTGAGAACCCTTTTACGAAACGACAAAGTCAACATCCCGGAAAGAGAAAGACAAGGCATGGTGTAAGCAATCAAATGCGATTGCTCGAGGATATATATATATATATATATATATATATATATATATATATATATATATATATATATAGGAGAAACTGGGAATAGTGTCATCCATAGGATCAAGGAGCACTTAGCTGGCATAAACCGATACAATAATGCTAAATCTAGGTTAACTGGAAATACGATCACTGAAGGAAGAGGAAAGAAACAAATTCTCGATCCAAAAACAGTTAAGGAACAAGCATTAAAAGCTTCGGCGGTGGTAGAGCACGCATCTCAATGCACTGGTTCCCTGCATTCTGTACCCATCTGTAGGGAATCGAATTTCATACGAAGGAAGATAAAAGAAGTTTTATTTATACGAAACCATAATACCTTTAACCGGGACAAGGGTGTGGAAGTTAGTGAAATTTGGTTTGATATCATCCATCGACGTGGGTGTTGCAAAATTCGTCACCGATCAACCCAAGACCCTCACGAAGAGGAACCACTCAACACAGCAATCCGTACAGAAGATGATACTGGGACGGATAATGTTGGGAGTACGGATACAAAGCACACAAATTTCGAAAAAAGGAGAAGGGAATAGAAAACGGCGATAATCATCAAGAGATTCGTCGTTTAAACTGTTCAATGTTCTTAGTTTAAAGAATTTGTTTAAAACCAATTGTGACGGGACTCGTTCACTTTATGTAGACGGGTTGAGCATTACTTATCGCTGAATACGGGGTACGAGATACCCCGAAAGCTCCGAAGTTTTTCGGCAAACATTAAACGGTGTTCAGTCATATTAATTTTGCTGATACCTTTGTATCATGAGCATAGTGGTGTATTTGCAAGCATCGTATCTTAGCGTGCGAAATTGTTTCTGAAATTAAGGAATGAAGAAATCTGTCTTACTACAAGAAATTGCATTCTTAAAGTAGGTGTATCGCTTTTTAACGAGCTGCATCGTTTCATTGAAGTTCACCAAGATGAAGCTTTAGGTGTGGCTCGATCCCCATCTTCGGCGGAAATAAATTGTAAAGCGCCTACAGCTCTGCGTGGTCAGTGGCGTGTATTCTCTGGTTCTACGACGCGGAGCGTCTCTGTTTACCCGTAGCTGCTAATGAAAGCTGCCGTGGCGAATGTGAAAGTAGTAATAAGTCCACAAATGAATTGGAATATTCATTGCTGATTACACGGCGCGCACAGAGTTTCGCGATTAGTTTCCGCTGAAGACGGGGTGTGAGCAGTCCCGAAAGTTTCATATAGAAATTTGATTTCAATAATATGCTGAAAGTGTCAGTAACACTGCAGTTAATTTCGCCGTTACAACGTATCTCATATTTACAAGGAATAGTCATGTTGAAAAATTTTTTCTTCTTTGAATTTGTTAGCAATAGTCATGTTTTCACTAAATTGATAAAGTACAGAATAACATTATCAACTTGCTCATAGGAAACAAGCTTTCGTACTGCGTTCCAATGTTCCCGACTCATCTCTGACTTCACAGCTTCAAATATTTATATTAATAAAATTCGTCTATCCTCTGGTTGCTTTATTCTTCGCATACCGAATGCGCAGTTCTCAGTTTTACGGACAAATTCATATAAGAACTTGAAAAACTGTGATAATGCATAATTTAGGCCTGCATTTATCACGATTTATACGGCAGATAGGGTGCTTCCATCATGTCGTTATATTGCAGCTTTTTTCGTTCACAATTTTCCAGATATAAAGTTCCCGTGACTAGTCAGCGAAAATAAAACTCGTGGATGTATGGATTTCTTCGATTTGCCTCAGTTTTACACTACGTTCAATTTGTCGTAGTGATTCGTCACTCTCTTGTCTTTCAGATTCTGCCGTTCCTACATTGCCGCGGACTTCTATAAGGTCCTAGCCGGCTTCAGTAGTAGCAGCGATACACGGTATGGAACGGTTACCGCGCTAGCAGAGAAAATTACTATCGTTCCCTCTACAGGCAAGCATTACAATTATGCTAACTTCTTCCCAGTTGTAATTGAATGACTCAGTTTTTTGTAAATTTTCTGATATCCAAAAATGAAAACGGCAGTGCAAAAAGAATGGCAGATTACAAATTCGTTAAATAGCCCGTAATATCGATATCAGTAACTCTGGGATATCAGTAACTCTGGCGCTTTTGTTCAACTTGTTTCTCGAACTGGAACAGTCCTTAGAGTAAAAGTTTTCAAAACTATTAACTTTGTTGAATGGCGTGTGTCAACCTGTTTGGGGTGTTATCTACAGCGTATTACAGCAGCCATTGGACAAGCATGCATTTCAGGCAATGACCAGGTTTTCCGACATGATTTCGCAATACTCAAAACGAAGCAGCCCCTGTTATACTCACACAGGGTTTCGCCTGTTTGCTTACCGACCGCTGACGACAATTGGTCAATTGACGAGCGATGCTTCGTTTCCCAAATTGAGCACAGCTCCTTCCGCACAAGATGGAAGGTAGAAAAGGCAATGGTTCGACTTCTCCCTCCAGAAAAATGCACCCATTTGCTGAAGGATGCATATTCCTCGGATATCAACTATTGCTCAGTCGGATTGGAAAGGCACGCTTCAGAAGTAAGTCTTCGGTCACTCACTTATCTAACATTGCATGTGTAACTAAGGAGCGACGGAAGAAGTAAGCACTGTCTTAACGCTTCGTAGCAATCTCCACAAGGAGTACATCATTCAAAGTCTAACTGAAAGAGGTGCTGAACAAACCGTTGATAATAAGGGAAGCCGTCATGTTCTCCAGTTACTGTTTGGTATACAAACACTAAGGGCGACGTAGGTCTGTTGTAGTACGGATGCACCTGTTGGCAATAAACAGAAACTCTGCATGAGCACGATCATAGGCGTCAATTCTGCTGACAGTATTTTCAAAGCACGGCAATTCTCCTTGATAACGTTTACGTCGAGCTCAATGAGCAACCGCTGTTAAGCGAAAGCATCGTGAGATTGAATTTTTCCGCCTATTATGGGAAATGAATGAGAAATCTAGCGTGTTGGAGTTCAAGTACGGGGTTTGTCCGTTGGAGTTTTCTTGGTGTTTGAAATAAACCGAGAAAACACGCCCAAACAGCAGATGGACGGGCAGTTACAAGGAAATCGCGGAACACCAATGTAACCTCATGTAGGTAACTCCAGCGGGGAAACATCGTACCTCAACCCCAACATGACAGGGACCCGTTACAAAGCACCCGGTTTTCAGCAGAAAATCTATCGTATCTTCATGAAATAGAGACGTTCGAAACACTTGATGCGGTTTGCCCCGAGAGCGTCGAATGTCTCTATTTCGAAAAGGTAGGTTTTTTCCTCGTTATTTGGCGTCCGTCAGCAAACATCCAATGCCCGAGGACATCACAGGATGCCCACACTGCTTACCCATGAAAAGTTGGTGCGAATGGATGGTTAACGCAAAATCCCTTGTTAAACGTCGCACCAGTTTGGCGTTTCCGTTTCCAAAAATTCAAAGCAGCTTGTGATCAAAAGCACCAGTGACTGAATGTATTCATAACTGGTGATTAACTGTTCTTTAATATGCTCACGTTAATCGCCAGGAACGTTCCCGTTACCTACAGACCGCACATTCGGGATCGAACGAGCATTTCTTGCAGAGACTTGGAGCATCGCTAGTTTGTCTGAAAAGTTTCGGATGGGTTATGTACGGTGTCCACAAGACGACTTCGCGCTACCGGAAAATTTCAAAGCAATACGCAGTTGATCTGTTTACGCAACTTCCCCCCGTTTTACCAAGTCTAGCCAAGTTAGATTTATTCGACGATGCTAGCGAAAGATGGCATGCCCAGAGTGATGCTAGCGATGGGGTCACGAACGAACCGGAGTCACCTGACGGTTGCATTTCAAATGAAGGCAAAAACTTCTCGAATTGTGCGTCTGCAAAAGTTCTTGAGATTCCAACGGAAACCAGCAGTAAGTAACTATGCCTTTTGAGCTGTTGACGGAATCTCAACATGGCGAGCGTGTTATCGCATCAAGTGTGCCTGCTCTGTTCATCATTGTGCAACTGTTATGTCTGTATATACTTTTTGTGCCTGCTTTAGGCATCGCCGCTGAAAGCAATAACGCAGACTCGACTAGTACTATGGTGTCACTTGAAGAGTCGGAAAAAATTTCCATTGTAAGTATTTTGGTCCTCTGGTGCCGGAGGTATCCGAGAGAGGGAGAGAGGGCAAAAGACTAAATCCACGCCTATTGGACACAATGCAGCCATTAATATCAGTAGCTACTAGCCATAATGTATCCAAAGTATGTACACAAGTTTCCCATGACGCAGAAGTTATGCCGTTTTCAGAGCGACTCAGAGATATCTCTCAGCACTATCTTCCAACCGAACTCCAGCGTTTATGACGGAACGACAATAAATAACGCTCCGTGGTCAGCCGTCATTATGGACAAAGAGTATATTGTTCCCAAAGTTGTCTGCTCTGGGAGCCTTTTGAAAACAGCATCCTCAAACCACTCTGACGTAATCCTCACCGCCGCTACTTGCGTTTACACTGGGTACGTTGCCGCGGTTTACTGCAAGCATAAGTGGCTAGAAATACGCAGGAGCGGCTTTGAAAACGCAGGCTGCTTCCTGTAATACCTAAGCCGGACGAGCACAACCGTGGAAGTTCAGAAGGCCAAAGCATTATGTATTGAGGAACGTGCTACAGCAGATCGATTTTCAGGTTGGCATTTCGCTATGCAGTTGCTGCAGTGAAATCAACCATTGAACTGAACAGGCGTTACGGCAGGATGCCATCATCCGAAAGAGAAATCGCGACAATTCATTTCAAACCGTTCATGGGCGTGCAAGACAATTGCGTCTTGGCAGTAGGCGTTGCCATTCTCAAGTTGAAAAGACCGTACGTCTTCAAACCGAACAGGTTGCCAATAAGCATTGGCGATGAGAAAGCTGGGACGGACGTACTTGAAGACTGCTACATGACTGGGACAAATAAGCGCGGCGATATTATTCAGGCAAGGGTACGGGTGCTCAGCGCCGCCAAGTGTAAGCAAATATTGGGTCACCAATTCTACGAACGGAACGAACTGTGCGCCGTTGGCAGACGAGGTTTTCCCGAAGTGGTAAGTCCCTTGAAACTTGCGGTTGCACACTGCCGGACAGCTTGGAATGGGTGCTAAATTGCGCGTAGCGATTTCCTCCCCAAAAGCAGTTCAGCTGGAATGACCAACGAGTAATAAAAATAATATTGATCAAAATTTTGAATGTACTTATGCCGTGAACCGTTGTAGTACCCGTTGGGGCAGGTCAACCGGTACCAGCATGGTTTAACGTGCAAGTACGAAGGCCCAGCCAGTTACGAAGAATGCAAATTTTTTAAACAACACTGAAGAAGAAACCTCTTTTGCAAGAGGCTCCCTCTACTACATAGTGATTATTGGTGTAAACCAGTGATTCCCAACGGGGTCCTGGAAGGCGAGGCGTCCCTGAGAGGTGAAGGAGTCCCTGGGAAAGCCTTGACAAGGTTAAAGGCACTTTGGTGTGGTAATGGTAGGTCACTGAGCGCTACGAAGTTCAAAAGAGAGTAAAAGGCGATACGGTTTCGGTGATTTTATGCAGGACGCGAAACAAACAATGTTTTCGTTCGTCCGAGTGCTCATGTGGCTGCTAACTTGTCAGGAGTAGCGGACTTCTCGCTTTGTGATACTTTGTGTTAAGGCTTCCGTCAAATTTTGTTTCTTTCTTTCCCTTTCCAAAGTCAGAACGCGATTCCGCGTAACTCAAATTTGATAAGCACAATGAATGACCAACGCCTTTAGTCCGGAAGTAAACGCCTTATGTAGGAATTCGCTTACGCTTGAAGAATTGTTAGACGACTTTGCCCCGTTGTTTGGCGTTCGATTGGGTAAATCTCGACGATGACAGGTTCAATCCCTCATTCTGCGCTAAATGCTGACCATTTCTCAAATACGTATTCAAGCAAGTTCACTATGAAGTCGCCCCTAAAAAGCACAAAAACCTGTAGGGAATCTAATAGGACAGTAAGGATGGTTGTAAAGAGTTGTTGGGGGCCCTGGATGATTGTCAGCAATGAAAGGGAACCCGGGATCCAAAAAGGTTGGGAAACACTGGCGTAAGCATAAGCCAATTCGGATTACTTGAAAGCGTGCAAAGCTGCCAGGACAGCTCAATTAAACGCCATCAATGTGATGCTTTCAGAACACCGGTTCGCCGCTTGTTTGCCGAAAAGGAAATGGATGGTACCAATACGGCGTATACATGGTTACGTCGACAAAAGGATGGCTGGAAAAAGTTTTCAGCAAGGAAGAAGCCAAGAACTCACAAGTGTCCATTTACTTCAAACTGTCATCGTTCAGAGACTTCATTGATAAAACCATAAGTAGAACATCTGTGTAACCGACTGCGTAGTATTCAGCGACCCAAGTAACGTGCTACCCATTTTGTCAAAATATCCATAGCTTTTTTCGAATTATAATGAAGTCTTACCATTTGCCTTGGTCGACATCGTCTACCTTTAGCAACGAAACCGACGCATCATTTTACCATTGTGTGCCGCTGCGATCTAACGACCATGTCCGTTCGCACTTGGGCGCAGTTCGCAAACCCGGAATGTAAATTTTGAGGCCAAACGTTGAACGAGCAAATGCAGAAATATGTTCACGTAAATGAAAAATAATCTAACATAAACAAAACAACGCGTACATTAAGTAACCAACTGTGTACAGGCGCACTCCAATTGCTTCATATGTCAGGTTCCACAAGTTCGTCGATATCTTTTAGTTTGTCCCGCCTTAGGTATTCTATAGGCTTTCCAAAGTGATTGCCAATGTCTCTGACGAGTCGAACTTCCGACTCTGATTGAACAAAGGTCAACGCAACGCCGGACATTCCAAACCGGCCGCTGCGACCAATACGGTGTAAGTAGGACTTGAAGTCGGCCGAACCGTCAGAAAGCATAGGTACATCGTAGTTGACCACCAAATTCACGTATGGGACATCGATGCCGCGTGCACACACATTCGTCACAATGAGCACTCGGGTTGTACCGTTGCGGAAGCTTCGTATGCGATTCGCCCTTTCGGCAACCGAAAGTTCAGCCGTGAGCAGACATACCGCGTGTCCCAGATTGTTCATTCTGCACCAAAGTTCATGGGCGCCGCGCCTCGTTCTGCAAAAGATCATGCACTGCCCAATGATCATTGAACCGTAGACATCAACAATGGCGTCAAATTTATCCACATCGTTGGCGCATCGAATGTAAAACTGATAAACATGGCGCAACGTCAATTCCTCCTCCCGCAAACGGAAAACCGTTGGGTGCCTGGAAATTATGCGAACAAACGATAAGGTCATGTCGTCCAATGTGGCGGAGAAGAACAGCTTCTGACAGCTTCTCGGCAGAAAAGAAGAAATGGAAGTGGTCTGCCCACCCAAACTGGATGTATTTATCATTTCGTCCGCTTCGTCAACGACAAATAATGCCATGCTGCTATAGTTCAGCCTGCTGGCAGACCAGCGCAACACTGTACCAGGGGTGCCAACGATGACGTGATCGGTAATCGGGTCTTTGTTCCTAAAAGTACGGTCATCGTCGTCTCGAACGGCCATAGCAACCCGCAGCCCGGACAAAAAGGCTCCCAACTTTTGAATAACCATAGCCACCTGAACCGCCAGCTCGTACGTTGGTGTAAGGCAAAGGCACTGTGGGCAAGCCCTGCCAACATCAATCTTTTGAAGAATGGAAACCGCAAAAGCTGCGGTTTTTCCGGTACCATTCTGACTCTGCACAACTATGTCCTTCTGGGGTTCCTCCAATATGGCAGGTATAACGGCACCCTGAATGTACGAAGGGCTTTGGTAAGGATAGTTGTATATGCCCTGCAGTATTTCTTCCTTCAAGCCAAAATGGTCGAAAGAAAGTCCACTCACGTAGAGGCCGAGCGCTTCTTCGCTGCAAACCGACAAAATGCCTACGTCCCTGTCCTCAATGCCGGAGCGCAAAATGTTCTGCACGAAGTGAAAATTATAGACAGGCAGCGCCTGCTCCGTTTCCCGCGACGAATCTCCCGGCCTGACCATGACCGAACAAAGGTCAGCTGGCTTGTCCAAGGCAACACTCAAATGGAAATCGGCCTATCGCAATCGCATACGCTCGCTTTACAATTCATGATAAATAAGACAGTCGTACAGTATAAGTTAATGATAAAGAAGTTCATTGAGGTGGTGATAATGAAAAGATGGTACAATATCCTGTAATTTAAAGTCGGATTTCCCGGTACGGGGTAGAACCTCATGGTATTTTTCTTATTTTTGAAGAGAAACGGCAAATTCCCCGTCCGTCTTTATTGTGCAATAAATATTGCGGAGCTTTCGGACGTTACCCCGACCATCGTCAGCGCTCAGTGTCAATCTTGTTTGCTTGGGCTTGTCAAGCAGCTCAGTCTGCTTTAAAGTTGAGGGGGGTGGATTTTAAAGTTCTTTCCCAACTCAAGGTTGTATGTCTCCGATGCTGCCGAGAGAATTTGCTTGATACCGAGCAGACAAAGTTGTTGAGCTTGTTGGGTGGGAAAAAGGGTTCTCGCCAATGAGCACTGGTAGCATTTGCTCTATTCTAAAGCACGTACGCCATGTGATCACGAAAGAGCCGTTACGAGATTGACCCGTTACAAGAATGCAGAACAAAGACTTAACGGGTCACAGACCGTACGCCGTAGCCGACCACAATCCCGCGCTCCGAAGAAGATCATGGAGGAGTTCCGCGGTCGCTGAGCACGACATCCACTGCTCACTTGACCCGCGACCGAACTTAATCTGCCGCGAAAACAGGTTCCAGCTAAAGCGGATTAAGGATGCATTGTTCATAAGACACAATCGTACAATCAATCGCGACCAAGGCGTGGAGATTAGCGAGGTGTGGAATGCAGCTATTAATAAATCCAGATGCTGCACCATACCAAGCCGGTCCCCACCTTGACCCTATTTGGTGCCTATAAGGTCCCCGAGCGAAATAAACCAATTCCCTTTCAACATCGCTGACGACGGAACAAGGGCGTTCCGAAAGCTACGATACGATAAGCGTTCTGACCTGTAATATTTCTAATAATCGCCCATCCATCCGCTGGTAGGGCATTTGCAGTTTTATTACAGGTACCATCCAAAAAACGGGAAAGCCGGAATACCATCACATTGAAAATCTGAAACGCGTTACGAAACACCCGATTTTCAAAGAGATCCATCCCCTACCATTAACTGAGACCACGAAGTTGAGGTCAGTCAAGTGTGGACCTGTCTACTTCATCGGACGGGTTGTTGCAAAATTCCTCACTTGACATCCCAGACACGCTGAGTACCCACTTGTATTTATACCCTTTCGCCCAAAATACACCAGGTCTTTCTCCATCGCTGAGGACGGAACTAGGCTGTTCCGAAAGTTTCGATATTTACTGTGTGTGCGTTTACCATTAAAGACCTTTTAACCAGTCGCTGGTTAGGTTCAATTTGGAATTACTCACGCAGTCTCTATATCGTACAACGAGCTACAATCCGTTCCGGAAGGGCAACTCCATCATGCGAGAGCTCGTTACAAGCAACCCTATTTTCAACACATGCAAATTTCTTCTGAATACTCAATAAACTCAATACCACGCTTGTACGACTTGTACATGCAAAACAGGTACAAAACCAGAACACTGTGGGTAGGTAATCCCGGTAGTGCTTCGCGAAATGTTAATGGTAAAGGGTACACCACCGCCTCCAGTACGCCCCTCACGGGTGAAACCTGCATGCTCCATTCAAGAGGTGCGAAGTCTCAGGCAAATCACGCAAGCTTACTTTTGTACGTGGCATGTCATGCGGGGATTAGCGCAGACACCGTTCGACAGGTGCGAAGTGACACCCAATCTATTACGCATCAAATAACACGTGCAGCGACACGACGGAATTAGCGCCGGCACTAACTGCGCGTATGGGACAATAGATGACGTAAGTAGTGCGTTGTTCTTACTGATGCTCAAGTAATTGTCCAGCTATTTTAAAAGACCCCCAATTTTCTTTTAGCCAAGCTTTACGAAGAAACTTAAATAGTTGATACGACCAGCAAACCCTTTGTTTAATGTGACCAGCAAAAGGTGAATTCTTCATTCAGAATACCTCCCGTACATCGGAAGTTATAGTGTCGTTAATTTTAACTGAAATGCGCTACGTAACGAGGTCCATGAGCAGTATAGCTCAATTTTGGCGCGAACCGCCGCTGCATTTACGAGACCGAATTCTCTATAATAGCGAATACTGGAACACGGAATATATAGTGCTGCTTGCTGCTGAGAAGCCAATGAAACTTATAAACTCCGGATTTGCGAATGCGCGGCAATGAATACACGACGATTAAGCCGAGGCGCCAACGAGGAGAAAACTGTCAAGTTTTATTTTCTGTGAATTCATTCGGCAAACACCAAAGACCTATTTTTTCTGCTTTTCACGTCGCTGACGACGTCGCTTCGGGGTCGCCTTCACCATTTGACTTCGCAAAATTTGAGAAGCCCGGATTTGGGCCGGCTGAAAGGTCCATGCCCAATTGCACCATAAGTGAGCAAGAGATCACTTACTCTTTTCATCCGCCTTGGGTAGTGATTGTTCCGCAGAACACTGGCAATCGTTTTCATCGTTCTGCGAGAGTCCGTCACAACTGGCACTTTGAACGCTGCCTTCTTCGGCTTGCGCCACTCTAAGTAATTCAGAACACTGTTAAGACGGCGCAACGGATTCGGAAATGGAAACTGATGAATTTGTAAGGCGGATGGCGCAAATCCGACCGCTTAAACAAACGACTTACTGCTTTTCTTGCGTAGCGTCAGCAGGACACCCTTGCCACCAACCGCGGGGCTAATGTCCAGAGCCTGCTTACGAATGAACCCGCAGTTGAGAAAGTTATGAGTGCCCCATAGGTTGAACGGCTCCTTTGAAAAAGAAACTCGATTGAACGAAACGACGCTAACTGAAAGACGGATAGATACCCTCGTAAACGCTTTGTTCACTCCACGTTGTTTACGAATGAAACAGGAGGAATCTTTTACGCACTCCCAAAGAATGTGAGACGAAAGCATGATGCCTTAAATTAATTGTCAAATGTACAATTAACTGAGCAACTGCGCCGGCAGAGCACGGGCGTGAACTTTAGAAGTACAAGCAGAACGCAGGAAACAAAGCACGAAGAGTTCAACTGAACCATACGAAGACAGTTCGCTAATCTAAGGCAGCTTTCGCAAGAATTATAAAACGGCAACGCAAATTAAAGTTCACGAGGCAGAATAGGACCAAATCACCATCACCGTTTAGAAAATCGCAACTCCAACAAGATAACTATAGTACCGACCGTAATCAGTATAGTCAGGTTCGTTGAACGAAGTGACTGTGGCCTCCTTGCGTGACTACGTTTGAAGCAGATGGTATTTCGTGACGAGACGGAGGGCGAGCTATATCGACAGAACGTAAAGAACGGATGAAGCTAACAACCTGACTTTCATAGTTAAATGAATGAATGTGTTCATCGCCTGAACGTTCCGTTAAGCAAAGCTTTGCCGTGAGTATCTTTTCAAACAAAGACTTTACAGTTTTTAGCTTATTTACTAAAGTGTTTTTTTGATTGGCTGTTGCTGTTTTTCACAGCGCTTTGGTGGGCGGATTGGCAAAGCGCTTTTACGCGTTCTCAAGTGGTTGATCTTAGACGTGACTTTTCAATTGATGCTTAGAGGAACTTCAGCTAGATTCATCTCGTAAATTGGGCATAGTTGTCTAAAATGCATTATTTTTGCATTTTAGTGGTGTACCCTACGGTTTTGAATTTCTGAAATGCAAGTTCAGTTGGGTGAGCGATACGGGCTTCTAGTCATTTCCCATGGAAACAAATGGAAGCCTACTCATCCGCACTATGCACAACTGAGTTTGCGCCGGACACTAAATATTCTTACTCGAGCGGCCTGCTTCCATGCTGTGGTAATATGAAGTTTCATAAATAAATTGTTTCCGTCGAATTTTGCGGTTTTCCTTGACCCCGTAGCATTCAAGCTGCATTGACCCATGTAGCACAAATCAAACGTTGTCCACAAAGAACTCACGTACATTTTTACCTTCTGTAAGATTGGCAGTTTAACTAAATATAGGGAATGTTAGCGTCGCAGGAATATTTTGCATTTCGTAGTGATGAATTATTTTCAGTACATTGTTAATCTTCCAAAGCGGCATTAATTTTGGTTTTGCGTTTTCGGAGTGCCTACGAAGTACCGTACACTTCTTTGAAATCTCTTCTGCGTATCTGAATGACCACGTCGACAGTATACGTGGGAGAGTAACTTCACTGCATGAATTGTAACGTGCTGAATGTTGAACGTGTAGCCGGTCCTAATCTACCTACGAAACATCATCCCGGTAGAAGCTCATTATTTAATAGCTTTATTTAATCTCTGTTGAATATTGAACTTCCTGTAACCAGAGGGTGTTCCATAGGTACGTGATAAACGGTTCTCATACTCGTTGAAGTTGTTCGCTTTCCACAACCGCAGGTAACGAAGTTACGTAACAGTTGTACAGGTAGAAAGTTTAGCAATGACATGGCGACACATATGAACTTGCAAGAAAATCACTGCTTCCGGAACAGCATAGTTCGATTATCAGCAAATGTCAAGGGCCCTTGACGTTCGCCGATGACTGAACTGTGCTGCTCCAAGCACTCATATGATGATGTCGTAAGTTTATATGTTTCTCAATGATAAACATCCTACTCGTAGGGCGATCAGGAAATTTCGTTATTCACGCCTACAGATACGGAATAATTTCAACGGGTATCAAAAGTGTATACCGCGCAGTTATGCTTTCCGTTCCAACATTAAGTACTGTTTCCGCTACATGGCTTGCTAACGCCTACTTATTATTGTTTGCAATGCATAACGATGAATACGCAATAATTTTAAGCAACTTACACATTTGCATTACTATGCAGCTCGATGTTCCTGTACAAGCAAATCTTAGCACCAAGAAGAGCATTAGCCCAACCCCCCTATCTGACCCAAATCACCCGACTTCTTTGATTGCAGCGAAAATTGCATCCCCTTTCAAGGTTATTCATGAGGTGAACTGGGCAAGCATTCTGTTCGTAGGAAAGCAGATTTGCATTTCGTTAGGGGCTTCCCTTCTTTAGTCTGCTTGGCCATTAGCTTGAGAAATGCAGGGTTTCCTAGAATGGTATGGTAGTAATAATTGCTTGGTTAGAAAGCTAAGTAGAAAGTAATAATTTTTTTCGTTAGAAAGCTAAGAAGGTTTATTCTCCTAACATTAGTATTGTCGTACGCCTGCGGAAGCGTGTAATCTACTGTGTAAGTTTGTGAGCAACGCAATTGGATCTTTGCTTCCTTGGCATATTGAACGCTCCGTTTCGTTGTCCTTCTTGCTGGCTGTTAATTAATTGCAAACTCTAACCTGCACGGTCGCTGGCTGTATATTTCTCCTGCACCGTAGGAGCACATGCTGAGCGCATCTTTTCATCGCCATCGTGAATCGAAAGGACTCAGGCAATTTCCCTCGTCGTTGTTTCACCTCGTCTTTCAACTCCACTGTTCTGTCCGCTTAGTCAGGGCAGCTTTCCACGCTGAATTTTGCTATGCGATTAAAAGTTCCCTAACAAAGTTGTTACAGCTGTTGAATGGGCACTGTTAAGGTGTTCGATGTTGCCTGGTCACGACATATGGGAAGTGCAAGAGTGAACATTTTTTTAATTTAGCTTAGCTTGCGCATTGGTTTACAATGGAGTTCGTTAAGTTGCTATGCTCGAATCAGGCATGCAATATTTTAAGCTACAAATAGGCAAGGTGACACATTGGCTGGGTGCAGCATCCTGAAGGCAACAATTTTTCGAAAGACGTTAAATTTAAGACAGCCTCAATGCGGTAATCCAATGGCAGCTTTCAATTCATGTAATTGTCAGCTTGGCCAGGAGGATGAGTAGGTTAGCTAGCCGAATAGTGGGAATAAAGAGCGTTTGATAATCTTCTTAAAGCCTTACCAGGTGGGACATTTACTTAAGTTCGAATACAGTTGTAGTCTTTTATCTAGTCTCTGAATTCTCTTTGCCTTTTTAAAGTCGTCCCGAAGAAGGCCATGGATCAGGGGAAGTAGATGAAGGAATTGGTGGTGAAGGTTTATTGTGGTGATGAGGTTTGCTGAACATCTAGCAAAGAGCTGGAACGTTTTTCTCCTTACATATTAGCACGTACATAGTACGGTGTTGTTATCAGTTATACTTTCAAATTTGCATATGCAAATTAGAAAGTATAACTGATGGCAAGACTGGCATTGGCTTGCGATGCGGCTTTGTTAGAACCTGTTTCCTTTCGGCTTATTTAAGCAGCAGTTGCCTCGCAATGCCTACCTTAAGTGACAAATTCCGCGTAACGGCTATGTCTGTCAATAATCGCTTCCGCTTTCAAATTCGAACTTTCTTCCTTGCTTATCCGGACTGATTATTTTTCCCAAAGCAAAAAACAAAATTGTGGGATTGTGCTCGAATTATTATGCACTGTATATTATTTAAAGCTATCTTTTGGTGAACTGCTGCATTTGAAATTGACCAAGGAATCATGAAATCTTCCTTTGTTAACAAGTGTTTGTAAATAAAAACCATTGCATTCATCATACCAAATAGCGACAGCGTACACCTACGTCTTTTATCGAACATTTGCAAAGGATCGTCGGTTGCGCTCGACTTGGAACTCTGCGCAAACTCAATAAAAAGTTTCCTCCGCAAAGAATAACTGCTCGGCCAGTGGTACCAGAGGACACAGAATTGTTGTGCCTTTTCGGGTGTACGTGACGGGCGATTGGAAAATTTTCAGATGGAGTCTTCCATAACTTTCAGAAATTCTCTCTCTCTCTCTCTCTCGCCGCGGTATAAATGGTCACGCTAGCTTATTGGTCACGTGTAACTTCCTTATATTGTCATTGTCCGTAATTGCTAGCTTTACTCCAATTTTCTTGGCATGTAGCGACGCTTTGACTTTGAACGAATAGCTCATTTACGCATTTGCCTTACAGCAGTTATTACTTCTGTAATGCTGAGCATTACCGTCGGCTTTATGCTAGATTGTGACTGGAGTTTAAGAAGCTAATAAGCGTACGCGGACGATGCAAGATGCTAGTCGGAAAGAGATCTTGTTTCAAAAGCAGTAAGACATACTACGAATGGGCGTAGCATTCATTGCCCGCCCACCCTGAGCATGTGTGTTGCTCTGGGGTATTCTATAAATGCTTTCCAATTGCGATCCTGTTTATCAGCGAACCCGCATTTCCAATAATTAATAACTTGCAATTAACTTGCAATTAACAAGATCCCCGCAAAGCCTCAAACTCCTCGCTGACCAGGTGTTTCTGCATAAGTTTCATCTGTGCTTTCATTTCAATAATTTTCCTCTGGTTCAACAGTTCCCACGTGCAGCTTCCGGGATTGCTATGGCGTAATGGTCACTTTATCTCTCAGTCTTATAGGAGTGCACGCTCAGTCACCTTAATAGCTTGGGCAAAAGTTTCAAATCTCTTCGCAATGAATCGATGCAACTTCGGTGTTCGTGGTGGTTTATTCCTCTTATCCGAAAGGTTGTTCGTGTTCAACGCTTCGCAGCATTGGCAATTCGTTCAATCGTTTCAATTTTCTGAGATGTGAACTTCGAACAAGCTCGCCGCTAGCATCGGGCATGCGAGCAGATTGCTCCTACAGCTCGCTAACAAGGTGTCCATAAGGATGAAAAGTGCTTTAACGACATAGTCTTTTTGTTGGGTGAGGCGAAAACTAATAAGCACATCGGACGGCCACGGTTTAGTAGATTTTTCTTTTTCTTATACTTGCTGTTATTGCTCCAAGAGTATTTTGTTGCGTCAGCTTTTGTAAGTGTCAACTTCCCACTTGAGATGTTCGATCTTTCCTAATAGGCTGTCGTAGCAAGGGGGAACAAAGGGAGCGCATGGTGGGCATTGTGAACCAATTGTTCAACGTAGGCTCACTGTGCATTGTATTATGGTGACGACAGTTTTTTCTTGAGCATTTGGCGCTGTAGCACATGGGTATAATGTACCTTAGTTTACCTCGGATATCTTTTTTCGGCTGTCGACCCGTTTGATGGTATCTGCAATAGATCTGAAAAACGTCCTACCAGCGGATGGATGGGCAGTTATTAGAAAGTATCACAGATAGAGAACGCTTATCGAGTCAGAGCTTTCGGCACTCTCTGGTGCCGTCGTCAGTGATGGGAAAGAGGGAGAGTTTATTGCGCTGTGGGACTTTATAGTCACGCTATGGGGGTCAAGGAGGGGTGTCGGCTTGGTATGGTGCGGCATCTGGTTTTATTAATAGCTGCAGTCCATACTTCGCTGATCTCCACACCTTGGTCGCGATTAATCGTGCTATTGTACCGGATGAATAGAGCTTCCTTAATCCGCCGGAGGTGTAATCAGCTTTCCCGGCAAATTAAGAACCTTAGTTTACCTTACAGTAATTTTGATTAAGTCCTAGAGGATCGACCGGCCATTCAGCTAATGATTCATTGTATTGCTCGACCTGTGCCCAGTGATGAACCATCCTGCGAGTCGTTCGGCTTTCCAAAGCCAATCCCTTTCCGTTCCTGCGCCTTTTGTTCGTCCAAAGGAGACAATGGCGTCAGAATTAGTTAAGCTTAAAACAGTTTCCGTTCATTTGGTTCTGCTATTGCGCCCTGACTCCATCGCCTTTGGCCATGCCTATATTATCCCATCCAGAACAGTTAGTCCGCTTTGGTAGGCTTATGTTACTGTGGCTCGGCCAGTATGACAACTAGGAGCTTCGCACAACACATCGTAACCCATTGTTATTAAATTCGGTTATCATGTTCCTATCTTTTGGCACCGGATGCAAAACGAAAGTGCATCAAAAACTGTACATGCTAAAGGTGGCAACTCGATTCCTATTCCTCTGGCAACTATCTGGGCGTCCATCGGTCACGCATTTGTTCTTCAATTGCGGCATTTTGCCTACACAAAACGTAGCTCCGAACGCTGAGGCAAGAAGGCAAGCGCGTCCCGTGAACCAAATGTGGCGTTTGCATACTTTGGTAGTATACCTAGGCGTAGGAATAGTCTCAGTAAATATCATCGTACAATTGCGTCTTTGCATTACGTCACATTTCCATTGGAAATCTTGCTGAGTACGTGACATGTTGGCCAAGTGAAAACCCAAATGAAAACATCCAGCTGAACATGTAGCTTTTTAAGGAATGAATAACTCTTGCTAGGTAAGTAGCAAACAAGACTCAGCGATTCCATTACTCGTCGTCCTTACGTTTTGGTCGAATTCCAGCGAACATCTAGAAGCCTCCATGTCCCAGCGTCATTGGCTACGAACTGTCCGTAGCCGCTCCATTTGCATAGGGCCACGTGGTAGCATTTCAGATCATCTTGGCATTCATTATCTCTGATGAGAAAGTCGTTGGGTGTTTGTCTTCGCAAAGGACTTAGTCGGGCGCATTCGGGAAAGGGTTTTATTGATTTGATTACTTGGCCTTGGGCATGACTTTAGCGGTGTTACCTTGCCGTACGCGCATTAGCAATTATGAAAATGAGCCCGAAGCGTTGACCCATTCTAGCCTTGCGGACTAAGCATTCCATGCCACCTTGCCAATTAGGCGGCGGGCGTTCATAAATGTTTCAAAACTTTGCATAATGATTAACGCTTCGCTTAAAGGAGTCGGAAGGGCTTCTACATTATAAGTATTGCTTACTGCGCTTTGCTTGGACGGCCAATCGTAATAATAATGCTATTAATATATTAAAATGTCTGTTTTAAATCGATTTGCCCGGCCTCCGGGCACCTCGCTAATTCAAAGGCTTAGCGTTTCAACTGCGCTGCCGAAAGCGCCGTAACTCTCCGTGCCCTTAATTCCGCGTTCGCATAGTTGCACTTTCCTGCGATACGTTCCGCGGCGCGAGCCCTCCCACCATTCTGCCGTGATTCACTTCACTCGACGCAAAAAATGGGGACCAGTGTGGCTTCATTTTTTGACACACCTTCAACTCGCTTTGAAATTAATTTTTTGGGTGCAACTTTCGATAAATGCGGAGCAAAAGCCTGTACAACTTCCCAGCTTCGTTTGACGGCAAGCAATTTAGTCTTTTATCCATCCGTTTGTCCCTATGGTTAGGGTTCAGCCGGTGCGCTTTAGCCGTGTCGAAGTGTCGGCCCGCTTCAGCCATTTCACGTGCATCTTGCTGGGCGGAGGCTTGAAAGGGGCCGCTTTTCTCAGTTTCATTTGGTATTCCCTTTTTGAACATCAATGAAAGTGCCGCACGCTATTGAGAACGTTCCCCTTGGAAAATGCGCCGCATGCATCGTTCGGCGCAGGTCTCGTTGATTTGCCGGAAAGGCGGGACCGGAGGCCGCATTATTGCTTCCACTGCCCAACATCTGGTGCGTAATTTAATTTTTTCTTCGCTGCGATCGGTATTGATGCTTTAATACCCATTCCAAAGGGCTTCATTTGGAAACAGTCTCGAAGCCGCGGGGCGCAAAGCCGAGAAGCCTTGGTATTGCGTAATCAGTTTATCGCCCCGCCAGGTATCGTTGGGACCGCGGAGTGCCTGGACTATTTCGCTGACAAATTTTCGGTCGCGTAGCTTCGCCGCTTAATTAGAATATCCGTAATCGCTTTGCCTGGTTGCAATGCGCCTTGACGCCTGATCATACACTTTTAAAGCCATTTGTTTCATCGCTGCATCCCGCGGCCAGCCTCCCGCAGCGTACGGCTTGTGTACCAGCGACATTTGAACCCAAGTCGGGTTCCGTTGAGCCCCTGGCGTGACGTCAGATTCATATTTTAATCTTTCTCCATATAACGGTTAACCAAATCGTCGCTGGACAATTCTTGGCCTCTCGAAAGTGCCTACGCATTAAAATTTTTCAACGCGCGTTGCGAAGTACAAAACGGCGATAACATGTTTGAATGGACGACAGCATTAGTTATCCAAATCGGAGCGCTCGCTCGTCTCGAGTGCTCAGCGATGGCTTGTCGCGTTGTCTAATGGCTGCATATGGGTAGTACAGTCCCCCGAATCCCATTGTTCTTCTCATGATGGCGTCCGGCAGAAGTTCCAGCTGCGGTTCCATGCCTTCAAGCGTGGACAGACCCTCGCTCCTTCGAAGAATCGCTCCGCGCGTAAGCGCAAGCGCTCGAGCGGGTGTCAGCAACAAATTGCTGAGGACCACGCCAGCAATCAGCAGTAATATTCCTAAACGATAACCGAGCGTTATTGCTGTCGCGAGTTGGAGTAAGGATAACTGCGTCGTTTCAGGAACATAGGGAATTAGATGTCTTCTAACGTGCAGGCACAGTGCCGAGCAATGGGGTAACCTATTTTGAACTGACGCTCCGGTATCTCGCACGCAGGGAACGGGGAAGAAGCAGTTACCGTTAACCGTGCTGCTCTTCTTCATGGCCAACTTCCAGGCGAGACGATGGTGTCGAATAGTCGTATCTTTTTGCCGCGGCTTCAAGGTGCCGAATGCAACTTCTCACTGTGCGATCTGCTTATAAGCGCTTAATCCAATAGATTTTTGTCGGTGAATGGCAGTAATCGAACCAATAAAGTATGCCTTCAGCGTTGCGTTGCCAATCTTGCTGCCACCTTGCTTTCCCTCTGCTCATATATCACTGGCGTTTGGCAGAAAGACGTAATACCGGCAAAGTAACCGATCGTTGGCCAAAGAATAAGCGCTATTGCAAGCACAAAATTGCTTGATGCCCACGCTTGATGTTTTTCCTGATTGTGGGAAATGGATTAAATTAGCATGTACAGGGCCGTTCAATGGGTTGATACTAGGCGCGTCACCGTGCTACTTCCCGCCGTGTCTTTCCAAATGCAACGTTGATCCATCATTCAGCTGAGCTGCGCGACCGGGAAACTCTTCCAGAATAATTATTCGTACTAATGCAGCGAACCTTTCACCCTACTCAGCCTCGGCTTCAAGGCAGGTCGCAAAATGAGCGCCGACTGACTGACGAGCATAAAGTTCGCTAAAATTGAAATAACAATTCGGCCGTGCGCAGTTAGCAATGGGGACTTGAGCGGTTCGCGTCCAAGCACTTCCACGGTTCGAAAGCGCTGCTCTGATCTTTGCAGAACACATGGAAACAGGTGGGAATTGTACTTTGGCATTGATGGGGCGGTGCGTCAACCCTAATGAAGCCACCGTCAAGTAGCCTACAGTGGATAATATGTTAAACGAAGTCTTTTGCATTTTTAATTGGACATCCAGCGTCCGAGGCGTTTGATGGATCCCAACGCATTGCCACTTGAGCCCTGCCGTACCTTTCTGCTTGGGCGGTCGTTGGTGTGGTTCGAAGTTTCTTTCCTTCCGTTTCAGTTATTGGCTAAGCATCCGAGCCTTGCAAGCGAAGCCGATTAGTAAAGGCGCTTAATGTTGGACGTACGAACTGCGGAGGGGATGATCCTTCCATTGCAAAGTTGCACTACGATACGCAGGCTGCGCGAGGAACGAAGCCGATTTGTAAATGCCAGTGGAGCAGCGTGATCCCATTGTGACGACCCTTTTCTGAAACTATTGCTCGAACCTGCGCGACAGCAAAGAATGCGTCAAGTGCGGTCTCCTGCAATGTTTTTCAGGCTGGTCATTCACTTTGATCTGCGTTGCTTTCGTGAACCTTGCTGAATTGTCTATTTTACCGAAAGAAAGTAGATTTTCTGAAGGCATACCATAGTTTTTAAATCTTTTTCCTGGCTACCAGCAACCCCGATTGTTAATTCCCCGTTTTCACTTTCCTAACGTTCACTTGCGCATGGAGACGTATTTGACGTTTGGCCAAGTTGCCGTGCTCGTTTATTTGCACGAAGAAAGGCTTTCGGAATTATGGTCATCATTATGAATCGAAAGTGGTTTCTTGTTTCACTTGTCATTGTTGACCGCAAGGTTTATAATTGGGTACAGCGAGCTATTGAAAAGAGCGAGCGTGCGAAGTTTGGAGGTGAGACTCGGAGGCGGCTTCTAAGCTTTGCGGGTGCCGGGGGACACGAGGAAGCAAGCGCAAACCGGAATGCATCCTTTCATTTTCACCGAAGTTGGAAAAGTAATCACTATGCCCATTGAAGCGGGGAGAATACGCCGCCGGCCACCGCCACTGTTTCTTTCATTAAGGATTTGGTTGCTCGTCTCTCCATAGCGTATAGGTACGAGCCACCGGTCGCGCTGAGGTTGAATAGCGCATGGGCACTCCTCAATTAAAGTCGTTATTGGTGGGTTGCGAAATCTTCCAACCGTCTTAATTGCTCTCTTAGCAATTTGCGTCATGTTTAGGGTAACGGTTTCAACGAGAGAAAAGAGGTCTCTAATTTTACATAGTTGGTCGGTGACTTGAATGAAGGCCTACCTACACTCACTCCAGGCGTTGAATCGCGCTTTATGCTTTCAACGGATTCTCCCAACGCCGCGCGAAACTGTTAATAGTTCGATTTCTATCATCAGCGCTTACTATTAGTAAACTTGCGGTATCCAAGCGTACGCAATATTAATCTGTAAAATCGCCTGCTAAGCGAGACGAAAAAAATTATTCACGAATAAATTTCGAATTTCGCTTCCATGTGTCGCTTCTGTACTCATTTTTGTTATAGGTCAGTGATTTTGATGAGGCCTCGAGGAAATGAGAAACTTTATGAGCAAAACATCTTCTGTAAAGTTTTGCTACAATCAGCACTGACTGATTGAATTGCGGATGGGGATGTTGCGAAAAATTGGTTGTACAGGTTAATATTAGTGAGCCAATTTGAAAATGTTTGGCAGAAATCGTTCGCGAGCGCTCACCAGCGAAGTCGAATGAAGCGTGCGACGTTTTGGCGTAGCTGTAGAACGCAGGGAGAACGAAATTTGCACGTTTCTTCCTTACCGCAATGCGAAGCATGGAAATTCTTGTAGTGTGCCATATTGTATTGCACTACGGCAGAACGATGGAGTAGTTCCTTCATACTGTCCACAATTAAGTACGCTTGTTATTCGTATTATAGATTCTGTGCGAAGCCTCTTTGAGCCCTTTTATTCAACTCGCTGTAAATGATCCAGGCGATATGTCATTCTGAACTTACTCTTCAATCGTGCTTTGGCAGTAACCGTTTTAGTTCATTCAAATGGCATCAAGCGTAGCTTTGGAGAACTTTTCTGCGTAAGGTACTTGTCTCCGTTAGAAACAGCTCCAATTCTCACAAATGTTTGTATCCATTTTATGCATTGTGCTACTTATCAATGCATACCCAATCCGATGTGGAGTCCAAATTGTTAAGGAAGCTCTTTAAAACTATTCACGTCATGTCATTTTGGCTGAACATGTGCAGTTTGCTGGGAATGGCGATTTGGCCATCATCACGCCTTTGCTCAATCGCTGCGCCGGGCGCTAATCAAAGCTATCTAATTAGGAAGAATGTCTTTAGGAAGAATCACCCTACGCGGATTAGCGTAGTGTGATTCTTTCTAAAGGCGTTCTTGCGGCTGCGTGGGCGGCAATTTGGTGATGAGAACTCATTGGAGTTTTGAACTATCAATCTTGAAAGTCCGACCGGTCGAGATCTCAGCACTTGCGATTTTGTGCTGTCCCAAAGCGGAAGAAACGTGCGCAAAGTTAAAACGGAGCAGTCAGCGGGACCACGTCGTCGGCTTCAACGCGGTCCGCTCCTGTGGTCGACGCGCGGGCGCTGAACAGTCTGCGGGATATTGTCGTGTGCTCCATGATGGCCGTTTCGAATTGAGTTTTGATAGGAAATTGTTTGCAGGAAGCGCCAGAAGCAATCCCCAGCGTAAATCTCATCGTTCTAATAAGGACAGGATCCTGAAATTTTTTCTTCTTTGTTTGATGGGATAATTTCATAACATTCCATTTTTTATAACACGGTTGAGTCCCGTTTCTTTGTAAGAATATTCTTGCAAAGAAACGGGACTCAACCGTGTTATAAAAAATGGAAGGACAGGATCCGTTTCGCAATATTTAAAAAGAGGCGAGGCAATAGGCAACCTTTTGATGATGCTTTATTGACTGTTCCGTTTATAGAAACGTTTGATAGTAGACAACTGAGGAACCGCTTTTCTTTGCAATTTTCAAAATTAGCGTCCCCGACGATCTGTTAATATTTCCATTATCATCCGTAGGCGAAGCTAAGCTATTTTTAAAGCTGCTTGGCTTCTCCTTTCCCTGATGGCTTTTGACGTACGTTATTTTAATTCAGCCCCGAGGGACTTGTTTCGCGCAAAGGATCAACGCGAAGATAGCTTGTGTTGCAAACTTGATCTTCACCACGATTAAGCTAAGAGTCTAAACGGAAGTAGAATAATTGCCCGGTTTACTGTTATTCTACCTTTACACATTGCATTTCCTTCTATCGGAAATAATTTTATCCTATTGACATATCTTATCCAGTTGGCATATTTTGTGCCATTGACCTTTTACCACCTGAAACGCTGAGGACGGAACGTGCTAGTTCCGAGAGTTTCGTATACTGCTCAGCTAAATCGTCAAACGGGTTTTCCGTATCGAAGTATGAAAATTTACATTCTACACTTAAGAGAGCCATTCGTTGAGGAAAAGGGCAATGCCGATGTAGAAAATCGCGAAACTCGCAGAACTACCTTGTACCGTTATCAGCGTGGAAGCAACCACATTCCATTGCATAAATCCCAATTAATCCGGCGCTGACGAGCCAACAAAGTACTTCTGGAAGTGTTGCACATTTGCGCGTTCAGTGTTGCCTGTATTTCTTAATAAGCTACTCGTCGACGAGCGAGTAGAGCATTAGTAGTAAATGACGGAAGAAAGCCGCGCAGACTGCGTTGACGAAACTCAGTCATGGCGTTTGATAAAGCCAAATCTCGGATTGCACACGTCTTGTATGTAGCACTACGGAGTACGGAATTTCATAGTATGCGTTGTCATTTTTTCTATGCGCTTTCTGATCACTTTTCGTGTAGTGAAGCAGAAATTACGTACGCTTGAACTTAAGGTTTTGCCTATCGCGAAGGAAAGCATTATTTTTTGAGTAATGCTTTGAAGCGCTAACTTTGTCGGCATGTTGCAATGTTCGCTTGTAGAATTTCATTTTTGAACCTCTTCCTAAATTGGCAATGCTGAAGGAGCATTGCGCTTTGCAGTGCAATTTTGTTCAGCATGGAGAGAGGGAGAGAAGGAGAAAAGCGAAGGACATGGCCGCTTGGTCCGCCAAACAATGCTAATGGAATAATTTTGAACTTAAGAAATATTTTCTTAGCATTCTGATTTCGTATTGATAAACTGTTCCGGAATTAGTTTCAAACGCTCGTCATTTGCAGTTTGACCAACAGTAATCGTTGTATCCAATAAGGTACAAATAACTTTTCCTTTCAGGCGTGCTGACCTACATTGACTTTCCCTTCAATGAAGTGCTCCTTTCCGACAATTAGCTGTAATGCTAAGATCTTTAGGCATTTCAAAGGACGGATACAACTGCGCAGGTTCTCTTCTGTTCCTGTTATCGTTATTGAGTTTTCTGCTCCGTTGGACGCCTTGTCAAGTGCTACTTATGGCTAAGCTATTGAATGGCGCGAGACCGGTTATTGAATAGTTTTGAGATGCAAGTTCTTAATTGAGTGCGGCTAAAGTGAGCATGCAAAGAAGTCTCGGCAAGGGGTAGACCCCTGCTTGCATTTCAAGAATATAGTTAGCGTTGAAAAACGCCTAACCGCACTTTCACTGCAGCTACGTTGGTAAGACCAACGTGTCTCTTTTGTTTTTCTTTATCCACTTGTGTTTTAACTGCTCAGAAGCGTCTTGATTTTCCAGTAGTCTAATTCCACTGAATACAGTTCCAATGATCGATTGACATGGCGTGACAATAACTGCTTATGATAGTGCTGTAGCGATTAACTCAAGTTTTCTCCCACCACAAGTATGCACGACTTTGCTTAGTTTGGATTGTCCGGGTCTTCATTTTCATCAATGAAATTTCATAATTGCGTGTATGGAAGCAAGATTGAAGTTATGTTCCGTCCAATGGGCGTACGATGAAAGACTTTCTTAACTATTGGGTAAGATGCACACTTCGATAAGACGCCCTGTCCGTTCAGTGACCACTACTGATCTGTATCAGCGGACGGTGGTATTTCACTGAAGCTGAATAATCAGTGCACATTGCGAGAATGTCAAAACCGACGAATGAGGCCTGTTTGTTCCGTTCGTCTTCCGCGTGACTGCATTTAAGTTAAAGCGGTTGCAATCACGGAACAGGGCCATCGTACACTTAGACTCATCATAAGTTCGTATTCTGAAAAAATACCTGATTAGATATTCACATCCAACCGGTTGAATCCTTGCTGCGTGTGATTCCTTCTCGCCGAGCAGCGAGGGACCCTTCGCGTAGTCGCCCCGTCTGCTTTAACGAATGGTCCGGCCAATTTGGCTTGACTTATTGCCTCAATTTTATTGAGGGACAGCTGATTTAGGTTAACAGCTCCCTGGAATCCAATTTGCAAGAACTGCTCCGTCGGGTGACATTAAGCAAATTCATTTGAACTGTTTTGTCATGCGGGACCTCCTTGCCGTTTTATTAAGTAAAATTAAGCCCTTTGAGCGTGGAACACTTTGCCTTTATTAATTGAAATATCAGGTCGTTTCGGGGTTCCAACTTTTTGCCAGAGCGCATTCAACTCGCGGAATTGCCAAATAAGTTACTTCGTCCGCAGGCGAGCTTTGCAAGGGACCCTCGGCAGCGCGCCCTGCGAACTAATGCTTTGTCAAGCATTCGCAGGAATCCAGTCCCCCGGTTGGCGAAATATTCATAAGTAGCGTTGCAGGAGCACATTTCTTCCCATCAGTTCAAAAGTTGTACGAGCTATTTTGCACTTTCGAATTTTCCTGGGAAAATCGCAAATCATTTCCACTCATCCTTAATGCACTCTACTCAGGGAAACCCGTTTGTCGTAACTGAAATTTCGTGAGGTCGTCAAGGCGTTTGCAGCATTTCTGTTGCCATCGTAGTGTCGTTGCAAGCGAAGTTAGATGAATGGCCGCATGTGGCTCCAACGATTGACCTTCAAGTGAACAGTTCAAAGGGACAGCAATAATTGTTTGTTGAATTGAAACCATTGTGCCATTGCGATGGTATCTTGATCGAATCATATCCCACCGTTTTGGCCTTGAACGACAGTGCTAAGGAATGACGTTCACTTGTCTCATTGAATGAGCATTCTGCTCCGAAAATGAGCTGGACAATTTGTCTTTTAGTTGGCACCGCAAACACCGACTTTCCATTCGTATTGATAGCAATAGTTTTACCTTTCACAAAGCGAGATTGGCTTGAAGCGTACACCAGCTGTTGGTGCGGATAACAAAGTGGTTTTTCTAACATTCAAACCAACTTGGCTGATTTCACAATTAGTGAAACTAGGATTCCTTGCAGTTCCACCCTGGAGGTATCGTCATTGATGTTAATTCGAGCTATCGGGTTCTCTTCATGAAAGCTCTGTAACTACATTCGTATGTTAGGCAGTTTACGTTAGCGGACTAGTAGGTACGGACTCGCGAAACAATCTTAACGAAACATTCTTATCCGATAGAATCGTACGAGTCAACTGTGTCTTTCGCGCGTGGCAGAAGAAAAGTTCAGAGGAATAGTTCATATGGGGTCACGTTAAAAACTGGTGTAATTATCACCTCTCAGAGGAATGCTTTGTTGGAGCTGACACTTTCCCAGCAAGTCTTGTCATCTCTGGTGTGTGTGTGTGTGTGTGTGTGTGTGTGTGTGTGTGTGTGTGTGTGTGTGTATGGGTTCAATACCGTGTGCTGCAGTGTCAATGGCCAGTTGCTTCTGTTCACCTGTTGGACATTTTATGAATTTTTGGTTGCGGACAGCTTTCGAAAGCTGTAAATTAAGCTTCATATTGCTAAGCGAAAGTTAAAAATTTTTTAAATGTCATTTGTTAATAAGTTGCTTCGGGCAATTCGTAAGGATTTTTGAAGCTCCTGACGTGTGCAGCCCCTTGAAAACGAAATGATGGGCCCCTTTTGTATGAACAATGCCTTTGCAAACGTTAAGCTGCACTTCGAAGTGCTTTACTTTTGAGGACATCCTTGACTGTTTCTTTATTTTCCCTGTCGTGTTGTTGCCGTTTGAGATTTATTATGGGCATCTTCGGCGGAGCGAATTGACACTGTGCGATTATTGCGCAAGTGAGAGGTGTGTTCGCGTAGTCGCAGTTCAGAAGGATATCCCTGATGTACCGTATTTTCTGAGCGGAAATTTCGGTACTATGGGAAACTCAATTTTCAGCCATGTCATACAACCGAATCGTCGTCATACAACCCGTTTATATTCTAACAAAGCGCAATAAGCGGGATATGGTGATACTTCTCCGACAGCGCAAGCGATGGAATTCTTGTTATTCCTGCTTGTAATGACTACGGCGTTCACGAGCGGAAGCTGCATCTCTGTATCTTTCTGTATGGTGAACGTAATTTGTAAATATATCCCGCAAAAACATGCAGGCTGTTAATATATCCGATGGGAAGGTCCAACTTGCATTTCTGCGTAGTGGAAAACGCACTGTCCATTTAGCGGTGAACATTTTTGGGCAGCCGTTTAATTTGGAAGTCGGCCATCTCGGAGAAGGCTGTCTCTTCCAAGTTTTCCGCGAAGACCGCATCAATGACGGATGGCCGGCAGGCTCTCGTAGGAATTGCATTTTTTGCAAGATGAAGTTCCCTAGGTAATAAAAAGCAATTGCCCTCTAGCATGCAAACGAAAGCTGATTTCCCTGATGTTTGGTTATGCGCTTGAGCATTTCATTTTGGCTCTACGATTCTTCTGTGATAGTCAGCGAAATAGTCCCTCGCATCGTGTTTCACCAAGGTACCCATGTGCGTCAATGGTGAGTTCTGGTTTCGCTGCAAGGTTATTTGTAAGTTTTCACATGATGCCATTTTTGGCCTGTAAGCGGTTGCGTGGTATTCCTAAGGAGAAAGCGCAGCCTGGATGCGGCGGTTTGCGCTTGATATTACAGCTATGCATAAAATTCCTTCTTTGTCAACGTCGGGAATTCTAGATGGCCATATCTTTTCCTCCAAGAACAACCTCACTGCACATAGCTGCAAACCTCCTTGCAATGGTTTCTCTTGTGATATCAGCTTGTGGAGGTTGCTCATCACGTGTTCCAATGCGTTTTGCGCGCATGTAGAAAATGCTTTAATAGCACTGTGACATTTACGGCAGCTTACGATCGTGCATTCTTTTAGTTCGTAGTTTCTAAATTTAATTTTCGTAAGCTTACATTCCAATATTTACGTTTGTACATTTTCGGTAATGCTCATTTTTGTTTATAAAGTCATAGATAATCTCTTAGTAAAACTCTACGTGTGCTGCTTGAGAAAACCAAGTCGTTTCAGCAAAGAACGAAAATTCAGCGAACTGTCAATTACGTTTACATTCAGTAGTAGTGGTGAAACGTTATTAGGTTTCTTGAACTTTGCCGCTTTTCATTTTTCACCCTGACTTGGAAGGCACTGCTCTGGGTCCAATTCGAAACGTTGGAAACGCAAGCTATTGTTGGAGATTTTTAAAAATTGTGAAATTCGTTACTTGCCGGAAGCACATGCTAAATAGTTGCAGCAATAGGCAATATGATACCAACAGGTGGGCCAGACGTGGTTCGTCAAGGAGAACGTTCACAGGAATCCGCTCTACGAAGACTACGAAGAAGACAAAGAAATTATCCGACCACCTGCAACGTAGCGAGAATTGAAACGCTTACGCATGCATTTTGCTAAGGGAAAAGTTGTAAAATAAGTCAGTGCCGATTAGTGTTTACGTAAATGTCCAACTTAGGCAGCTTTTGCTCCTTTTCGCGCATTACCTTGTCGAGCGTTACCGTAAGTAATTGACGAATTTAAATCAACCGGAAATAATCGTATAAAAGCGGGCATGTACTTATGCAGCTGTCTGTAACCTGGCCAGAACCAGCTAGTGCCTGCACCGTTTTATTTGATATGCTGCCACACTTTTCCATTAATGCAATTCTTCTGTTTCGTCAGATTTGCGTCACTTCGCTTAAGTTGCTTGGCAGCAGCAGTGACCGTCATTTTGGAAGGCGATGTACGATGGATATTCTTTCCGGCTAAGGCAGAACTTCCTTTCCGCGAATTGAAGCATGTGCTCCCGCGCTAGCCTGCATGATTGGCATAACTGCGTGCTTTGAAACGTTTGCGCGCTGCATCCTAATGCATAGCTTGAATACTTCGCGTGTGATACTTTGTTAGGGGGCAAACTGTCTCACTGACTCGTGCAGTCGTAGTCGTACGGTGCAGGTGATTTCCAACGGAATGCATGGTCAAAAAGTTGACCAGTGCCATTAAAGTCTTAAACCCGACGAGAACTTCAGGTGATTGTCCTCCGCGCAACTTGTCATCTTTTGGCAGCAGAGGGGAAACCATATAATACGGAAGAATTGGGACCTGCCTAGCTGGCAAGCTTACTCAGCTTCCCTCTTTTTCTGGTGGTTTCAAATTACTTGAGCACCTTTTTTTGAATGGCGCAAACGGGGCCAAGATGTGCGAAGTATCCAATTGATTGCCATTGAATGGAATTGTAATGAATGGGTCAAAGGTGAAAATTCACTTAGGTGCAACCTGTATATGATCACTTCGGATGTGTGCCTGTTTGCTTATTGGTGCAAACAACGGGAACACGGGGAGAGGGGTACGCAGCCGTAGTAATGCATCCCGTTTGTTCTTGACGGCTGTTTCTTTTTTCAATGACAGCCGTCTTTGTTGTGACTGTTGTATTGAATACGTGTCGACGAGTGAGAAAGACGTGAAGTGACCCCATTTGGCGCACGGTAAAAAGCGTGGGCTTAAGAAGATTTTTGTTTGTGCATACAGGTCGCTGGTTGGAAACATTTGAAATTCATTCGCTCGAAGAGGCCAGCTTTTTATAACTGTGAATGTCACTGCTGCTTTGCTTACACTGCCGTGGCGTTTCCATATTATTGATTTTCCCAGTTTTCTCTCCAACGTTCGCACCCTATTCATTCGTTCGTATAGTAGCTGGAGCAGAGAACGGGTTGGTCAACAGCGGGAGTAACATAAATCTAAGCAGGGCAGCCACGTTGTCACAAGATGCAGGCAACTGTCTGCAGGTGTAAAATCATTGTATTAATAGATTCGACGTCCTTGCGTTATCAGTTCGTTATCATTCACGCTTTCGCATTCTTAGGCTCCGGTGAATACGCTTTGCTGTTCGGAGGCATAGTGGATTCGATTGCCTGATTACTGACCAGAAATACTGTTGCAACTTTGCAACTGCTCATTTTCGCTTCATCTTTCGTTAAAGAGAACGGACAATGCAAAACATGAACGATAAGTAAGTTCCATTTGTGACTGTTTTGCATATATGAAGATTGCGTAATGCTCGCTTGCTGGTGCGCAATGCTTACGAGAAGTCATCTGTTACACGTAAACGAAAATGGGCGGCGACCGTGCAGGCGTGGCAAAGTTTTAGCTCCGCAATGATGATGCGTAACTGCTTAATCTGCACTTTCGCGCGTTATTCGTGTTCCTACTGATCGTACGCTGAACTATAGGTCAATCGAAGTTGACACTCCGTCATTTCGCACTACAGTACTCATTGAAAGTATGTGCACGAAATTGGAGTGCTGCGTGGCTTTCCCGCGTTCGTTGGCGCAATGTAACGAAAGCCGCTGCGTTCGATTCAACCACATTGAGTATTACCAATTTAGCCGTTCATGTTGCCTGCAGCTATTGGGCATAAGTCGACGGCCCGTAAATCAATCCAGCTTAAACGATCCGTTTGTTGGTTGTTTAATATCCCGATTGAGCATCGCTTTTCAGCGGAGTGAACTTCAATTGCGTGCCTTCCAAAAGCAATTGCGATTATCAATATTTAATAAATTCCACGCCTCGTACAAAGAAGGCATTTACTATTTCGGAAGCGTTTGTTCTTAGTAAAGGGAATTTTCATAACGTTCATGTTTTCTCACGGATTTTCTTCATATACATTAAAATATTTAATTATTATGCTCAATAAACAAAGCGGAGCTTTCGTACCTAACCTGGGTCCATCGCCAGCGCTTACGGGTTCCTGTCCAGTCAGTCGTTGGTTCAGAAGACCTTCCGCGCGGCCATCCTGCTTTCCGAACCAACAACTGCCAGGGCAGAAACCCATATGCTCCGCCGATGGACCCAGATTAGGTCTGAAGGCTCTGTCTCGTTTAGCGAATATAATAATTAAAAATAGGGTGTTTTGTAATGGGTCTTCTATGTGGCATGATGGAATGTACGGCTTGTTTCCGTTGGAAGTCAAAACGTGCCTGAAAATATATCGAAAACAGCGCCCTACCAGCGAATGGATGGGCAGTTATTCGGGAAGTGTCTCAGAACACTGTAACCTTCGTACCTTTCAGAACTACGTTGTTCCATCTTCAGCGAATGGTAATGGTGCCGTTTATTCAGAGATTGGGCTATTTAAAGGCTGAGGAGAAGGGTCAGGTCTTATGTTGGGCTACGTTATGCTATACCAAATGGTGTGGGCTACCATATCATCTGACTACTCTCCTCATCCTTAAAATAACCCAATCTCAGAGTAAACGCCACCATTACCATTCGCTGAAGGCGGAGCAAAGTATTTCCAAAAGTTACGACGGTTACAGTGTTTTGAGGCGTTTCCCTAATATAATTTGTTCTTCGATTTGTGCGAAGGAATTGCAATGGCAGCATATTTCCTCTATCGGCTAATTAGAGTCAGTTAAGTCACATCGTGGTGCTTCAACAGCGAGGCCAGGTTTTCATCCTAAGGCTTTGGGATGAAAACCTTTGCATATCATTGTGCAATCGTCTTTGTTCATTGTTGAAACTACAGTGCTGGGTTACGTGATAATTGTTCCAGTGGAACATTCATATCTTTGAGCATTGCGCTCGGAGCGCCACCAGCTGTAAGTAGGAGCGTCGTGTTCGAAATGTGTTGAGCTTTCAAGGTTATGAAAAAATGATACGGTATTCTTGTTCAACTATCTTTATTTAGCGTAGCTTTCGGAACTGTCGTGTTCCGTCGTCAGCGCAGTTGGAAACCGCCCTTTCCAACTGCGCTGACGACGGAACACGGCAGTTCCGAAAGCTACGCTAAGTAAAGGTAGTTGAACAAGAATACCGTATCATTTTTTCATAATTGGGAGACGTCTTGTTACTAATTTCTCTTGCTTCAAGAGCTTTCAAGGTATAGTATGTCGAACCTTGGGCTTCCAAAATTTCCTTAAGATGGGGCATGTAGTAATGGACTCGCAGAATTTCTTTGATGAACATCATCATTCTGACCTATTCTTATTTGACAGTGATTATCAAGCGACGATATGAAACTCACATCAAGATACTGACGACCAGTTAGGAAAATTGTACTTCTAAGGAAATACTCCTAGCTATTTATTTGTTGTCCCACCAGATGGCGCAACTGCTGCACGAAATATCATGAAAGTATTAATACTTTGCTTAGCGCTTGTTCAAACAGTTTCATGTTACTTCCAGCCATTTGGCGCTGTTGATCGATTCCGCCGCTGTAAGTCGTCTCTTTAATACGCTGAAATGCGTACGGTCCCAATTTGGTGCACTGATTGCGCATAAGAAGGAATAGATTATAATGACGCGGTAATTGTGGCCTTTGATTTTTGATTGATATTGATAAGTGCAGTGCAAATGGATTGAACAGTAAAAGTTTGGAAAATGAATTGAACAGTAAAAAGTTTCTGGAGCAGCGAAAACGCGCGCGTGTCATTCGCTGAATGAATTATGCGTAATACTTGTGCAAATGAATGCGCGAAATTCTTCCAGCGCACGCTCTGCAAGAATCGCTCTACTTTTCATTTATTCAAAATATGCGCTTGCGTATATTCGCTAATGGCAGTAGTTTACACGAAGAATGGAACTGCACGCTGTTTCTCTGCGCTTAGTTGCTGCTGCGCATTTTTAAAAATTGCCTCAGTAAATAGTAGCACCTGTACACTGCTTGTTGACATGAACGATCAGCATGAACGATGCCCGACGCACCGACGCGTATGAAAACACCGCTAATGAATAAAGCAATGAGCAAACGTGATCCTGCTGACGATACCTGCAAAATGTGCAATCGTTTTCCCTTACCAGCCTTCCACCAGTAGCAGTGGTCTGTAAGGTTGCTTACCTTGGGTTTCATTCTTCCATTTGCCTGTACCATTGTACTTCTGGAAAGGTGTCTTACTTTAAGCATCTTCGCATGAGGCTAGACTTCGTATATTCATATCTTCGCCAACGGAGTTGTCTATGTAGCTTTGAGTGTAAGTTACCAACTTCTGTACTCTTCGTCGTCTATGCAGGCTCGTTGCGTTTGTTTATTTCCCTGTTGCCTTGTACTAGCGTAGCAACATAATCCATTTCCCATAGGAAAGTAATTCCGGGCTGATATGAATCAAGTACAGCTTGTATGCAGATGTTTGCTGCATCTTGTGCGTTGTGGCTTTTTAATACCGTCGACTGATTGCAACTCTTTGTAGTGCAAGGGGTTGGTTTCCGTAGTTAGCAGATGGGGATCGTAATTAAAGAGCAACTGCTCAACCAGTGAATGAATGGGTAGTTTTGAGCGAAAAGAACTGTCCACTCTTGTTTGTTTGTATGGCATGATAATTGTCCATCCGTCAATTCATCGGAAATTTATGCCTTAACGAAAGACGCTGATAATTGCCAATAGGCGCCATTCATTCAGTGAGGAATAACGCTAAATTAGCTCGTCAAGGAGACGTGCCTCATTGGGTAGCGGTCTGTCAATGGTTCAAAGAGGCTAGCGTTTCGGAACTGTCCTTATTCAGCCTTTGGCGCTGCAATAACTGGTCGGCACGACGGCCACTTACCTGCATTGTGAATTAACGAAGCCGTACAAGTGCCATTTGTGATTATGCAAAATTCCACGCCGCTGATCCCATCCATTGATAATTCGTCTTACGAAAAAGTTTATTTGTTGTCACAGGCGGCGTCTTGTTTGCCTTTTTAATAATGAGGTTTGATTGTTTTAAAAATGGCTCCCGGTGCTGCTTCATTTACTTTGTGTCGGCAATTCGTTATTCCCTCGACTTGCAGCTCGAAAAAGTAGCAGCACTTTGTTGATAGCTTTGCAATGACTAAGCTGCATCGGGAAATCAGTTTCTTGCTTCGTATGGCAACGGCGCGTTCTGTAAGCGGGAGTTAACGGGTACGTGTGCTTCAAGAATTCAAAGCGTTTTTCTAAACTAATGTCATTGGTAATGAGACGTATACGTTTATTATGTATCCCAGCTTTCATGCTTTAAAGCTTCGCGTACTTGCACGGTTAAAATACAATCGAACTAGCTGTTGTTAATTAATATTAATGCTGTTAATAAAAGCCCAACATGCATGGTAATGCATGTTTCCCGCAGCCCTGGTTGCATTGGCGCCTTTCGCTGCAAAAATTGATTAAATCCATAAATCGCGTAAGCAGAGAATTTTCTCTACAGGGTTATATCCGCTGAGCTTTCGCGAAATCAGTTCGCACTCGTGTCAGAGGCATTCGCGGAAGGTGACATCAATTTCTTGCCGAAACCGACTTGCTACTTTAAGGCACTTGACCAGCTAGTTCTGCTGTTTAACCTTGAATTCATTTGCCTAAGGGCCAAACAGTTTTGTCAAGCATACTGTTATTAATGACTCGTTCGTTTTTCTCTTCAAGCGCGGTCAAACTTCGCGTAGCAATCATGGAAAAAGCACGGGGCCACACCAGGGTGCCTGATACACGGTTATTAATGTATGATTCTAGAAGTCCTACGGAGAGAGTGCCCCCTCTTGCGTAGTCCAAAGGCTGCACTCCCCTACCATACCCCAGGCTTTCCCCCAATGTCGAAGGCTTACGATGGGAGCCATTAATCTCAATCTGTTAATGATGGATTCGTGTGTTAACAGCTGCGGTTTTCATTGATTTACCGTCGTGAATGGAACAAATTGGCTTTCGCTGGTCTCGCTCATCCAGGCAAGATTTATTTTTCCCTAGGGCGTACTGAAGTACGTTGCACATTGTGACCCCCGACCATCTGTCGCCGGCGAAGGTGGGCTTTTGGGGAATTGCTCCGAGTGCAACCGTTCCGAAACCGTTCAGGGTTTCTTGGAAAGAAGCGTGAACTATTTTCGGCAGGTCAGACGCAATTCCTAAAATTTCTCGTGTAATAAATTTTTTTCATGCGTTCATTAATCGTTTAGCAGCTTTTAAGGCAGCTTTGTCTTCCTTACTGCAAGTCTTATGCTATGGCAACGGACTATGCCAGTAGTAGTTATACATTCGCTGGAGACGGTGTTAAGGTAGGACACCGAAGGCTCCGGGAGAATAAAAGGTTTACTAACGGGTTGATTGCCGTGTTTCTGACAAAACATCAGAAATCCTGTTTTTAATGATACCAAATGCTGTTTATATAGCTGCCCTGATTGCGGCACTTATTAGGGAATTGGTAATCGAACGCACCAGAAATAGTACTAAAAGAAACGAGCTGCTTAATCTTGAATATGCTGTTGGTAGAGCCTCCGACGAAATGGATTTGTTTTACTTCGTCTGTGGCTGTAACTATCCATTGATCCCAATTATTAATACCACATTTATTGAAGATGGGGTGCATGGGGTACCACATTTATTATATCAAATTACGGCAAACACCCGTTGACAAAGATTTTATTCTTTGCGAAGCTTTCGGGACTGTTCTTTGTCCCCTCATCAGCGCATGTGTCTATCCCAACTGAATTTATCGACAAAACATGGGGTCGTAGAGTATTTTAAACTGGAGAAACATTGTATTCTTTAAACCTTTTTTCTTTTCTTCAATATAACCCGTTGGACTTTAGAGTGATCTTGTTTGTCAATGCCATCATAATACATTTCTTGTATTTCTGTCTTTCTATTGTGATCTTTCTTTTCTTTTTGAAGGTGGTGTGGCTCAACCGTTCAAGTTTTATCATGTGTTTGTTGTTTCAGTTTGCGGGTTTGGTGGAATAAAAGCACAACCCGTTTTATCACCACTGTGGTCCATATATTGCTAACTTCAGTCCCTTGATCTCTGTTAATACAAACGTTGTGGCGAATGTAAAATGCTTCCTTGATTTTCTAATCTTGAAATCTTGTTCGTGCTTCAAAATGGAGACATTAATTTGATTGCCTGTTTGCGAACAACTTATGGAGTGTTCCACTACGGCTGAGGCATTGACAGCTTCTTCCATGATCTCTATTGGGTCCTTTTTTGTGGTTTTCCTCTGGACCTCACTCTTTCACCTCTCTGTCTTCGCTCCGCATTTTTGTATCTAGTTAGTGCCATTTGGTGTTGTTTCAGCCTGTGTTGTATAGTGTTTCCGGTTTCCTCAATGTATTTAGCCCCACAACCACATGTAATTGCGTAAACTACTCCTGGTCTCTTATCTGACATGATTTTAACTTTTTCTGACCTTAATATCGATCTTAGATTCGGAGGACTTTTAAATGCAATCATTATACCAAAGTTTCTTGCTAGCTTCCGAATCTTCTCTCCTATACCAGGGTAGTATGGAATACAAAGTGTTTTTGTTCTTTCTTCTCTTCCATTCCTCGTTTGTATGGCATGATGTCGATGCTTCTCTAGTCTTTCTTTGATGCAGACATCAATGAGTCTCTTTGAGTAGTTGTTCAGCAATAGAGTTCTTTTTATGTATTCAATTTCCTGGTTGAGGAATTCCTTATCGCAAAGATTGACTGCTCTGTCTGCCATTCCTGTTATAATTCCTCTTTTTGCGTTCATCGGGTGGTTCGAAAAGAAATTTAGGTATCTATCTGAATTTGTTGACTTCCGAAAAACCATAGTATTTTGACGATTGTTGCACCTCATTACTGAGGTGAACTTTATTGTTGAACGACTACCCAAAACGACTCATTGATGTCTGCATCAAAGAAAGAATAGAGAAGCATCGACATCATGCCATACGAACGAGGAATGGAAGAGAAGAAAGAGCAAAAGCACTTTGTATTCCATACTACACTGGTATAGGAGAGAAGATTCGGAAACTAGCAAGAAACTTTGGTATAATGATTGCATTTAAAAGTCCTCCGAATCTAAGATCGATATTAAGGTCAGAAAAAGTTAAAATCATGTCAGATAAGAGACCAGGAGTAGTTTACGCAATTACATGTGGTTGTGGGGCAAAATACATTGGGGAAACCGGAAACACTATACAACACAGGCTGAAACAACACCAAATGGCACTAAGTAGATACAACAATGCGGAGCGAAGACAGAGAGGTGAAAGAGTGAGTTCAGAGGAAGACCACAAAAAAGGAACCAATGGAGATCATGGAAGAAGCTGTCAGTGCCTCAGCCGTGGTGGAACACTCCATGAGTTGTCCGCAAACAGACAATCAAATTGATGTCTCCATTTTGAAGCACGAACAAGATTTCAAGATTAGAAAAATCAAGGAAGCATTTTACCTTCGCCACTACGTTTGTATTAACAGAGATCAAGGGACTGAAGTTAGCAATATATGGACCACAGTGGCGATAAAAAGGGATTGTGCTTTTATTCCACCAAACCTGCAAACTGAAACAACGAACACATGAAAAAACTTGAGCGGTTGAGCCACACCACCTTCAAAAAGAAAAGAAAGATCACAATAGAAAGACAGAAATACAAGATATGTATTATGAAGGAATTGACAAACAAGATCACTTTAAAGTCCAACGGGTTACATTGAAGAAAAGAAAAAAGGTTTAAAGAATACAATGTTTCTCCAGTTTAAAATACTCTACGGCCCCATGTTTTGTCGATAATTTCAATTGGGATAGACACATGCGCTGAGGACGGGACAAAGAACAGTCCTGAAAGCTTCGCCAAGAATAAAGTCTTTGTCAACGGGTGTTTGCCGTAATTTGACATAATGAAACTTAGACCCGTCGGAATTCCTTTGTTCCACTATACCACATTTATTATGAATTTTATTGTGAACCTTAACGACGTTAAGTACCGCTTGTGCAAAATTCCATCTCGCTAATTTCTATCTAATTCTTTTTATGTATACGTTCGTATGCTTTCTCAGCCAGAGCCGCTTATGTTTTTTAAATAATGAAATTGGTTTAGTAAAGTGGCTCCACACGCTGCTTTATCTACGGCGACATAAAGGAACAAGTAGGATGAGAAGCCATAACGGGACATGATAGTCCCTCAAGGAAATTGTTGGAACGGTTAAAGAATGCAATATTTCAAAATATCTAGCGCCAGCGATGAAACTTACTTCACATTTATTAAGTACTAATAGAATGAATGCTGTCGAATAGTGTCATATCAATAAATGAACTAATTTCACTACCGTTCTTCCCAAGCATTGAGCATCTGTTCAAAATCGGTCACAGTGTTAATGCGAAAGATCGGCTCGGTTGTCACAGTTCAGTTATTGTGACATTTAATTAGTTGCGCCAGCTGAGTCCTTCATCCGGGCAGTATCAGATTGCAATCGTATTTTCGAGAGAAAAATAGCTTTCCAGGTGCGGTGTGAGACAAGTCGTTCATCTTGGGGAAAGCATGACAAAGTCAAACGTTGAAGGGCTGCATTACTTTTTAATTGACGACCGAATGAGAAGAGCTTTGGCAACGCACTTGACTTTAATGATCTGCAGACATCTAGTCAATGGGCTGACAACTGTCATTAGTGTAATTTTGATTTGTGAGGGAACGGTCTTCATATCAGAGGCTGTTAATATTTCCTGGCAGTGTGGACAAAGTGTCGAATTTTGATTACGGTTATTTTCCAGTAGCGCAGTCTTCGTGTCCTGGCTTTGTAATTCCGATAAATGTTGTAACAACAGCGAAACATTCGGGTTCATTAGTCATGCATCTGTGAATTATAATGTTAAGATGTGTCTGGCGGCAGTCTATGTACTCGGCGTTACCACTATCCTAAAATTGCATTTCGCTTCGCGCAGACAGTAAGCTCGGTTGAACTTTGAAAACTTAGCGAAATATTTTGAAATGAACACAACGTAGAAGTAGAGAGACAACGCATTGTTTTCTCAACGAAACTGGCCACTTTCGTCAGGCGCAATTCTGTGTTCGGTAATGTGACATTAAAACAACGAAAATGTTGTTACAAACGAAAGTCGTTAGCGCTGCGTGTGAATTGTCAGAAAGGAGGCACCAGTAAAGCATTGATTTGAACGTCATCCTTTATTCTACTTGCTTTTCATCCAGTTTGAACTAGTGATATTGTTTATTCGCTGTCTGTTAGCAACGCTTAGGAACTTCTTGAAAATAGACGCCAAGTACAAAAGGTATAGAGGCCCAGCTTGCCTGTACGCCAGAGAAATCAGGATCCTAGTGTCAGTTTAAAAAGGGTTATTCAAAGTAACTATTTAAATTGCCTGCAATCACGTTGTCCACGCGGCACCCCTTTGCTCGTTTCAGCACCCGTATTCAGCTACGTTCATTTTGCGATTGCTTATTTTATGCTCGTTGGGTCTCCATGCAAATTTTCACCACTTCCGACCAAGTTAAGTTCTCCTGGAAAAGTAGTTTCCTATCCTTATTTATTTGCGTTTGTTAGTAAAAGCGTTGCGCGATGAACCCTGCTATCCAACCGATACGGCGAACCAAATGGGTTCAGACCAGCTGACGCAAGCACGCGCGTGCTGCATATGCATGGTGACATTTGCGTTAGACTTGCTTTGTTTGTTTATTTCACTGAACAGTGCAGGCTCAGATTGTGATAGTATAAAAGCGTCAATGTTTCTTACTCTCATAGCTACTCTAACTGTTTCTACTGATAATGTTGAACCGTTGCGTGCCATGGTAAGTGTTCTGCTCAATTGCTACAAAGTGCTGAGAAGCACGTTTGTTCGCTACTCATAGGGCGTATGTGGTGAAGCATCTCCGGTATTTCAATCTATTAATATTATTGACTGCTCATGTTTTCTGAGTTAAGTGCTTTTCGGCAGGTTTCCTTTGTTCATAATGCATTCGCACTCTGCCCTTTACTCATTCGATTTGTGGGTTTTCTTGTCCAACTGAAGCAAGGCAATTTATATTCTTCGTTTGGTAGCCAATGCTATTGACGCTGTCTGCAACAAAGAGCTCTTGTAAAGTAGTACGTATCATGCTGGCAAAAAACATTTGACGTCTTAAGTCGTCTAGTGTTCATTTCATGCAGTGACGAACGTCTCGATGTTCTCGAAAAAGGACCAATTCTTAATTGCGCAGCGCTCCCTCACAGCCCAGTTGTCGCGCTATTAACATACTTTGATGATGCTCTGTTCATAATCAGATCCATTGATTAAAACCAGGTCTCATCCATGAGAGTCTGTCACAGAATTTTAACTCTTGGGCATTTCCAGCTTGAGGAGCAAAATTAACACGACGGAAGATGCCAAATGTTTGCTTTTAAATGAAAAGCTAGTCAGAATGGAAGTTAGCAATTTCCTCGTTCTTTCCCTGAGACACGACGAGGTGGACTTTCAAGTATTGCTAGCCAACGCGTGCTCAGTACGCAGCACGTCCAGTCTGTGTCGTTGCCCTTATCAGCTCTTGTGATGAATGACTTGCATAAGATTACGCTGTCACAATAGAATGGACGTGTTGCTTTTGGGACGGGTTTGCTTTTAATTCAAGTGATCTCGTCTGCCTACTTTTGATTCCATGTAAGTCCGAAGCGTCGATTGGATGCTAACTTTCGAACTCACGTTTCTCGAATAATGATTAAACTCAGCTGGCGTATCCTTCGGTCGTACCTTAGAATTCGACCATGTGACGCTAAGAAAATTTGGGTAAATATAACATGAAGCAAACGGTGCAAATACTGTCCGACTATATTAAACTGACTGTCACCATTGAACGCTGACGGCGGAACGATGGAACACGAGAATTGCGAATGATTCGTACAAACGAATTTCATTGAGGGGAGGTGCCCGCCTGCCAAAGTGGAACCGCGGGAAGTATTTAGTTCACTGAGCACTCCCATTGACGAATTTCATTAAACTCCAAGTGCGAAAAATTCATTCACTTCTGAATTTCTTTTACTTTGCGAAAGAGGTCGAGTAGGCATCATTCGATAAATGTAGCAGCACATGTGAGACACCTTTCGTATGTCCTTACCAGCGCCGCCTATAGGTTGCCTATTTATGTACCTCTTACTTTAAACGTATTAGATACACTTTTAGAAAACAGGATCATTTTGGCTTCGTCGCCCTTTGCATAGTCAGACCAGTGTAACTTATGAACGTAAGCGCTACGCACATGCTCATTACAGAAACCTGTCGAACAGCTTTCCCTAATTTTGCCTACATAATTTGCATGAAGGAAAAATTATTAACTGATGTGCCCCATGAACTTTCTACGCATGCAGGTGCTTTTTCATCTTTGACAGTGCTCGGTGTCCGTAAGAGAGAAACGTATGCTGAACCAACAGGTGGATGGGCAGTTAGTATTGAGTACAAGTGGACGCGCACGTTTACTGTAACAGAACTTTCGATGGCGGCACATTCTTTCATCACCGTTCAGAAGTGTAGTCATAGGTCTCTTCGAGCTCTTTGGAAATGGAATGAAGCTGAACTACTAAGCCGTTCTTAAGCAGCTGATGATAAGGCAACCTGTTTATAGCACCGTACAACATTTATAATTGAAAGGTGTGTCGACAAACAAACGCTATGCAGTCTTTAAAATTCAAATTAGACTTAATGATTAATTCGCTTCGATGGAAAAAGTTCAAAATACGAGGTGGCGGCTGGCTATCCATTCTGGTGGGAAAACATAGTGTCTTCCAAACTTCCCGCATAAATGCGGTAGATGTGCTGCGCTGCAATTTATCCCATTGGCCATTCGTTGTTTAACGGAGGTCTGAAAGTGCGCCGTCCACGTGTTTCACCGTAAGCAAGGCTGCGTAACGAGCAAGTTCCATCTGAATCGGCGGTTCCCTCCGAAGAGCGCACACTTTCCTGCTGCTCGTTCGCTAGTCGGCATTTCTGCTAGCGTTGCAGCGCTTGTAGAAAGACGGCCCGAAGACATTTTGCGAGTCGCGGGGTCCAACTGTTAACGCAAAAACTGAAGGACGGAATTGCCGAGGACCGGAAGCATTGTTATAGCGTTCCTAGTCGGACTTGCCTTTCGGAAGAGCGTCAGTACCGTAACGTGGGATTGTTCCGTCTTCTAGTGGTGACGTTTGGGTGCAGAAGTGCCATCGTCATCCGATCTTGTTTTGCATGAAAGAAGGTACGGTAATGTTGATATTGCTTTATCTTCCAAAGCGAACACCGATTTGAAAGGTAAATCATTTCACAAAAAGTTGCTCATGTTCCGGCAACCACACCAGTATTAACAGGTATGTTTTGTTTATTTCCGCGCTTTATTTTTCCAGTTGTTCACCGCAATTTCAGCGTGCCCAACTTAGGGTGGAATTAATTTAATAAATTACTCCTAAACTTTATTTTTGACCTTCCTGTAGCAAGACGCAATGAGCGTGCTTGACTTCACAGCGCGCATAATGCCCAATTTGGACAGCTGCAACTTGCGGTAATCTTGGTCAGTGCTTTTCGATATGTTTATCGGTCAGAGAAATGATTCATATCCAACGTTGTAATAGCCAGTAGTTTAACTTCGCCGGGGTCTTGTAATATAAATTAAGTTTCCGCCAATCGCGCGCGGCTGTTAACCTTTAGCCCAAATGCATCTCGTTTGTGAATCTAAGCGTAGTACATTTCAAATCATCCCACGCATTCGTATCGGTCGCACGGTATTGGTCATACTTCAGCAACTTTTGGTTCACTGCGGCACCTTCGTTGCGCCAGCTGCATTTACGCACTGCTTAGAAAAACAAGAACTCATGTTGCGACGTCGCTGTAATGTTTGTTCTCACGGTCCAAGATGAATGTTTGATGATTCACGTAAGCCGTGGCTGTAACGTCTGGACATTTGATTCATTTGCGTTATCACCGAAAATCAACAATAGCGCAGCATCGCTCACAATGTTCGAAACCTGTTGATGCTATTTACGCCTCGTGTCATTACTACCAAAGGTTACGGTAATCGTGATGTGTTGTCAAGGTTCTGTTTCGTTGTGCCGATAAATGGCAACCGCTCGCGAAGGAACGGTCTGCGTGTTTCTAGCCTGTCAACGTTATTTGAAAACAGGCAGTCGGACGATATTGCGTAGACGGGTTTTTAACACAGGTTAACTTCTCCGAGATAACTGCATTTCAAACCAAGACCCCTTGTTCATATGCCAGTACAGTTGCTTTAAGAAGTGCAGGGCGCAGATTACGTGGTCGCTTGAATGAGTTACCAAAAGAACAGGGCATTTGGGCCCAGTCTTTATAGGACAATGTAACGTACTTTCCCCTTCTTCCGTCCATTATGAAAGATGGTCCTTGAATGGGCATCCGACATTGCCAAAGAGAGTACTCAGTGAAATTGTTTCTGTTGACGCGCTCCAGCGTTAGCAGTACAATGAAAATATGCGAAAGAGGTGTATGTCAGTTTGCACAGCGGCAGTTTCCCCGCTTCAACGTCCATTCGGTTTTTCCTTGTCACCGCATCTAAGCTAGTGGCCAGTCAGCAGTGAACATGCTCATTGAAATGATCGAAATCAGATGAACGTTTGAATGACACCACTGGTCCAAGAGTCGACTGCTTCATTAAACGATGTCAATTCTGCAGTCCAAAAGCAAGAGCAGTTACTGCACGTCGCGAACAATGAGTATATATCGTGCTACTGCGAGCATGGTGAAATTCCGAAACAAATACAAGTTGGTAATCAAAGGGGACAAAACTGGACTTTTCATAGCTGCCTTGTTCCGTGTTGAGATGGCATTAATAATTTCGTGGTAGCATACCGGTTGCAGTGGAAACCGTACCGTTGAAGATACCTTACGAAAGCTCCACTTTCATTCCTTTGGACCGTTGCAGGCTGATCTCTTTTGATTATATTTGCGACAACCGCATTGCTTAATAAGTTCAATTTTTACTCTTGATTTTGGATGGAGTATGAGCTTAGCGCAGCCCATAATTGTGCTGACCTCCTTTGGCCCAATGCGGTGAAAATGACAGAACCCATCTTGATCGTATTGTACTTTTGAGTCTGATGATTGAAGTGTAAAATTGAAAAAGCAGAAATGGTCGTTCACGCATTCATGAACCGAAATCTACGCGTTTGTTCATCTTGCCAAAATGGCTTTGTTAAATGCCGCCAGACTGCTGTATACGTGTGGTACGGAAACGTTAAGTGGAAAATGTTGGTGAGCTTTAAGTCGCACCCCGGTTTGGTAAGTCACCCACACGCTGCTTGCTGTCGATGAATTGGTCATGTTGTTGGCCTTCCCATTGACTGTCTCCAATATCTTGTTTAGGCATCCACTCTTTTACCATTGTAAATCCGGGTTTCTCCAGGTTGGGGTGCGCCGCCTCTAATCTCCCATCATACACTTTGAAAAACACTGGACTAGGCGTTTTACTATGAAAGCACAGTAGTTTCTTTTTCGTTTCGCGCTTTTTCCTATATCCTTTTCTTGGGATATGACGTCAGCTGTGGACGGCCGTGTTTCACTCCTCTCATGATCGGCCGTCCATTGCAGCGTAATTCTGCTGCTTCGTGAGCATTCCTTGTTCATATAGCAGCTGTCTGTATGGTTCAGACATCTCTTAGAGCGCACCAGCCTGTTCCGCGTTTTGATCGTTGTCTTCATGCGCTTGTAACTCACTTTGTACTGTTCGAAACTACTGCCAGCTGTGCCGTTAGTAGGTTGGCTGTTCGTCGTTTCGTCATCGCGTTTTTCTTTTACGAGCACAGGTTGCGTAGACCTATGACGAACACTGACTCATCCCTGATGAGTACGGCGCTCACGTGCACCAGATGCATCACACTGTGTGCTCTTGCAAGTAGCTCAGATTCCTTATCAACATCGAACATGTACTCGTCGATTAGTGCAAGCTTTCTGAGCGCAAGATTGCGTGTGAGTGTCACGTTATGGGGAAAACCTTCCTGAATTCCTAAATCTCATGAGTGCGCAAGCGTGATACGAGAGGACGGTACGTAATGACTTTCTTTGCCAAAACCGGCTTGATGTTAGTATCAACAATGGTGTCGCGTTTTAAGGTTGGTATTTGGTAAAGTAAGGGTCTCCAGAACAGATTGGGGTACAGTGAGTTAGTCTGGAGATCTACTGCAATAAATGGCAAATAACTTGAGGCAGATACTGGGCAGAGCGCGGATACTCTAAGGAAGTTAAGTGGTCAGGCTTTGCGCGGTTGGCTTACCGTGCTCTATGAAAACTTCCTTTCGCAATGCAAGGCGATCTCCCAGAGTGGTGCGGCGTTCCCAAGAATAGCAACGCTGGAAATTCATTCACGCCCATTGCGTAACGCAATTACCCTAACCACGAGACACGCACGGAACGCAGTTTGCGACAATTGGGAATCAGCAAACGGCTTGTGGACAGGCGTTTGCAAGCGAAATGCGGTACAAGTTTCACTGTGTCTCCTGTTCGACTTTCAAAGCAAAATTGGCAGCAATTCGTTCGGCTGTGCGACGATGGGAGTACCAGGTCCTTCGCGGAGAGACTCAGGTTCAGATATGCGGAAAATCCGGCGTAGTTTACAACCGTTCGAAATTGTCTGTCATGTTGGGTTGTTTCTGCTGGCGATCCCCCGTCAGCAACGTCATCATTATTGTTGGTTCAAAATTCGACTTAATCTGTTTTTGTTGTGCACTTGTCATTAGTTCGTTCTGTGCTCTTCGACTTTTCTGCTTTGCATACTCGTTTTGGCTTCACTCCAAAATGTGACCACCGAAATTGCAGGACAGAGGACCAGAGTGTTTGAGCTACAGCAGTGATTCTCAACGGGGGCGGTGGAAGCTTCTAGTGGGGGCGCTGATGATATCGAGAAGGTTGCTGCGCCGTAGAGCTCGACGCCCGGGTGGCGCAACCTCTACCGCGATAAGATGAGAACGCATATGATAGGTGTTTCTGAAGGTCCCTTCAGCTATTGGCCTTGATTTCTGCCGACGCCTTAATACGCGTTTTCAGTACCCTTGGCGGATGCTTCTCGATTGAACTCGCGCCGTCCCTTCTCAGGAGCACACTGGAAACTTGGTCGGCCCTTTCAGTCGTAAACCGTTCCACTGAGGAAACTAACATAAAAGACTGGCAGTTTCTATGCGAAGTCTTTCATGAACCGCTTGTTGAGGCCAATAAAGCGAAACGCAACAGGACCACTATCATGAGGAGAAGGATGAGTTAGTACTTCTCGCTTCACCGCGGCCTGCTAAATGTCATATGCAACCTAAAGGTTGATAGAACCAGGACCAACAGGCGCTCAGTGTTGAATCATTGTCTCATGATATCTAATCGACGCTAGGACGAGCCACAGCGAACGAAACGGCTCTCGACCCATACGGGGTGGGAGCGCTGGAACGAAAAAGGTCGAGAACTTATGAGCTGTAGCTCGTAGGCTTTATCGATAATGGACAAATGATTCGTTGTTGTCTTTAGAGGGAAAGCAGCTGCTGCTCATTGTATTGGATGCAGTTTTGTTAAGAGGTAAAATAAGTTGGTGGTCAGCTTCGGAACTATGACGGCTTTCTAATGAGCCCAACTTCACCTTGGCTGATTGTTGGGAGTTGAACTTCTAACCTGCTCACGATGAAAGGCCAACATGTTGATCCAATGACGGCAGCGAGTTTGCCTTTCGGATGACGATTGCGGGCATTCGGTTGTTTAATTTTGTTTCCCTTCTGGGCGATGGCGATGATTGTGGTTTAGCAAATATGCCACTGACATTAGCGCCGCAATAATTGCAGCACTTTCTAGCGTGCAGTTGGTTGGGGTAAATTGTTTGTTTGAAAAATCCCAGGTGGAACGAGCACTGTTCACTTCGGGTCTCGTTTATTCAGTGATGTCTCACTTTATTGCTTCCTGCCAAAGATGCCTACTTTGTTCGGTCTCGTTGCCAATGAAGTGTTGTATTTTAGCGGTTTGGTAGTGCCGTTGCCCTTCCAAAGTTGGCAAAGCGTCGCAAATCTGGCGATACCCGGTGGAAATCTGCCCGTGACGGAAAGAATGCCCTTCGCTCCAGCTCGCGACAGTCAGCTTAGCGGAGCTGCGGCCATAACACCCAGCGAGTCGACCGCATTTGATCTGGTTGAAGCGGGACGTCGGCGTCCGGCACCACAGAAAACCATGGCTGGCCTCAGAGGAAGGGAGATATACGAAATTGTGCACAACTTCACCAATCCCTGCGGCGGCGAGTTTCCCGACGGCGTAGCTCCAAAGACAATATACGCGCAAATTCTCCGATCGTCCGTATTGCCAAATTGGACTCGCAACCAACTGCAGGTGGAGTTGTACCGCGGATCGAAGCTTGGCCGGTACGTCCGCCTTGGTCCCGCCTTGTATTCGACCACGGAAAATTGGGCGAAAATGACCTGCACACGGGTGGAATCTTCGAGCAAATGCAGAACGTCAATGTCTCCAGACAAGTCGATTGCTGCCTCTTCGAAAAGGTCTGTTGGCGGCGAGGCACCGCAGTTGACAAAGCGTGAGTCCAACCGTCGAAACAGTTATCGTGGAACTGCGGAGCAGCCGTCCGAATCTGCCACGATGCCGACGCCATTCAAACGTGAGTGACCTGCCCGTTGTTAGTTGTACCGTTTTTGCAATGCCAGTCCGGGCAGTGCAACCTTTGGTTCATACTCACTTCTGTTAAACACTTGTTCTTTGTTGGGGGGGGGGTCCTGTAAGCAGTAACAACGGTAGAGTAAAAGTATTTTCCCATCTTAAAGCGTCAATAATTAATGGGATATGTTCAGTGATCATTCTGCAAGTAGGAAGGAAAGTCCATGTTTCAAAATTAACGTAACTTTTCTTTGTTGGTTTATTAGGTACCATAGCTCACTGTTTACTTACTTACACACCGGAAACATTCGACTCTTCTCATACAGAGGGGGATAAAATATTACTAGTACGCGTTTGTCGCGCTGCCGAATAATTTATTTGCTGGACACTGAAGAGGAGACACGAAGAAAAGTCCAATGTACAGTTACATTCACAGAAAAGAGGTGTCAAATAATCACGTAAACGCTAAACGTAAGCGTCAATTAAGACTAGGCTATTACAAAGTACGCAATTTTCAGTACCATGACTCGGAGAAATTCTAAATGTCCACTCCATGCTAGTGACGGGAAACATATGAAGTTGTCTCGTTGTGAGCAGAATGAGAGCACGTGGAGTTTATGGTCCCTTTTTACTACGTCAGTCTACAACGCGGTAGATCCGTAGGTTGCGAGTTTTCTTGTGTGCGCGCAGTGGACTAGTTATGCATAGTTGACTTGGCGAAGGCTAAGCAGAACAGCAGGAACAGCTTCCGTCCTTTCTTCGAGAAGTTCAATTTTGCGTGGGCTTCATGGTGAACGTCAGTTGGCGAAACATGTTCTTGACCAATTGGTTTGTTGCCGTTTAAAACTTTCATGCAGACCGAACGTAACCTGGCAACCTACCTTCGTACGGTAATGAAGGGGGAAGAGTTAGTTGCGCATTGTATAGTTCGGTGTATTCACGGCTTGTACCCATTCCTGTGTATTCTGAAATTAACGGAAACAACACCCTAAAAGAGGATTAATGGGGATGGATGGGCAATTATTAGGAAAAGTACAGAAGACTGCAGAAACCTTTCGTTTCTACGGTGTTCTGAACTTTTTCTAATAACTGCCCATCCATCCGCTGGTAGGGCGTTGTTTCCGTTAATTTCAGAATACACAAGAACGGGCACAAGCCGTGAATACACCAAACATGCCAACACCCGTTACAAGACACCAGATCTTCAATCTCATTGTGTAGTGTAAGTTTTCCTCTGCTACCATGAATTTGTTACAATTGATACTCAGGAGGTTCTCGTCAATGGCTGATTCATTAAGTGCAACACATGGCATTTGCGAATGCGCGTCGGCGAACTTATAACTTTCGCTTTTGCAGTGCAGCCGGCACAATTCGCGGTATTTGGGGGGGGGTTGTAACTTTTGTTCCGAGACGACAGTGTAGTGTTCAACTCGTCCACAAATATGTTGGTCAACTTACGGCAAAGCAAAACACGTATTGGCAAATTAATGGCTGCGTGATAGTGGCTACGGATCTGGCTTGCAATGCGCATGGTTTTGCTGGCAAAGCATTCTTGAACCTTTGCCTATCATTGGTCGTCAAGCAAATCCTTCCCTATTGTTGAAAAATTGCCCGCACATTTTTGTTCATCCATTATCGATTTTCAATTTGCTAACTTAAGGGAGGATGGCAATATGGATAGAATTCGGTTCCCATCAATTGCTCCGGTATGTTTTCGCTTGCATGTCTTAAGACTGAGGAAGGCTGCAAGTCGTCTCTTGAACTATGGTCTGATCTCGTAAGCGTTCCCATATGCATTGGTCTCGTGGTAACGGGCAAGTGTAATTTCGTAAAGATCTTTTCTTACTGAAGTAATTTGTCTGTTTGATTTCGTTGTTCAGTAGATCTGTAAGATTGATGATTTCTTGACTTTCGGCGCCCTCAGCAAGCTTGCGTTCACCAGCTTCTGGCCAAGCGGTATCAAGTGTCACGTAATTGATTCTCACTGTTTTTAACCTGGAAGTGAATTGTTAGTAACAAGGCGTTTCATTATTATGAAAATATACTGATTCCTTTTAAGCTATAGTAGGCGCTACATTAAGCTTTAGTAGGCGAAACTTTTGGAAACAACAATGTGTTCGTCGTCAGCGCGGTTCGTAAGGAATTCGTACTTGTTGTGCAGGACTATAGAGGGTGCTGGTTATCTTTAACCTTTCCAAAAATTTTGGCAGTCGCATTTTTCGCCAGCGCATTAAACTTTTGGTAGCTCAGAATCAGTGATGCTCGGCTGGTAACGGTCCCTGTCAGAAGGTGCACCCACCGCGGCAGGGCATCAATGTGCGTGTTCACTTTCAATCGCAGTAGGAGTGAAGTGAACAAAATTAATTATCTCGTCAACGGTGTCCAGTCAAACACTGTTTGTGCCACCGTTTATCTGTCGTACTATTAATAATTTGCCAATCGTTTGTCTCCTTGAAATTTTGTTATGACATTATTGTTCACAAAATGTTGAAGCCTTGTGTTGAACCCCGCAAGTTCATTACTATTATTTACGATTTAACAAGTCTCAGATGGCCCGTAAACATCAGCGCTTCCTTTGTATAAGCAAATTCGTGTCTTATTTTGATTGCTACGGTACACTTTTTGATTCTTTTCATTGACAGCATGTTGTCAATGAGCAGAATAAAAAAGAACTCCGTCGTGCTCGTAGTAAATTACGATTATTTGAGGCATGCTAGGCTGTGTAGGATGATGACTTTGCCATTTATGTGGGGCTATTTTGCGCGTCTACGAACTCTGCCCGCATGTAGCGTGTAAATAACTTTAGGGACAGAGGTTAAACATACAGGTGCGTCTATTTTAAACTTAAGTTTAGCCATTGTGGCCTAAATGCGCATCTGACATTCAATGGTACGAACCAATGATTTGGTGTTTTCCATTTTAACATTTCGCACCGCTGTATATATAAACGATTGCAAAAGCGATTCCAAGTACCAGTCGCCGTCCTGTCCAAGCTGTTGGCAGTTTCTGTTAGCTTCAGTAATTTTTAGATGACAGGAAGAATTTGCGTCGGAAGGAGGAAAACGAACTCGCTGAACAAATGGGTTGCGTGGATTCGTTTGTGAACAGTTTGCCGTCCTCAAGCAAACGGGCACTATTGGCGGAAGACAGGTGAGCACCTACCTTTTGTTTCGTAGCTAACCGTTCGCTAGTACCCTTAAACTTTTCTAAAACGCCGTATACCCATTGCTAACGTAGCTAATGTGCTAGGTTTGGTCTGCCGTCTTTGAAAAGCGATCCAGTCATACGGACGGCCGGCCAAACGAATGTCCGACAATGGTCAGCCTCCCAAGTTCGACAGTTCGTTGCAAAGCTTGGCTTTGCCGGGGAAGCAATAGCTTTTGAGAAAGAGGTTTGTTCGTTTTTTGCTGCCGCATGTGCATGGGCAGTTGCATTCCATTTGTCCCCATTCAGTTTGCCTCGTCGGCAGTTTTCAGTTCTTTCCCACAGTGTTCAGCGCCATCTAGTCTCAACGAACAGTTGAACTTCAGGGGCGTGTGTCTCAACTCTGCTTCTGTCCATTTCGTTTGTAACATCTGTTCGCATGATCTGGTTGTAAAGTTGCGCAGTAATTCATTGGGTAGTCGATAAAGCTTGCATATAGTTTCCATGCTGTTGGTTATTCAGCTGAGTTATGTCTCGTTTGTAGTGCATGGCACCCAGCACTTCCCCTTTGTATGCTAAATGCCAGTGTACGATTTCCAGCGGAGTAATAATGCTGTTGTTCACCAAATTGGATCATTTCAGAGCGTCGATGGAGAATCACTACTTTTGCTGAAGCGTTCCCATTTTGTAAACCGTTTGGGAATTTCCCTGGGACCTGCTTTGTGCATCTTTCGCCGAATTAACGCACTGCGTGCAGTCGCTGACGGTACGCAGGATTGAACAATGTTCACTCGTTTTATATTATCCAGCTTTACGGTTTTTTCCATTTGTTGAGTCGTGATGCGTAGCAGATTAAAATACTCGAGTTGCAGTGTTCATCTTGGAGCGAGGCTAAATAGTGGCAAACTTTTCGAACATGTGACTCCGTGGCTGTCCTCAGTGTTAGCATGCGAACGACCAATCTAAAGGAATAAGTGTGTGTGTTCAAGGCAAGTAATTTTGGCCATGCATTTCGCTTAACACATTGCTCAGGTGCAATTGCAAATTGGAGGGTGTTAGCACAATTTTTTGTTCTGTACCTGCAAATCGTTAAGTAAAAATAGACATTTATGTGATACAGTTGTGCCTGCCCGATCGATGTTTCCACCTGTACATAAAAGCAATCTGCAACGAAACAGAACAGCCGCTACTCAAGAACAATGATATTCGACATGAATTAATAAGTAGATAAGAACAAAACTTGGAGATCAAGTGTTCTCGAACATCAGGCAAACTTCTAACGTGTTGTACGGTTTAATCTGTTTCGCGCACTCCTAGCTGACTTTACAATGCATCAGCAGTTTATCACCCGAAGTTAAAGTACCGATTTGCGAAGAATTATTGGATGAATCCTTCGTAAGGTAAGTGAGGCCGCTGCTGCGGTCCTGGGAAATTATATTCCATAGGGCGCCTTTAGGAAAACGAAAGCTGCAAGCTACTTTTGAATGAGGCGCTAGAAGGTAGTCAGGAATGTGAGTGCATGGCACCACCTCTCTTCAGCTCAGCGATACGCGGTAGACAAAACCCGCAAGTTTCGCCTTAGCGCGGTTGCGTTAGCCGCTATGGCAGCATTGTGAGCGCCGCGGGAAACCCGGTTGTCAAAGTTGGCTTTGCGTAAAGTGGGAATGAAAACGCTTGCATGCCTCCTCGAACGCCATTTCCTTTTGGTTATGAAAGATCAAATTGGTTTGCGCTTTTGCGCACTATTCACTAATGCTCATTGCACTTGCGTTCACTTTAAACAATGTGCTTTAAGATTTGAACCGTCGCTGCGTGAGCGCTTGGCAAATGGTCAGACTGTTATTGAGATACGTTGTCTTATGGTGAGTCTGGAGTTGCGATCAGCTCGGCTAGGCTAAAGCAACGCTTCTCTGTTCCTGCAGTCAGCTAACTATTACGAAACTTAGGCGGTTGATGAGTTTGTAGCTTCTTTTTAACTATTTTGAACGTACACCTGCCGATAGCAGTTTCAGAGGGCCCTGTTGTTGACTATAAATCAAGTATGCAATTCTGGTAGGTTTGGTTGGCGTTGACATTTGTTTCATTCGTTGTCAATTTCCAGGAATGCGACACCCACGACTGGCTGTTCGTCCTTCAAGCCTAGAGCTTTCAATTCGCTGCCCGGAAGTTGCATTACGGGCAACCACGACTTGGCACTGTCGTTTTGCGGATGCGGCTTCCTGGGTCTCTATCATTGCGGAGCGGCCCGATGCCTGAAAGCGCATGGCAGCAAGGTTTTGGCTCGGTGCAAGAGGTATGCAGGAGCTTCGGCCGGTGCCCTAGTCGCTGCTTTACTGCTCTCGTCGACTGAAAATGTCGAGGTAAAAGTGATGCATATTTTCAAGCTTTAAATGCTGCGTTAAGATAGCGGCAAATTTGGTTTTGGGGCTAGCAGAGGAAGTTAGGTCGTTGAAATACGGACTTTTGACTAAAGAGTTCTCGCTTGCTCAGCGCGTTTACGATGAGATGAGCAGACTGTTGCCGCCAGACGCTCATGAAATCGTTACTAACAGACTGTTCATTTCCATGACAGATAGAGACACCTTAAAGCCCCGATTAGAATCTCGCTTCGAAACTCGGGAGAAACTTCTCAAGGCAAGTGCAGCGTAGACAAAGCGGTACTTGTGTAACCAATGTTTCAGTGCTTGGTTGCCTCAAGTTATATACCGTTTTTCTCGGGCATCCATGAGACCCCTCCGGTGATAGAAGGATGCGTGAGAGCATTGAGTGCTATTGTGCAAGACAGTGCGCAAATTCTGTACTTTTCAGCGTTACATTGACGGTGGCATATGCCTCAACTTGCCTGTGTTCCCTGATTTACGCACGATTACGATTAGTCCTTTTCATAGTTCGGACGCCGACGTGTCGCCCATTGACGATAAGCTTACCTTTGACTGGGGTTTTACCGTAGGAAAACAGAGACTGCAAGTAGTCTATTGAAGTAAATTTGGCAGTTGAAGTGCTAACCAAGGTACCTTCAGTTTAGTTACAATAATTTCGTCAGGGGGAAACAAGCTCTGGTGCCACCCACGGACGAAATACTGCGGGAATACCTGGAGCGCGGTTTCATCGACATGATGATATTTCTGAAGAAAAACGACGTGTTTGAACGTCTGAATGGTACGGAAGCCTAATAAACATCTAACATAAATGATGGTTGCACGTCTATGTCGTACGGATATCTGAGCAGTAGCTTCATTTGGATGATTTATCATTGCCTGAATGAACAATGCGCGTACCTGTGCGAAAAGAATGAATGGCTTGTCAACAGCGGCTTCTGGCGAACCTGGTGTTGCTTCAATATAAGAGACAGAAATCTTTGACGTGACGCCTTGGTAAATGTTGCAAGTAAGGCGTCTTGCAGTCACTTTCACCGACAGTTGCGTTTGGAAAATAGGGCACCTGCAAGTATGTAACTTTGTTTCGAAATTCCTTTCTTTCAAAGTCGATTCTAAACAACTGCGCAATGCGTCATTGATCGTCAACGAAGAACGCTCCGCCGAGATGTCCAACTACAAGAGGCCACGTGCGATAGATAAAGAGGAGAACGAAAAAAGGCGTGCGAGCTGAGGGCTCAAAGTAAGTGTCCATTCGGAACGATTAATCTGAAATTTGCCTAAGAAGCTCTAGCGGTCTAGTGATCGATTCATGATACTTTTGCAGTACCGATATTTAAATTAAGTCGATGAAACATTTGGTCCCCGCAAATGTTGAGACTATCCGAACGAAGCTAGTGGAACGGAGCTTCAAATGGCGCTGCTGAGTTTAGCGACGCGTTGGCACTGTTTGGCTGACCGATAAACACTTTTAAGTTACCGTCTGTGACTGTTTAGAAATTGTGGAAACGTAAAAGGCTAAGTAGAAGGAATATCCCTTAGGATTTGCGCGGACTGAACGCGTTGAAGAATTGTCGCAATGAATTCTGCGCATTTGGTCATTGGTTCACAATTGAAGCGCAAACTTCGCTTACCTTGGAACGGCGTCATGCGTTGTTATCAGCAATAGCTAGCCAATGCTCAACCCTGTTGCCAAGTTGCAGTTCCCAACCGCACAATTCCATTATTTCGATTTCTCGCAAAATGAGCGCGTCATTGCTATGGCGCAACCTATTGGGCATTCATTAGGCAAGTCTAGTTACAACAGGTAGCTGTCGTGCAAGGCGTTTTCATTAGCCCATATATTGAATGGAGACTATTGCTCAGTGAAAGTGTATTCGCGGGACAGTCAGTCATTCCGTTACTATCAGCTACTGTTTTCACTCAAACAGCGTAGGCGGCTTGGTCATCCATTACTACTTACATCCTTCTCACTGGCAGTGTACTTTTTCTTTCCGTAGATTTATTTTGAATACTTGCGAGATACTTTGTTTGATGTCTAATGTAATGATAGCTGGAATGTTGACAATGGTTTCGCGACCACAGGCGCGCTGGGAATGACCAACCCACTTGGGATACCACGTACCATTCTTTCAAATTGAAGGCATTGAGGTGATTGCCGCTACGTATCTATCTAATGTTCCCCTAGTAAATGTGGTCATGTTCAAATAAACAATTTTCAGTTATAGTTAATTCAAGGTAAAGACATTATCACGCTGCTGTGGGTCTTCGCTTGCTTACCTATTCGCCTAAGCATTACCTAATTGGAACAGCCTGTGGTTTCGAGCTGTGAAAAGTGTTTGAACAGCAAACCGCATTCGTCAATTGCTCCTGTAACTATGTGTTCAGGAATCAAATGCGCTTCACTGTTTTGTAAGATTCTGTCGAGCAGTTGTCAAGCGCTGATGCTTCTTTTGTAATAATAATAATAATAATAATAATAATAATAATAATAATAATAATAATAATAATAATAATAATAATGTGAGCATGGTGAGGGGATTATGCTGCTTTCTTACACGCAGCTAATTGAAGCGCTTTTATCTGTCCGCGTTGTGTAGAAGTCGTTGCAACATAATCTAGAAGATTATTTATTTATAATTATGCAAAATCTGCTGCCCTCTTAATCACTTTACAAAGCATACTTTTCTAACTAAAATTATTGCTCAACTATTCACAATTGCGTTGTTCTAATGAGCGGTCATTCTTCCTCGGTTCTGGATCCTGTCTCTCCAGAATAAGCAGCGCTGCTTTCTTCTTCTTCTTCTTCTGTACTTGTTAGACTCACTGGGGCTACAGGTGGTTCTTCCTCGTGAGCTAGGACGGCGCTCCTTGGTTGAGTTTCTTCCACCGCTTTTGTTGCAACGTCTATAAGACACTTCTATGACAATCACCAACATATATATATATATATATATATATATATATATGATGTTTTAACTATTGCAGCTTACAGTTCACGTTGTGAGGGTCGTTTTTCCCATGAGTAACATAAATTGTCTGACAAATCGGTGTATTGATTGGTTATGATTAACGTAATTTGTATTGGTTCTCCTTGAAGAATTAGTTATGCCGCCCAGTGAGAATATCGAAGCATGGCTCAGAAAGGCAGTGTGCATTGTTTCCAACTGTTGTGAAGTGATCATCATAGTTGCGCTTACGCCTGAGCTTTATCCTATGTTTTGAAATGTCTTGCTGCCGTTTTCGAATCAGCATATGTTATTCAGCTGTTGGATGATGTGGCTGCTCACAGTTTCCGAAGTGCTGTTAAGCACTGTAGCCGCGTTGTAATGGTGGTTTTTAAAATGCCATTTCAACATTCGCAAGCTGCTGGGTGCAGTGAAATAGTATCAGCTCTTTATGGCGACTTCCGTTGCCGCCAGTTGATTTCAATTCATTTTACTTATGACCTTGACTGACTGGACAGTCGACAAATTTTATTTGCACTGATTCATTCAAAATAAATCTTGTTTCGTAACGGGGTACAATTTCCATTAAAAGGTATTGTCACAGATTCCCCGTTCCATCGTAAAACTTTTATTAAACTCTCACAAAAAAAGGAACAAGATTTATTTTGAACAAATCCGGGCTACACAGGGCCACCGAGGAAGACCAAGGCAGAAGAATGCGCAGGATTGGAAGGTGGTTTGGAGTTGGAAAATATCTTGCAGGGGTACTTTAAACTCCGCCGGGTTTAAAGAAAGAGGAGACGTCGACGATCAACGGATTCGCGCTTGCCTTCGTCATTTCTCGTTTAGTCACCGTCGCGGTCGGTCGGAGGGGATGCTCGCTCCTCTGCATGACTGACCGGATGGGCTTCAAATGCTGGACGGGTCACTGTCTCGACCTGATAGCGGATGTCGTTCGTCTGGTTGGTTGAGCAGAGTAGCTTGCTGAACCAAAGACTAACTGCGTGGTGACCATTAAGCGCTGAAGACGGACCGCGAGGAGGTCCGAAAGCTCCGCTATTTTTTGTGAAAGTTTAATAAAAGTTTTACGATGGAACGGGGAATCTGTGACAATACCTTCTAATTGCACTGATTCAAAAAAGATTCTAGGATTACGGCCTTGACGTCTTCTATTAGAAACGATTGGGAATACAAAGCGTTGCTGAACCACGCTTGTTTCCTTACGGTAACGAGAAACGAATTTCGCACCGAAATTCCAATAGCGCGCACGCAAGCATCCACTGAACAGTGTATACACTTCACTGAATAATCTCACGTAGCCTGTTTTATGATTTTCTTTGAAAGCAAACGGATAGAATTCCAAAGGTTATTTTGCATTTTATGAAAGCTTCACTACTCTAAACTATTAGATACTTCCATTTGGATCATGAAGAACTGTTATGCTGTTGGTTAGATGGGCTAGTTACTGATACAAGCAGGAAGACAGCACTTGCCGCACGGTTATTGATATGAGAACATCATAGATACTTTGTTCCGTCATCAGCGTTACAATGTATTAACTCGGCGCAATTCCGAAGCATATATATATATATATATATTTCGGAAGACAGGATGTCGTTTAACGGGAGCATGGATCTTCATGTTGTACTTTTTTCACGGATTTTGTCCCGTTGCTTTCTGTACGTGATGGAGCAGATTTTGCATATTCCATCACGTACAGAAAGCAACGAGACAAAGTCCGTGAAAAAAGTATATATATATATATATATATATATATATATATATATATATATATATATATATATATATATATATATATATATATATATATATATATATATATATATATATATAACTAAGTAATGGTGCTTATTGTTTTCCTTTACCGTACCAAAAAGTGCCGTTAACTTGGCACGGCTCTAATATTAGTATTAATAGTTGTTCACGCTGACGATGAAGTGATTTCACTTGGAGAAAACTCTGTATATTAAATGTAAACAGTTTCTCGTCCTTACTGGTGACTAGCGTCACGTTACTGTTAGTAGTTGCTATTTTTAAATATGGAGATTAATTAGTGAATCGTAGTGTCTCACCTGCAATGAACCAGTTATTTCTCAGTCTAATACTTGTGAAATGTGAAGTCGCTTGGCCTTTGCTGCTTTGAATCTATAGGAAAAATTTATCTATAGCACTTACCGAAGAACAAAAGGAGAGCCAGCAATGCGACCACGCCAAATCTTTGCATCTTGAGTAATGTTGTAAATACTGCTTGTCCGTGCAATTATGTACAGCGATCGTTGTTTACAACTTCATCTTATTCAGCAATACATTCTGTTTTCCTTGTTAGGGCCATTTGATTGCGTAGCAGATCGAAGGCAAACAGTGACTTCGGCATCCACGCGGACAACACGTTTTCATCGAACAGTCTTCGCGAGCTACAGTGTGAACCGTTGTCTACTGAATGATCTTATGCCAACAGAATATGATACATGGCTGCTTGTGAATCTTAAAGCTCTATCAGAAATAAAGCTTAAAGCTCCGCTTTCCCGACCACCGTGCCACGGTTTTCGTGTTTTTTCGGAAATAAACATCCTTTCCGTAAAAGTGGCGTTCAGCAACGGGTACAAATTTCCATAATTTTTCGATGCGTATAAAATCGTTGAGCGCTTTACAAAATTGGCGTATCAAGAACTCTAGTGAAATTATCGGAAACCACAAGTGGAATTATTCGATAAGTATTCATCTCAAGTGGAATTATCGCAAACTGAGCGTTTGCGATATTTCCACTTAAGATGGGCGTCGTATGAACAGGTTGTAGTGGCACGATAAGACGAATTAACGGTTAAATGCTGGCGAAAAGGTTAACGTCAAGGAACGAACGAAAATGTTATCGGCCGGCGATGCAAGCTGATACCGTTTGAAGGCGAAGACGTTTCATTTTACTATGGTGAGCGGTATGGAGCGATTGCGTTTTGCGCAGCTGTATGCTCAACTTATATGTGACGAGCTGGCTGTAGTATATATAGTTCATGTAGCAGAGGGGTCTGATCCACCAGCACTGGCGCCGACGATTCAACCGGGAAGAACATCCGTTTGAGAACATCCTCTGCGCCATTGCCGAGCTGTATCCGCCGGTCTAAAAGGGTATAGCAGCACGTGTTCCCTATGCTTGCGTTGCGTAAGTGTTGGTTCGTTTCAACAGGCTGATGGGAGACAGATGCGTTCATGGGCGTAGGAAACATCGTTTTGCGGCTGTCGTGCAAGTACGCAGAAAGGTAGGCAGTTTTCCATTGCTTGTCTGTTTCGCGGCTAAGTCTTTCCTAATTTTCCCTCGAAATCGAACGAATCGACCTTGGCGTCATCTACACAAAAAAGAAAAGGGCCGTTTTCCATTGATTGTCAGTTTTGCGGTTAAGACTTTTCTTATTTGCTGTGCAAATCACATGAAAACGACGGTGGCGCCCCTTAAATTATAAGGGGGGCTATAAGGAATTTGTACCGCTTAAACTACTTACTCATTGCGCTGTGCCAGCTGATAACGCCACCGTTTTGAATAACTTCATTTAAATTCGTTCAGGAAGAGCGTTATCGTTTGAGGTACTCGGTCTCCAATTTAGCTACCATAGATTTTACAAGTATAACTGCTGTCAGCAAATCCATCTTAGATCAATAGCGCGATTTCCAGCTTTACAACAGCATCCCAAATGAAAATCAGTGAGTACACCGGTAAGCGGGAAAACATGGAATTGCAAAAAGAGTAAGCAACTTTTCTTATAATCTGACACATTAATTGATATCAACTGCATGTAATTTTTAATAATTATGTACCCGCAAATTTATCATGATTGTGAGACTGTTCTTACGTGACTAAGTAGTAAATTGGTGAATCAGAAGAGCCCTATTACTCATTCAGCGTTATACCAAGAGGTGGGTCTGCAAGCCATCGACGAGATCATTAAATAGATGAATTGCAATATTTAGAGGATCCTTTGTGCGCGGCTTTTGAAATATTAATAATATTGTAAAAAGCAATGGTTTACCTCTTTTTTATCTTCAAAGCTGTCCTTTGATGACTCTAATAGTCACCGTAATGCTGCACTCCATTCAAGGGTTGTATTCCAAAGGTTCGTTGTCTAGTGCGACATGAAGTGATGTAACCAAATGTTAGCAAAAATCTTAGCAGCGAGTTGCAACCTTTCCTAAAAGCCCATGAAGAATGTTGTAGTATTAATATTAATAGTTGAGCTAATGGTTCGGCTGAAGGCAGATGACACTTAACCTAGCTTTTACAGTATGCATGCTCACTATCATGTCAAATAAAAATATTATTCACGTGATATACGCAAAAAAGATTTGTTGTTACATTGCAGAAAGAATGTAGTATCAGTCAGTTATATGAACTGTGGGATTGAGTTTGCAAAACTGTTTAAGCTCAGTTCAGGTATCAAATCACGTATTAGTAGTTATTGTAGGAGAAATTGCAATAGTTAGAACTTACCAATTCTTGGTTCTATCGCATCTTGCGTCAACGCAACCTGAGATACAGAAAATGACACCCCAACCTAAACCCGCCGTTCAAAAGCAGTTATCTTACTATAATATTAACGTAAAGCGAAGGTAAGTTCGGTAAATTTACCCGCAATAAAGGTAAATAACTGTTCTATGTCAAGTGCATAGAAACAAATTTTTGGGTATGAGAGTCGGGTAATCCGCTCTCTGATTTGTTATATACGGACAGAGCAATTCCTTGACTGGTTATTGGTTGAGTATCATAATCCCTGAATTGTGCTGAAAATCTGGACGAATGAGTTTCCTGAGTTGCTTCGCGTGACCAAGAGAAATATTCAACTCCCGTGTTCTGTTAGGCCAAAATGCAGATGTTCAATAATAGACCTTTGTGCAGCGCTCGTGACGGAGATCATCGTGCTCGTCCAGCCCTTCGCAGATCCTTCATTCATAATGTCAATTGTTACATTCAAGGAGGCGCGTTGGGCATGGCTTAGCCTGGATGCCCTCTAAATGCACTCAAACAAACAAAAATTTCTGGTTACCACAGAGCAGCGTAAAGTTTCTTGTCCCTGAAAGTCATGAAGTTAAGGGTATCAAACCAAATTAGTACGACTATCATCGTTTAAAATCAACAACAACTTCGGACCTTTAAGAGTTGCTCACACCCCGTCATCATCCATAAAGACGCGAAGTTTAGGACTTATTTTTTAATATGCGGTTGCTTAGATTAGGCGTTGCACTTGGCGTATAGTTAAGATAGTGAAGATTTGCATAAACCATTCTGCTCCATCCTTCGCTCACATAAGGAGCCGTCGGAACAGTCACTACTGTTCATTCCTGTCATTTATGAAAACTAGATGCCTTGTAACAGGGATGTGTTTCGTCATGGATGCTTCCTCTTCACGACTTCTCCCGTTTGTCGTAAATGTAAGGTGTAATTAGACTGCACATGCCCTACCAACGGATGGAGGAGCAAATTGTGAACGAAAAACACAGAAGACAAATAACTCAGTATTTTTCGAAGCTTTCAGGACATTCTGGTTCCGTCGTCAGCGGTGGGTAGGAGAAAGTGTTTACTATTTGGTTACATATAGGAACGCAATGGGGTCAAGATGGGATTAGCTCAGTATGGTGCAGCATGTTGATGGCTGCATTCCATACCTCGCTAACTTCCACCCCTCAGTGTTGGTTATGGCGAATGAATACAGTTTCCTTGATCCGTCGCAGGTGCACGCTGTTTTCATGGCTGATTATCTTTAGGTCTGTTACTATTCTGAGTACATGCAAATGAAATCATTTTACAAATAGGGAAATAGATAAGGTATTAGGTGGATGGGTCTTATCGCTGAATTAATATCGTGTGGTTAACAGCTAACCAGTTTTTACCACCGTATAAGTGCTCATTAGCCTATAGAAGTCTATGATTATCACTTCATGTAGCTGTGCATTGGTAGGAATGAAATAGGAGGATTCGGTTAGCAACGAGCCTGTAATTGCCAGAGTGTTTGGTTCAACGGAACGACCGGACACCGTTTCATACAACATTCAGTAGGTAAGTGGTAAAGAATACGTCGATTAGCGAGTTAGAAATGATTCAAGCAGAGTACCAATTTAATATAACGCTAGAAGTAATTCAGGGATGAGTTAAATTTGAGCTTGAATAATGGCCTAATAGCCCAGTCTGGTGCAGCACAATGATAGCTGCATTCCATACCTCGCTAACTTCCACCCCTCAGTGCTGGTTATGGCGAATGAATACAGTTTCCTTGATCCGTCGCAGGTGCACGCAGTTTTCATGGCAGATTATCCGCGGACGGAGGTCGTCGGAACGGAGTGGCGAAGGTGGGATCGGAAAAGACGCCTGTGGTCATACTGTCATTTATTAATAAATCATTTAAAAGGTCTCTTTTGGTCGGTTACCATTCTCAGTTCATGCAAATGAAATCATTTTAGAAATAGAGAAATAGATAAGGTATTAGGTCGATGGGTCTTATCGCTAAATTAATATCGTGTGGTTAACAGCTAACCGGATTTTATCAATGTGTAAGTGCTGAGTAGCCTATGGAAGTCTATGATTATCACTTCATGCAGTTGTGCATTAGTAGGAATGAAATAGGAGGATTCAGTTAGCTACGAGGCTGTAATTGCCCGAGTGTTTGCTTCAACGGAACGACCGGACACCGTTTCAAACAACATTCAATTGGTAAGTCGTAAACGATACGTCGATTATCAAGTTAGAAATTATTCAAGCAGAGTACCAATAACGCTAGAAATAATGCTGAGATGAGTTAAATTTGAGCTTGAATAAGGGCCTAAGCGATAGAGTCAGTTGAATATTAAGTTTCCTGCAATGATTGTGTTATACGTCATTTTGTTCCTTCTTTGGGTACGGCTTCTACCCGTTTATTCGTAATGTCTGAAATCACATGAAGATAACTCCCTACCAGCGGAGGGATGGGAATTTATCAGTGGAACGGCAGAGCAATGCAGTAACCTTGAGTGCATGCGGAACGTTCTGGTTCCGTCGTCAGCGATTTAATGGTTCAGACGACGGAACGAGAACGTTCCGCAAGCTCCGATGGTTACTGTATTGCTCTGCGTTCCACGAATAATTTCCCATCCATCCGCTCGTAGAGAGTTGTTTCCGCGGACATTACGAACAAACGGGTAGAAGCTGTACCCAAAGAAGGAACAATATTTTGAAGATTCTTCTTGGCACGGCAGTGGAACCCGTTTATTGAATCGAAAAAGATACAATGTAAAACAACGAGGAAATACAACGTACCTTTAACGAGAATACTTCGTAGCTTTCGGAGCCTCCTGCTCCGTTGTCTGCGAATTGCACCTTGGCGAATTGCAATTATTGCAATTCGCTGACGACGGAGCAGGAAGCTCTGAAAGCTACGAAATCTTATCGTTAAAGGTACGTTGTATTTCCTCATTGTTTTACATTGTATCTTTTTCTATTCAATGAACGAGTTCCACTGCTGTGCCAAGAAGAATCTTCTAAACTAAAAACAATAACCCGTTACGAGACATTTCGTTTTCAATTAGGGAACAATATGTCAAAATCCACAGAGGTGCACCCCATATTCTGTTATGTGTCATTTGTTATTTCTCTGTGAATTTTGCCATTTTTCAAGTTCCTTTATTATAACTCCTACCTTTCGGTAAACCTCTCTCTCTGTCTTCAGCAGATCTTCACTTAGAGCGACTGCTCTTGGAAGTTCAACTATGAACAAGAGAGCGGTAAATGGATGGAGGAAGGTGAAGAAAGAGATCGGTTAAATTTTGTTATTTGGAATGACGTCGCAGTCACTTGATTATGTGGACAGCCTTTGCACCTTTTAGTTGCTAACGCTTTATCTGATCTAGATGAATGGTTAAACGGTTTCATCTTCCGCTGTGACTTTCATTTTTCATTAAAGATTAAGCATTGCGATTTCACTTGTGGAAGATGGAAGCTTACGAAAGTAACGGTAAAATCTAAAAGCTACTGTTGCTGCTCCAACTATTGACATTAGTGATTAACCTCAAGATTTGCATAAAGGTTATACTTAGACGATATAGCAAGCGGCATCCGTGTTTACTTTCGATAAGCATTTGCTGTAGGAACTGAGGGAAAAATTAGGTTGCTGATCAGCGTGCCTTATGCAAGCACATTCTGGCCAATCAGATGCGCACTGAGCCAAATTCCAAACGCTATTTGAACCGTCTGACGTGAATTAAAGGTTCGTTGTTAATGATATTTAGTTGCAGACTGGTTTCACTTTTCTCAGTGTTCACTTGGGAATGGGTCCATAACGGCCTATTTTGTACAACTGTTCATCAAACGGTTCTGTGGATGTCCTTTGTCCGCTGCAGATTTTCTTCTGATTTTGAAGGTCTGTTGGTGCACTCACTGATATATTGACGATGTATGTCTTAGGTGGTGAGAAGCTTTGTATGGACGGAAACACGATTTTCATTGCTTGTATGATTAATGACGGCAATTTTCCATCCTCTCCCTGATGACGGAATCAGCCGATTCTGAAAGCTCTGAAATAAAGCAATCGTACGTTCACTGTTCACCTGTTTTTTCACTAGCATAACTAACCAACCGGCCACTGGCTAGGTTGTTTTGTTGTTCTTACAGGTAACAGTGAATAGAACTCAACGGGCGCTCCAGCCGTAATCTCCCAATATGATCCACTACCCTGTTACAAAGAAACCAGTCATCAAAGACAAAATGGGTAAATAATTAATTGAGTTCATTGAATATTTTTGAGCATGATGCATCTCTGTACCTACCTGCGTGCCTTCAGTATCCTCACGTCGTCGTTCATCTCACGGTTCGTGTTCATTTTTGTGAATTTAGTAGTTTACAGTACATCATATCAATTCGTATGGCGATGCCCATTCGAAAGGTTTAATGGGGTCATGTGTAGTAGCTGTCTGTGCCAACAGAGGAGCGGTAATGCAATATGCAGCATGGTAGCTGATCGCGTCTACGTTGACCAGTCTGTAGTACGTGAGTTCATAAATGCATGTATGGGCAGAGCTGAAATGTGTTGCACTGCACCTTTATCGCGTGTCGAAGAGGTTCAAGTTATCAGAGAACGTGGACATAGTGAGGTTACGGTACTTCTATTTTTATTAAAGATGTTTCTTCTTATTACTTCCTTCTTTTCGTTCCGCCTGTGAGGAAAGAATTTTTATTTGGGTAACTTACCCACGACATAGCTTTCGGGAGAACCGACTGCCGTCTTCAGTGTCGGAAATGAACAGTTAGGTACGGATTGTACGTCATATTACAAGGTTTGAGGCCAAGTAAACATATCTTAGTCAAACATAGGCATCAATGGAATCCGTAAGAGCAAGGTCGAAAACGGTGATGCCGTCAGTTGTTTTGATCGCCCAAAAATCGATCGCTCCTGTTCCTCGCTCTTCGGCTCTTGGTTGCTCTTCTTTTCCTTCTTTTCCTCTTTTGTGATTTTGGTCTCCTCTGATTTGGTCTGGATTGTTAACGCTCCATTGAGGCTTCTCCCTGAAAGGCTTAGAAAATCCCATCCAGCGTATGGAGGGAATTGTTAATCACATGAAATACGACAGCATTCGGCGGGTGTAACTATTTGTTGCCAGACGTCACTTACTTCTATTCCACGGTCTAAGTTGATGGTCTGGTTGTGCCTAATGTAAGGAGATTCTTCAATTTTTCGCCTTAGCTGATGTTGTTCATGACAGAGAACCTGTTCTTCTAACAGCCCTGAGCAGGTGGAGGGGGGTTCAGCCACTGCTGATGCTCACAGGGCTTGATCTATTGCGTTGGATCAGTCGATTGTTTGAGGTCGTCCTTGTGTTTATGTGCCCTTCTAGTCTGTCCTTAGCGTTCCTGTTTCTTGTGAGGCACTTCAATGTGTTCATTAAACCGATGGACTAGTGAGTTCCATGATTCACCAATATACTAAGCTGAACAACTGCATTTGATTAGGTATACTACGGCAGGTTTTGATTCGTTCTCGGTCTTCACCTTGTCGTTTCTGAGAATAGCTCTTAGGTTCGGGGCATTTTTGAAGAAGACTGAAGTCCAAACGTTTGATCAAGCGTGTAATTTTTTCACTTAAGCATGCTTGATAAGGCATCATCAGAACCGTTTCGGAGGAATTTCCCTCTCTGTTCGCCTCCTGTGTGCGCAGTCGTTGGTTGATGATACTTTCTATCTATCTCTTGTGGTACCCATTTGTCGTGAAGTAATTTAACTCTTCATGTAGAAACTTTCGATCACAGATATTTATGGCTCTGTTGACCATTCCGTGTATGATGTCTCTGAAGACCGATGGTGGTTGGTGGGAACTGTACTTTAGGTATCTGTCAGAGTGAGTCTCCTTGCGGTACACTCTGGTTTTGATGCCTGAGTTAGATCTAATGACCAAGCAATCAGGGGAGGGAAGCTTTCCGTCAATTTTCTTTTCCATTGTGAAAGAGATGTGAGAGAGAAAAGCCTGATTTAGAAAGGAGAGAAGTGTCTCTTCTGATCCTGTCGGTACTATGGCGAAAATATCGTCCACGTAGCGTTTGAAAAATAACGGTATGATATCCGAGGGAACAGTCGAAAAAATCTGTTCTTCTAGAGATTCCATGAAAACCACCGCAAGCACTGGTGACAGTGAACTTCCCATTGCCACCCCGTCCCGTTGCCGGAAGAAGTGTCCTTGCAAGTGAAAGAAGTTTCCTTTTGTCATGCAGAATTTTGTTAGCTCAGTTATATGTTGCGCCGTTAGTTTTATTCTGTCCTTAAGTGTATCGTCTGTCGAGAGAAGGCTGTGTAATGTCGAAAGTGTGTGTGCTAGTGGATTGCTGGTAAAAAGATTTTTAACTTCGTGGCTAACGAGAACATGTCCAGCTGCTACTTGGAAGTTTTTGACTTCTGTACAGAAAGAAGTGCAGATTTTCACTGACGAGCAACGGTTGCCGGTTAAGGGTTTGATTTGGCTCTTTAAGTAGCGAGAGATATGTGAGGAGGTTCCGTTCATCGTGGAGAGCACAGGTCTCATAGGGATATCCGATTTGTATATTTCTAGAAGCCCGTACACCTCCGGGCATTTGAAGTTTGAGATAAACTTCAAGAGTGGTATCGTTTTCAACAGTGCCGTGTCCTTGGAGGTTGAGTGCATGTCCGAAAGAATGGAGGAGAGTGATTTCCTGGTGTCTTCAGAAGGGTCTTTTTGTACTGAAGTGTACACATCACTGGATAAGACCAGATTCATCTTATGGACGTAGTCGGTTTTGTCTAGAATCACTAATTTGTTTCCTTTGTCTGCTTTGGTGATGACTTTGTTTGTGTCCTTGTGTCCTTCCTTAATCTGTTGATTATCCCGAAATCATCACGTTGTAGGATAGGTTTCTCCCTGTTTCTGTAACCTTTGCAGCAGGTGAGCGATCGAAGCTCGGATCCTGGCTGCTTTATCCTGGTCAACTGGAATGAGGCTATTTCCCACGCAGGCTATCAGGCCTAGACTAGGTCGATTCTTTGTGGAAGGTGCAAAATTTACTCCTTTCTTTATTTGTCTAGATAACAATCTGCCTTGATCCTTTTGATTAATTGTGCAGTTTTTTTTCAAATTGTCCATCTTATTAAATTTGGCCATCTTTTTCAAATTGTCCAGTTTTATCAAATAGTCCACTATTTTCAAATTGTCCATCCTTTTGAAATTGTCCATCTTTTCCAAATTGTCCACTTTTTTGAAATCGTCTACTTTTTTCAAATTGTCCACCTTTTTAAAATCGACCACATTCTTAAAACTGTCCATCTTTTTAAAATCTTCCATCTTTTTAAAATTGTCGTTCCTTTTCAAATTGTCCACCGTTTTCAAATTGTCCACCTTTTTAAAATTGTCCACTTTCTTCAAATTGTCCACCTTCTTAAAATTGTCCACTTTCTTCTAATTGTCCACCTCTTTAAAGTTGTCCTTCTTTTTGAAATTGTCCTTCTTTTTCAAATTGTCCACTTCTCTTAAAATTGTCCGCCATTTTCAAATTTTCCAGTTTCTTCAAATTGTCTACCGCTTTCAAATTGTCCACTTTCTTCAAATCGTCCACCTTTTTGAAATTGTCCATCTTTTTGAAATTGTCCACCTCTTTAAAATTGTCCACTTTCTTCATCTTGTCCACCTCTTTAAAATTGTCCACTTTCTTTAAATTGTCCACCTCTTTGAAATTGTCCATATTTTTCAAATTGTGCATTTTCCTCAAATTGTCCACCTTTTAATTCTCCACTTTCTTCAAATTGTCCACTTTTTAAAAATTGTCCACTTTGTTCAAATTGTTCATCTTTTTCATATTGTGCACTTTCTTGAAATTGTCCATCTTTTTAAAATTGTCCATCTTTTAAAACTTGTCCTCCTTTTTTAAAATTGTCCACTTCTTTAAAATTGTCCATCTTCTTAAAATTGTCTTTCTTTTTCAAATTGTCCACCTTTTTTAAAATTGTCCACTTCCGTCAAATTGTCCACCTTTTTAAAATTGTCCACTTCCGTCAAATTGTCCACCTTTTTAAAATTGTCCACTTCCGTCAAATTGTCCACCTTTTTACAGTTGTCCTTTTTAAAATTTGCCACCTTTTTAAGATTGCCCACTTTCTTCAAATTGTCCACCTTCATAAAAGTGTCCATCTTCTTAAAATTGTCCTTCTTTTTCAAATTGTCTACTTTTTTTCAAATTGTCATTCGTTTTCAAATTGTCCATATTTCTAAATTGTCCATCTTTCTCAAATTGTTCACTTTCTTCAAATTGTCCACCTTTTTAAATTTGCCCAGCTTTTTAAAATTGTCAACTTTCTTCATATTGTCCACCTTGAAGAAGAACGGCGAATTGACCCGTGAACATATGTTTTTATTGCGTAGCTTTCGGGACCTGACTTGGTCCCGTCATCAGCGCTAGGAAACAGCAACCTTCTTGGTTGCAAACAGCAAATGAATAGTGTGACAGGCAGAGTACAATTTAAACTGAAAACTGAGCTTAAACACTTTAAACCGCTGTGTCACCTTAAACCAGCTTGAACTTTTCCCTCAGAAAGAAGACCCACTATGGGGATCGGAACAAAAATCAGCGGTAGTTGGTTCGGAATGCCTGGTTGCTCTGATAGAGGGGCATTCTGTCATAATTGCCAAAACCGACCAAATCTTGCTGATTTCCAAACCTTCGTCCCTGTTGATGCACGGGTTGTGCCGGATATAAAAGGCCTCCTTGATTTTTCTAAGACGAAAATCTTGTTCCCGTTCCAAAATCGAGCAGGTGATGTTGTTGTTAGGGGCTAGTTGGCAGTCTACAGAGTGTTCAACCCAAGCCGATGATTTCACAGCTTCTTTCATTACATCACCTGGATCTTTTCTTTGTGGCCTTCCTCTTGCCACAACAAATTCTCCTCTCAGTCTTTTTTCAGCGTTCTTGTACCTTGTCAGGGCCATTTTGTGCTCGTTGAGCCAGTGTGGTAATGTGTGACCCGTTTCTCCAATGTATCTTGCCCCGCAATTGCAATTAATACAATACACCACACCTGCTTGTCTGTCTGGTTGTATTTTGACCTTGTCAGGACGTAACAATGAGAAAAGGTTTGGTAGGCTTTTGAACACAACCCTGTAACCAATCGTCCTGGCAACTTTTCGGATTCCTTCACCTATACCCGGGTAGTAGGGTATGCAGATTGACTTTAATTCCGGTTCTTCAACTTGCCTCTTGTATGCAGGCTTGCCAGGATTCTGCAGTTTTAGCATTCGTTCTCTAATGGTGGTATCCACGAAATGTTTTGGGTAACCGTTATGTAGTAAAATCCGTTTTATATATTTAATTTCATCTGCCAGGTATTCAACATGGCAGAGGGAATACGCCCTGTCCACCATACCAGTTATAATCCCTTTCTTGACAAAAAGCGCGTGGTTCGAATGGAAGTTCAAATACCTCTCTGAGTTGGTGGGTTTTCGGAAAACCTTGGTCTTAATATGACCCTGATCCCGTATGACCAAGCAGTCCAGAAATGCTAGCTTCCCGTTTTCCTCTCTTTCCATTGTAAAGGTGATTTTACCAGCAAAAATAGAGTTGAGATGGTCGAGAAGGGCAACTTCCTTATCTTTTTCGATTATGACAAAAATATCATCGACATAGCGTTTGAACGTCTTCACACCCAAGGAAGAAAAACCATCCTTGAAAGCAAGAACTTCCAGGTGTTCCATGAATATTTCCGCCACCACTGGTGATAGAAAGAGAGGAAAACGGGAAGCTAGCATTTCTGGACTGCTTGGTCATACGGGATCAGGGTCATATTAAGACCAAGATTTTCTGAAAACCCACCAACTCAGAGAGGTATTTGAACTTCCATTCGAACCACGCGCTTTTTGTCAAGAAAGGGATTATAACTGGTATGGTGGACAGGGCGTATTCCCTCTGCCATGTTGAATACCTGGCAGATGAAATTAAATATATAAAACGGATTTTACTACATAACGGTTACCCAAAACATTTCGTGGATACCACCATTAGAGAACGAATGCTAAAACTGCAGAATCCTGGCAAGCCTGCATACAAGAGGCAAGTTGAAGAACCGGAATTAAAGTCAATCTGCATACCCTACTACCCGGGTATAGGTGAAGGAATCCGAAAAGTTGCCAGGACGATCGGTTACAGGGTTGTGTTCAAAAGCTTACCAAACCTTTTCTCATTGTTACGTTCTGACAAGGTCAAAATCCAACCAGACAGACAAGCAGGTGTGGTGTATTGTATTAATTGCAATTGCGGGGCAAGATACATTGGAGAAACGGGTCACACATTACCACACCGGCTCAACGAGCACAAAATGGCCCTGACAAGGTACAAGAACGCTGAAAAAAGACTGAGAGGAGAATTTGTTGTGGCAAGAGGAAGGCCACAAAGAAAAGATCCAGGTGATGTAATGAAAGAAGCTGTGAAATCATCGGCTTGGGTTGAACACTCTGTAGACTGCCAACTAGCCCCTAACAACAACATCACCTGCTCGATTTTGGAACGGGAACAAGATTTTCGTCTTAGAAAAATCAAGGAGGCCTTTTATATCCGGCACAACCCGTGCATCAACAGGGATGAAGGTTTGGAAATCAGCAAGATTTGGTCGGTTTTGGCAATTATGACAGAATGCCCCTCTATCAGAGCAACCAGGCATTCCGAACCAACTACCGCTGATTTTTGTTCCGATCCCCATAGTGGGTCTTCTTTCTGAGGGAAAAGTTCAAGCTGGTTTAAGGTGACACAGCGGTTTAAAGTGTTTAAGCTCAGTTTTCAGTTTAAATTGTACTCTGCCTGTCACACCATTCATTTGCTGTTTGCAACCAAGAAGGTTGCTGTTTCCTAGCGCTGATGACGGGACCAAGTCAGGTCCCGAAAGCTACGCAATAAAAGCATATGTTCACGGGTCAATCCGCCGTTCTTCTTCAATGAAACCGAAACCCGTTAGAAATTCCTTATTCTATTGTCCACCTTATTAAAATTGTCCATCTTCCTTAAATTGTCCTTCATTTCCAAATTGTCAACTTTGTTCAAATTGTCCTTCTTTTTCAAATTGTCTACCGTTTTGAATTTGTCCAGTTTCTTCAAATTGTCCACTTTTTAAAAATTGTCCAGCTTTTTAAAATTGTCCACTTTCTTCAAATTGTCCACCTTTAAAAATTGCCCATCTTTTTCAAATTGTCCACCTTTTTGAAATTGTCCATCTTTCTCAGCTCTTTGCGGCACACCCCCATGTGCACCTCCATGAGCAGATGCATGGTTCAGGTCCAGCACCATCTCTTTGCCGCACGGGTATATCCTCTCCCGATGAACGATTCCATTCGCCTGCATGAAGGCGACGGCTGCAGTTTCGTCACTGAAAGCTTCTTGCGGCACTGTTTACCACAACACCGCCAGCGCACATCGTCTCAGTCAGTGTTTTCCAACCTTTTCGGAGCCAGGGCCCCCTTTCGCGACTTTCAATTTGCCGGGGCCCCCCGTCATACTTTCCAACGTAATTCTCCTGCTTCTGTTATCCTCAGGTGCGCCTAGTGTGGTTAGCTTGTTGTGAACTTGTACATGTAGTTCAGTTATTGTAGTTTCTCTGCGCAACATCAGCGACCCCAGACAACAGGCAAACACTCTTTATTCACAAATCGTATGATACAATGAACCGCAAACACTCAGCCACACCCCTCTCCTCAGAAGGCCCGGTATATATCGTCGTCAGGGGGTCCTCATCTGGCGCGCACATGGTGTCAGCCGCTATCTCCAGATCGCGTACACTTCCGTTCTGAGCGGATGCGCTCGCTCCCTGCGGCAGGTGACCGCTGCGCCCAACGTTCGGGCGCACCCTTTGCGCCAGATGTCTGCAGCGCCTGTCGGTTGGGCGCACCCTTTGTACCAGATGTCGTCGGCAGACATCAATTGGTCTACGCCACCGGCCGGAACGCACGCGCCGCGGCAGATGTCTTCGGCGACCGTCAGTTGGTCCCGCACGCTCAGACTACAGTGATTCCCAACCCTTTTAGAGCCAGGGACCTCTTTCATTGCTGATAAGCATCCTGGGGTCCTCCACCAAGTGTTTACCGCCATCCTTACTGCCTTGTGTGATTCCCTGCAGGTTGTTGCGATTTTTAGCGTTGACTTCATTGCTGCTGAATAGGTACTTGAGCAGTGGTCTGCATTTAGCACAGAATGAAGTATTGAACTTGTCACCACTAGGATTTCCCAAATCGAACCCTAAACAACAGGGCATTGTAGTCCAACAGTTCTTCAGGCATGTGCAGCCGTTGTCAAACGAGCGCTTCGGATATGCTTCAAACAGAGTATTGTTTCCTGTTAAATGAATTTTCCCGAAGATACTTTCTCAATCACACGAAGTTAATACTTTTACTTTTGAAATTCTGAACTTCCAGTAACGGAGGCTTTCAGGCATACTTGTACGGCGAATCCTACCCGCTCAATTTCGCGACACAGATAATCAGAGCATCCAAAGATGGAAGAATTCGCAGAAAAACGTTTCAGCATCATAAGATTTTAATTGGTCCTGGAAACATAGTTCTCACATTTCATACAGTTAAACTTCGTTGTTGCATAGAGGATCACAGCGTGGTCTTTCGATGGTGAAGATGGTAGTGAATGTATCGCCTCTCCAGTTTTTGCTGCTCAGTTAATAACGTCAGTATGGTGCGTTATTTAACACCAGATTCAGCTTTTCTCGACCGCAAAATGTGGCACCTAAGTCGAGCATTTCATGAGGGCTGTTGTTCATAGCCGCTTAATTAATGTGAAGGCTGAACATGATGCGATAGGACCAATTTTTCCACGTTAGGCTCAAAATTAGTAAGCAGCAAGCGCAGTTCGCCGCGCTTTACTATCTGTAACCGGTTTCTTTTGTTTTCCAAAAGATCTGTTACGGCGCTGAACCCACGTTCAACTAAATAAGATGAAGGAAAAGGAACGAGTAACTTTTTAACAATTTTCCATAAGCCGGGGAGAAGATCTCCAATTTGACGCTGTAACCAAAACTGGGTACAACCATCTTTGAGCTTAGGCTTCAACTGTTCGTTAGCTTGCAACTCTATCAACTCTTCCTGCAAAAAAATATCAGCTCCACCAACGCTCGAGAATGGGTCCAAAATCCAAGCTGGTATTGTCATAGACAATATGTCTGCGTATCTTTCGCACATGTCCGTATGCAGCATGGTCAAATGATTGCAGTACACACTCTTGTCGTCATCATTTATTTCGCCATTGTCCCTGAGCCTGTTAAGATTCGGGAATTGGTATAAATGTCCGTTTCCCAAGTTCAGTTTGAAAAGAACCAACTTGCTGCTGAATGCTGCAATAACGCTTTTGGTTTTCACAAGGTTCAGTTCGTCTCCTTGTAGTTGGAGGTTCATTTCGTTAAACCGAAAATAAAGATCTGACATGTAGGCTATGTCTCCTTTGCACTTCTGCAGATTGTCTCACGTAGCCCAACGTCCTCCGGTTCGAGAAATTGCAAAATGCTATGGAAAAGGCTATAAAAACGGCTGAGACATGCTCCTCTTGAAAGCCATCGAACTTCTATGCGGAGTAGCAAACGATTGAATTCTTCATCGTTTTGTTCACAGAGTTGTCTGAATGGCTGCTTTTAATTTTGTTAACAGCGGTGATGACATTATTTAAGGAGCGATGTAGACGAGTCGTTTCGCAACTAAATGTTGGCGGTGAATCACCCAGTGCACCGCTAGCAAGTCCGGTACTGATCTTTTCAAATGGGAAATAAATCCGCGATAGCATCCCACCATTGAAGGGGCGCCATCCGTCGCAACTGTCATTATATTTGCGAGTGGAATTCCTTTCTGTTTGAAGAACTCTTGCAGAACAAGGAATATAGATTCACCCTTAGTATCTGTTACCAAATCTTTGGCAAACAATAGTTCCTGAACTACTTTTTCTTTCCTTATAAACCGAACATATGCTAGCAGTAGAGCTTCATTCTGCGACAAGACCGATTCGTCCAGCTGTAATGAAAACTGCGTGGCACTTAAAAAATTGCGCAACGTGTTTTCTACATCAGTAGCCATTTCATCAATACGCCGCTGCACCGTACTGTTGCTCAAAGGAATTTTACGGATATTGTCGGTTGCCGGCACATGCATTACAGTACGTAATACTTCACTGATAGTCGGAAGCAGCAGTTCTTCCCGATGTGATGCCGGTCACTGCTTCAGTTACCCGCTCAGCATTATGGGAGGATGCTCAGCTGGAGGGATGACCTCCTCACCTACGGAGCGTGACCCAATGGGAAGTCACATCAAAATAGAGAATGCGACTTATTTTTGAGGCGCGACCCCATTTAAAGGTCGCGGTCCGCATGACGTATCCTCCATCTGCGCACCCTCCATTCCGACCCTATGAAACAATGCGGTCTGGGGCCATTAAATTATTGCTCCTTACTCTGCGTTATGGTTAAATTTCATACCCAAGCCTTCAAAAAATTGAATACCTGGATCTGATTAGCATAGTTTAAAATGGGATTAGGAATGATGAAATGTTGAACTCCAACTCAATAAGGTCCCTGTTAGCATTCTGCATTACCAACCAGAAGTATCGAGCAGCTATGAACATCACAAGTTTTAAAAACCGTGTCATTAAGGACCCAAAAGGGATGAGTCCGTTGTGACTACTAAAGCAGATAAGGGCAATGTGCTTGTCATCTTAGACAGGGTAACGTATAAAACCAAAGAGAAAGACGTTTTGAATACGGTAATTTCACAAGGAGAAAAAGAACCTTCGGAAGGGGTCAGGAAACATCTCAGCATCGTTTTGCCGCGATTTTTTGATGAAAATAAAGAAGGGAAAATTTCTGGAATCATTAAGACACCACGAATTTTTCTTTAATGGAATTGTTCTGCTTACCGAAGATACACTAAGTTGGAGTACTACTTATACGGGTAGTACCAAGCGGTCAAGGTGTGATTAAAGAACTCTGCAATTTCTTAGCAAAGTTATTGCGACCACTCACTGGATTACGTCCTTCTCACACGTTAATGTCTTCCTCATTTGTAAAAGAATTGAGAACAGTAGAGCTCCAGACTGGTGATATCTTAATAAGCTGCGACTTCACAGATGTCTTCACAAGTGTATCCTTGGAACACATTTACAAAATCATTTTTGATTTATTGTCCAAGGATGAAAGCTTGAAACAAAGACAAAGCTCAACCCTTGTAATTTGACAAGGCTTGTCGAATTTTGCTTCCAAGAAGGAAGTTACTATCGTGCGAACTGCTGTTATTTTGGAGAAAAAGGGAGCACCTATGGGTAGCCCGCTGTCTCCATTTGTGGCAAATATTTTCATCGAACATTTGGACGATATGGCAGTCCAGGACAATCTATCTCAATTCTGCATAAAGATGCTCAAACGTTATGCAGATGAAATTTTTGTCATCATCAAAAATTTTTGTGGACGCTGCTCTTCTTCAACATTGGAACAGTCTTCTTCCTGATAACGTTATTTTAGCAATGGAAAGGGCAGATAAAGGAATGTTAGCGTTCCTCGTGGCATTTGAAAGAAGAGACCAGGGATGGTTATAGGCCTCCAGGAACGCTAACATTCCTTTATCTTCGCTTTTCATTGTTAGAAGAACGTAATCAGGAAAAATATTGTTGGAATGCTCAAGAGGATGAGCGTCCTTAAAGTCATTGATGATGACAAAAATGTCACCTACATAACGTTTGAGCATCTAACTCAATGAGATTGTCCTATGATAGGCCATATGATCCAAATGTTCCATGAAAATATTTGATACTACTGGTGACAGTGGGCTACCCATATGAGCTCCCATTTTTTCAAAAAACAACTACCGTTCCCATGGAAGTAATTTACTTCCTCCAAACAGAATTTGACTAGCTGCGTCAAAATATAATGGTTGAGCTTCGTTCTTTGCTTTAAGCTTTCATCCTTGGATAATAAATGAAAAATGATATTGTGTGTTCCAAGGGTACACTTGTGAAAACATCTCTAACGTCGCAGCTTACTAAGACATCCTCAGTGCGGAGCTCTACTCTTCTCAATTCTTTTAGTAATGAGGAAGAGTTTAATGTGTGAGAAGGACATAACCCAGTGAGTGGTAGCTGTACCTTTGCTAAGAAATTGCAGACTTCTGTGACCACCCGTTGACAGCTTTGTACTAGCGGTATAAGTGGTACTGCAACTTTCCGTATTTTCGGTAAGCAGAAGAATTACGGAGAAGAAAAATTCCTTCTGTACTTCAGTCTCTTAATGATTCCAGAAATTCCAGAAAAAAAAATTTAATGATTCCAGGATCCCCTTCCATTAGGCACAACCAGACCATCAACATAGACCGTGGAATAGAAGTAAGTGACGTCTGGCAACAAATAGTTACATCCGCCCAATGCTGTCGTATTTCATTTGATTAACAATTCCCTCCATACGCTTGAAGGGATTTTCTAAGCCTTTCAGGAAGAAGCCTCAATCGAGCGCTAACAATCCAGACCGAATCAGAGGAGACCAAAATCACAAAAGAGGAAAGGAAAGAAAGAAGTGCAACGAAGAGCCGAACAGCGAGGAACAGGAGCGATCGATTTTTGGGCGATCAAAACAACTGACGGCATCACCGTTTTCGACCTTGCTCTTACGGATTGCATTGATGCCTATGATTGACTAAGATATGTTTACTTGACCTCTAACCTTCTTATGTGACGTACAATCCGTACCTAACTGTCCATTTCGGACGCAGAAGACGGGAGTCGGTTCTCCTGAAAGCTATGTCGTGGGTAAGTTACCGAAATAAAAATTATTTCCTCACACGCGGAACGTAAAGGAGAAACATCTGAAATGCGTGACTTCTTACAGGCTCTTTAAACTTCATGATGTTTTCTTTTTCTTCTTTACGTGCACGCCTGTGTGAGAACAACTTTAATTAAAGAAAAAGGAAAGAACGAAGCTTTCGGGAGAGGCAACTCCCGTCGTCAGCGTATGTTGGATGAACGGTCAGGATTGAGCAAACGGTCTTATAAAGTCGTGAGGTAGGGTAAACACGTGTGGTACACGTGAACTAACAGTTCTTTTTGTTCTTTTAGGCTGTTAGTTCACGTGTGGTACACGTGAACTAACAGCCTAAAAGAACAAAAAGAAGGAAAAAGAAAGATTAATAATGCCGAAACTGTTTTGGCTGTTCCCTACGAAGCTGGCTTGAGTGAAAAATTAAAACGCCTAGGAAAACTTCTAAATTTCAGAGTTTTCTTCAAGAACTCTCCAAACTTTAGACCGATTTTGAGAAATGACAAAGAAAAAACCAGCATTGAGTCTAAACCAGGTATTGTTTACCTGATAAAATGCAGTTGTTCGGCCAAGTATATAGGTGAATCTGGTAACTCTCTTTTGCACCGTTTCAAGGAGCACATGAGGTGCATAACAAGATACAAAAATGCAAAAGACAGATTAGACGGACAAAGCATGACAAAACGCGGACGCCCACAAAAGCTAGATCCTTCCACTGCCATGAACCAAGCCCTCAAATCCTCAGCAGTAGCGGAACACGCTGCCACCTGCTCTGGATTATTAGATGGTCAAGTTCTTTGCCAAGAACAACACTACCTAATAAGAAAATTAAAGAAGCACTCTACATTAGACATAATCAAACAATAAATCGTGATCAAGGTTTTGAAGTCAGTAATGTATGGGACCCTCTCATTTCCTCCAAACAATGTTGCCGAATTACGTGTGCCTAACTCTCCCTCCAGACGATGGATGGGTTCTATTTCTTTCAGATAACAAAGTCCAAGAGCAACCAATTCAAACGCTGGTGCCATGTTACTTCGGTTCCTTACGCCTCCCAACACGATTCAACAGGAAAGACGAGGACCAAAAGTGATAAACAAGGAATTTTTTCCGAATCTTCCCGAAATTTCCAAGGTTATTGACTTAATTGACCCTTCACGTGACTGAGACTCACATGACCACACGTATTTACCCAACTGTTAGTTCACGTGTACCACACGTGTTTACCCTACCTCACGACTTTATAAGACCGTTTGCTCAATCCTGACCGTTCATCCAACATACGCTGACGACGGGAGTTGCCTCTCCCGAAAGCTTCGTTCTTTCCTTTTTCTTTAATTTTTCTTTAATTAAAGTTGTTCTCACACAGGCGTGCACGTAAAGAAGAAAAAGAAGACATCAGGAGAAACACCTTTAATAAAAATAGAAGTACCATAACCTCACTATGTCCGCGTTCTCTGATGACTTGAACCTCTTCGACACGCGAAAAAGGTGCATTGCAACACATTAAAGCTCTGCCCATACATGGACTTATGAACTCACGTACTACAGACTGGTCAACGTAGAAACGATCAGCTACCATCTGCATATTGCATTACCGCTCCTCCGTTTGCACAGACAGCAAATTGTGCGGTACTGTAAACTACTAAATTTACAAAAATGAATACGAACCATGAGATGAACACTTGTACAAAACAGGCTGGCCGTCATGGACCCATTGTGAAGTACTCACTCAGAAAAGTGAAACCAGAATGCAAGTAAATATCATTATCAATGAGCCTTTAATCCACCTCACACGATCTAAATATCTTTAGAAATTGGGGCAGCGCGCATCTGATTGGCCAGAATGTGCTTGCATAAGGCACGCTGATCAGCAACCTAATTTTCTCTCAGTTCCTACAGCAAATGGTTATCGAAAGTAAACACGATTGTCGCTTGCTATATCGCCTAAGTATAACCTTCATGCAAGTATTGAGGTTAATGGCCAATATCAATAGCTGCAGCACCAACAGTAGCTTTTAGATTTTACCGTTACTTTCCTAAGCTTCCATCTTCCACAAGTAAAATCACAATGCTTAATCTTTAATGAAAAGTGAAAGTCACAGCGGAAGACGAAACCGTTTAACCATTCATCTAGATCAGCTATAGCGTTAGCAACTAAAAGGTGCAAAGGCTGTCCACATAATCAAGTGACTGTGACGTCATACTAAGTAACAAAATTTAGCCGCTCTCTTTCTTCACCTTTCTCCATCTATTTACCGCTCTCTTGTTTATAGTTGAACTTCCAAGAGCAGTCGCTCTAAGTGAAGATCTGCTGAAGACAGAGAAAGAGGTTTCCCGAAAGGTAGGAGTTATAATAAAGGAACTTAAAAAATAGCAAAAGTCACAGAGAAATAACAAATGGCATATAACAGAATATGGCGAGCTTCTCTATGGGTTTTTACATATTGTTCCTTAATTGGAAACGAAATGTTTCATAACAGGTTGTTGTTTTTAGTTTAGAAGATTCTTCTTGGCACAGCAGAGGAACCCGTTTACTGGATCGAAAAACATACTATGGAAAACAACGAGGAGATACAACGTACTTTTAACGAGAACATTTCATAGCTTTCGGAGCCTCCTGCTCCGTCGTCAGCGAATTGCAATAATTGCAATTCGCCAAGGTGCAATTCGCAGACAACGGAGCAGGAGGCTCCGAAAGCTACGAAATCTTCTCGTTAAAGGTGCGTTGTATTTCCTCGCTGTTTTACATTGTTTCTTATTCGATTCAATAAACGGGTTCCACTGCCGTGCCAAGAAGAATCTTCAAAATATTGTTCCTTCTTTGTGTACGGCTTCTACCCGTTTATTCGTAATGTCTGAAATCACGCGAAAACAACTCCCTACGAGCGGATGGATGGGAAATTATTCGTGGAACGTAGAGCAATACAGTAACCATCGGAACTTGCGGAACGTTCTCGTTCCATCGTCTGAACCATTAAATCGCTGATGACGGAACCAGAACGTTCCCCAAGCACTGAAGGTTACTGCATTCCTCTGCCGTTCCACTGATAATTTCCCATCCCTCCGCTGGTAGGGAGTTGCTTTCGTGTGATTTCAGACATTACGAATAACGGGTAGAAGCCGTACCCAAAGAAGGAACAAAATGACGTATAACGCAATCATTACGGGAAACTCAATATTCAACTGACTCTATCGCTTAGGCCCTTATTCAAGTTCAAGTTTAACTCATCTCTGAATTATTTCTAGCGTTATACTAAATTGGTACTCTGCTAGAATCATTCCTAACACGCTAATCAACGTATTGTTTATGACTTACCTACTTAATGCTGTATGAGACGGTGTCCGTTCGTTCCGTTGAAGCAAACAGTCTGGCAATTACAGCCTCGTAGCTAACTGAATCCTCCTATTTCATTCCTACTAATGCACAGCTGCATGAAGTGATAATCATAGACTTCTATAGGCTACTCAGCACTTACACATTGATAAAAACCGGTTAGCTGTTAACCACACGATATTAATTTAGCGATAAGACCCATCGACCTAATACCTTATCTATTTCTCTATTTCTAAAATGACTTCATTTGCATGAACTGAGAATGGTAACCGACCAAAAGAGACCTTTTAAATGATTTATTAATAAATGACAGTATGACCACAGGCGTCTCGTCCGATCGGACGTTCGCCACTCCGTTCGGACAACCTCTGTCCGCGGATAATCTGCCATGAAAACAGCGTGCACCTGCGACGGATCAAGGAAACTGTATTCATTCGCCATAACCAACACTGAGGGGTGGAAGTTAGCGAGGTATGGAATGCAGCTATCATTGTGCTGCATCAGACTGGGCTATTAGGCCCTTATTCAAGCTCAAATTTAACTCATCTCTGAATTATTTCTAGCGTTATATTAAATTGGTACTCTGCTTGAATCATTTCTAACTCGCTAATCGACGTATTCTTTACCACTTACCTACTGAATGTTGTATGAAACGGTGTCCGGTCGTTCCGTTGAACCAAACACTCTGGCAATTACAGGCTCGTTGCTAACCGAATCCTTCTATTTCATTCCTACCAATGCACAGCTACATGAAGTGATAATCATAGACTTCTATAGGCTAATGAGCACTTATACGGTGGTAAAAACCGGTTAGCTGTTAACCACACGATATTAATTCAGCGATAAGACCCATCCACCTAATACCTTATCTATTTCCCTATTTGTAAAATGATTTCATTTGCATGTACTCAGAATAGTAACAGACCTAAAGAGACCTTTTAAATGATTTATTAATAAATGACAGTATGACCACAGGCGTCTCGTCCGATCGGACGTTCGCCACTCCGTTCGGACAACCTCTGTCCGCGGATAATCTGCCATGAAAACAGCGTGCACCTGCGACGGATCAAGGAAACTGTATTCATTCGCCATAACCAACACTGAGGGGTGGAAGTTAGCGAGGTATGGAATGCAGCCATCAACATGCTGCACCATACTGAGCTAATCCCATCTTGACCCCACTGCGTTCCTATATGTAACCAAATAGTAAACACTTTCTCCTACCCACCGCTGACGACGGAACCAGAATGTCCTGAAAGCTTCGAAAAATACTGAGTTATTTGTCTTCTGTGCTTTTCGTTCACAATTTGCTCCTCCATCCGTTGGTAGGGCATGTGCAGTTTAATTACACCTTACATTTACGACAAACGGGAGAAGTCGTGAAGAGGAAGCATCCATGACGAAAGACATCCCTGTTACAAGACGTCTAGTTTTCATAAATGACAGGAATGAACAGTAGTGACTGTTCCGACGGCTCCTTTTGTGAGCGAAGGATGGAGCAGAATGGTTTATGGAAATCTTCACTATCTTAATTATACGCCAACTGCAACGCCTAACCTAAGCAGCCGCATATTAAAAAATAAATCCTAAACTTCGCGTCTTTATCGATGATGACGGGGTGTGAGCAACCCAGAAAGCTCTGAAGTTGTTGTTGACATTAAACGATGATAATCGTGCTAACTTCGTTTGAAATCCTTAACTTCATGACTTTGACGGACAAGAAGCTTTACGCTGCTCTGTGGTAACATCATTTGCCCAGCACACAATTTTATATTCACAATGTCAGCGTCTCAATTTATCATGCTGATCTACATTGCTTCTTTGATTTTGTCTGTGCTCAGGAACAGCGCCGCCGATAAACTATGTTCAACGTGAGATTGTTGAAACAACATGCCTGTTCAATCACAGCCGTCTGACGCGATGATTGCTCGAAAAAATAAACGGCTAAATCTGAGATTCTAGTGCATGAATAATGTACGCAAAAAGATATTAATATTATTGCTGTACTTGAAGCAAGAGAAATTAGTAACAAGGCGTTTGTTTGAATATAGGGTGTTCTGTAACGGGTCTCAAATTTTCATAGTGGTGGTATTCCGGCTTTCCCGTTTTTGATGATACCTGTAATAAAACCGCAAATGCCCTACCAGCGGATGGATGGGCGATTGTTAGAGATATCACAGGTCAAGAACACACTTTTTCTCGAAGCTTTCGGAACGCCCTGGTTCCGTCGTCAGCGATGTCGATCCCCTTTGACCTTCTCCAGTTTTTGGAGACGAATAGCGAAAGAACGACCGCGGAACGCTTCGCTGTGAGTAAAACTACAGTCCACAACATCAAGTAACGTAAATCTGAGTACTTAGAGTGGTATGAGAAGGAGAAAGGAGAGTTGCAAAGGAATAAAGAAGCTGCCTGGATGAAGTGAATGAAGCGACGCTTTGTTGGTTCAAACAAATGAGAGCAGTCAACGTCCGAGTTTCCGGACCAATGATACAAGAAGTTGCTAAACGTTATGCACACGAATTCAAAATAGCTGATTTTCAAGCATCACAAGGATGGCTGCAAAACTTCAAAGTGCGACATGGTATCTCCCAGAAAGTCCTATCCGGAGAGTCTAACAACGTTTCAGCAAAGGTTGTGGAAGAGTTTCTTCAAAACTTTCCTGAATTTTCTTGAGGTTTCAGCGATGAAAACATTTTCAATGCTGATGAGTGCGGGCTTTTCTTCAAAGCGATGCCTCAGAAGAGCCTGGTTATGAGGGGCGACACTTGTAGGATTGGAAAACTTTCAAAAGAACGATTAACAGTTCTACTGCGCGCTAGTTTAACAGTTTTGAAGCCTTTAGTGATTGGTAAATCTTCAAAACCATGAGCGCTTTAGAATGTGAATTCTTAACATCGACCTGTTACTTGGAGACCTGATCGGTGCGCATGGATTACTGCTGACTTATTTGAACAATGTAAGAAATGTCAATAAAGAAAATGAAGAAGAAGAACCAGTCTATTCTATTGACAGTAGACAATTGTCCTAGCCACCCTCAGGTAGAGAATTTAACTAACGTTACCTTGAAATTTCTTCCTCCAAATACGACTTCAGGATACAACCTCTTGACCAAGGTGTCATTAAAGCGTTCAAGATGCATTACTGAGCGCAGCTTTTGGACTAGATCGTTTCCAAAACTCAAAGCACTAACCTGGTTACTGACGCATCTGCACTTGCTAGATTAGTAAACGATCTGCATTCTGTTCTTTGATGGTCTTGTCCAGAATTTCACCGTGTACAGTATGCCGCGCTATTTCCACCTACGTCACAGCGTTCCTTGCGCAATTCTGGTGGCGTATTCGAACTACTGATTTTCACCGATGGCGTTCGCCAGTTCACGCTGTTTCTGATCATCGCTTTCATTTTCAGCATGTCCTCTCGTGCTCGAACTTAGGTTAGGTTTTAGTGGGCGTGCAAGATATCAATTTTGCCTCGAGCACAATACCTAGAACCCTTGGTAACGGCTCTCCGAAATTACCTACAAGGGCATGCAGAAAAGTCTTCTTTACATCATTCCCAATGAACTTAGATGCAATGGAATTAGTATCACGTTGCAAGCGACATCCATTAACCTAAATTAGGTTTTTACATCGCGACTTGAAATACTTCGAGCCATTCGAAACGAAAAATATCCGGTTTTTTCTCTTGCCTGCCCGCTGCATTGTGTGATTATCAGGTGTTTTATTATTATTGTGCTTCTGGAAGACGGCACCACAACAGTTATAAAAATCTACTTTCATAAATACAACCATGCCATATTCATTATCCAGGTGTCGACATTTAGTGCGCTTAGCTGTATGCTGATCAAGGATGGGTAAGTTCAGTTGTGAAAGATATGTGCGCCTGCGGTCTGTGAGGAGGTAACGGGCAAATTTCATTTGGAAAACAAAGCCGTGCCAAACGCGCTGCTCTTAAGCAGTTCTGTGACAAGTTGGTCTTAGATTAAACAGAATAATTTATGGCAATCATTTAGCATTTGCAGCGAAAACTCACTGGCCAATTTCCTGTAACAAGCGGCGATAAGGGTCTTGTTCAAAATTTCCCCGTGTACAGTATGGCGCGCCGTTTTCAGCTACGTCACAGCGTTCCTTGCGCAATTCTGGTGACGTATTCGAATTACTGATTTTTACCGATGGCGTTCGCCAGTTCGCGCTGTTTCTGATTGTCGCTTTCGTTTTCAGCATGTCCTCTCATGCTTGATCTTAGGCTAGGTTTAAGTGGGCGTGAAAGACATCAATTTTACCTCAAGCACAATACCTAGAACCCTTGGTAACGCCTCTCCGAAAGGACCTACATGGGCATGCAGAAAAGTCTTCTCCTCATCACCTCCAATGAACTTAGACGCAATGGAATTAGTATTACGTTGCAAGCGACATCCATTAACCTAAATCAGGTTTTTACATCGCGACTTGAAATACTTTAAGCCATTCGAAACGAAAAATACCCGGTTTTTTCTCTTGCCTGCCCGCTGCATTGTGTGATTAACAGGTGTTTTATTATTATTGTGCTTAATCATCACTTACTGTATATCAGTGAAACCACACCGGAGCAAATTTTTCTGAGGTTGACTCAATTGGTGAACCACATTTGTCTTCATCTGCGATTGATTTTCATCGTCATCGAGATTCTGCGAGACAAAATTTCAAATGACTGTAAGATAAAGTATCGTCCTTGTTTACGGCCTGCAGCTGAACGTGAATACTTTTCGTTGAAATTCCTTCGAAAAGCGCGTAGCGTCAACGTAGCGGAGAATAACGTTTACTTTATGCGTACGCGTATATAACTGCTCCGATAAATATGTTGGTACTTTTTTCATACATCCCCGACATCTTATTGTAGATAGGCGGCGCCACCGTCACACGGTGGAGCACGGCGAATCAGAAAAGACTTAGTCGCAAAAACGATCGACCAATCAAGAATTACCTAGTTTTTCGCATACTTTGAACGTCAGCCGCGTCGACGTTTCCAATGCCAATCAGAAAAGACATAGCCGCAAAACTGCCGAAAAGTGAAAAATAGCCTACTTTTGCGTACACTTCTCCCCAGGGCTGAATGAACGGGAAACTGATTCCTATGGGCTGTTCACCCTAAACACCACTAAAATGAGCAATGAACTATTCGCCAACAGACGCTAAATTTGAACTATTTCCCTGTTTTCACTGGCAGCTCCACCGACGTGCACCGCACGTAGACCTGTAGAAACGAAGCAATAGGTATGATGCGCAACAGTAAGGACCGCATACGTCATGGCCTTCTAACTCAGGGGTACAGCTCCGCTATGGCGCAGAGGATCTTGTCGAACGGGTGTTCATTCCGGTTGAGCCGTCAGCGCCAAAAAAAACTCGTATAAGCACGAGTCGAGATTGGAGCGGCGAGTGCCGCGGCGGGCCTTGTTTCCCTGCTTGGCGTGGGGCCAGAGGTATTCTACGGTCTGCGTGTGAGCACCACTCACTGGATCAACGAAGTTGATCAAGTGATTCACGCGTAAGTGCATATAGTGCTCATCCGCCAGACGATAGTATCCCCAGCATTCATCCGTGACTACACTCGATCCAGCCGTTACATTCTCTTATGACAATGAAATGCGTAGCGGCATACCGATCTGCTACACGGGCAAGGAAACGCTGACCCGTCTCCTGGCACACGCCACCGACGACCCAAGCCTGTGGAAGCACCTGGCTCCGGTTGTACTTCTCCATGGGAACAAGGTTCCACAGGCACAGGGTTTTTCAACACCCACTCCTCTGCAACATGCCTCATCGCTGCGTTCAACTTAACCGCCACTTTATCGCTCATGTCAAACGTTGCCTTGCAGAGTGCAACGCTCGTCATCTTGTCAGACCACGCCCGCATGAATAAACAGCATTATCGCAACGGGCTGCTCATACCCTAAACACCACTACAATGAACAACAAAGTATTCGCTGGCCCATTACTACGATGGAAGCATGTTCTCATCATTACTGAAAGCTTCTTGCGTCACTCTTTACCGAAACACCGCCAGCACACATCGTCTCAATCATTCCTATGCCGCAAGACCGTAGATCTACTACAACAGGGGCACGTTCTGTGCTGGTGGATCAAACCCTTCATCTTCATGAACTGCACAGCAGCCACCTTATCATACACAAATCGCGCACACTACCCCGCAAAAGTCAACCGTTTGCTACCGCTCATCATTCCAAAATGAAACATCTTCCTCTTCAAACGGAAACAGCTTGCATCGCCAACCAGTCATATTATCGTTCGTCCCTTGACGTCAACATTGTTGCCAGCATTTAACCGTCAACTCCTCTTATCGTACCACAAATTAAGCAGAGTAGTTGCGATCGAAAGCATAAATTTCAAGTACTTTAGCATTTTCTATAGCAATCTCATATCAGTTTGCTTCAAAACAAATATCTCTTTTCCAAATATTTACTGCAAAACAATACCTGTTTTGTAGGCTACGAATACGGGGCTGCCCGTTTCAGTGCCTTTAGCACATGAAATCTACCGAAACAACGCCTGATCAGTGGATAGAATGCGAGCTGTTAGAATAATGCAGAACACTGTGAAACATTCGTGGCTTTGGGAACGACTTTCGTTCTGTCCTCAGCGAATGAAGACTACGATAGCTACGAAAGGGGGAGTGGAGGCACACTGCTTCCCAAAAAGAGGTTATTTAGTTGAGAAACTTGAAGCGAACACATTATTCTGTTAATTTAATTTCTTATTCTGTACCGCAATTGAAGTTCCTAAAGCTTATTGATTATTTTAATCATCAACTCTCAATGTTTGTTGTTGTACACGGACTTTTTTCCCGTTAAAAGCGATTTATTCAAAACGAAGAAGCGGAAGTTATGGGTCGATCTTGACCCATCATCAGCGCAAAGGAAAGGAAAAAACGGAAATGATAAAAAATGTTGAGCCGTGAAAGCACATACCGCGAAAAGATTTTCGAGGAAGCGCACATCCACCTAACCGGAAGAGCGGGAACACTTTTAGTCAACCTAGACCGGGCAGTACAAGCCTCCGCCCCGTTGGTAAAGCTTCAGAGGGCAGTCTCTAGGAACCATTCACGGCAGCAGTGCAGACACGGACAAAGGGAAATTCGGGAATGGCAGAATTGTAGGTGATGTTTGCACTAACAAGCCCTCCGGCTGTAGTGCATTAGTTCCAGAGGTCGGCTACGAAAAGTTCGTGTACAACAACAAACATCGTTAATCGCTCCCTTTACAAAGAAGCAAACAAGATCATCAACTCTCATCCTTTTACCTCATTCCCCTATACACCAGTTTCTCTCAGCACTTCTAATCACGTAACGATGATAGTGAGAGCAGCGCTATCACACGCACTACCAGTCACCATGATTCCATCCCAAATACACCAAACCCCATTAGCTTAATATGGTGGTGTTCCGGCTTTCCCGTTTTGTACCTATGAGATCCCTGAGCGGAATAAAACAATTACCTTTCAACATTGCTGACGGCGGAACCAGGACGTTTCGAAAGCTTCGAGAAATGTTTTTGACCTGTGATATTTCTAACAATCGCCCATCCATCCGCTGGTAGGGCATTTACAGTTTTATTTCAGGTATGATCAAAAAACGGAAAAGCCGGAACACCACCACATTAAAACACGAAACCCGTTACAAAACATCCAATATTCAAACCCCATTAACTGTTTCAACTGCTTACCAGCGAGAGAAGGCGAAGTGTGGCAGAGGTAGCGGCGAGAACTAACCAAAGCGCTGAAGTCTGTCGCTCATTCACCAGCTTATATTGCTTCAACGTGAGGTGTTAGTCTGTTGTATGCAAATTTCATTGCGCTAAGGCACGTTTCCATGCCGGTTATTGGCTATTTTCTCTAGTTCAGGTACAATTCGTTGATTTAACCTATTTATAATCAATGATTAGGTATCGCGTGAAGCGTTGCATGCGAACTAAGTAAACGAAGCTTCTACCTTACGGAACAATGCGCTCCAAGCACCTATCTGCAGTGATCTATTAATAGTAAACTAACCAAATCAAACCTGTTAAAGCGCACTGATTCTTAGAGCGCTTTAACTTTTGTAAATGTAATTGTAGCAACATAATGATCAAGTAAACGTAATTGCAGCAGAATTATTTTAATTTGTTTTCCTAACCGCAGCATAGATCCCTTCATACTAGTAGTTACATATTTTTGTTGGAAAGGCTTTTCTGCCATTCAATGCGGAAGAAGCAACCACAAGTTAACTTGCACTTGAACTTCGCTCAAGTTTCGAATAATGAACTAAAACAGTTCAGTATCCCTGCCACTCGCCAGTGACTGCAGTCGATCCAGCTGCTACGTTCTCTTTGATGACAGAGATGAGCGTAGCGGCGGACAAGGAAACAATAGCCCGTTTCACGGCACACACTACCAACGACTCACGCCTGGGGAAGCACCTGGCCCCGGTTGTACTTGCGCCTTGCGAACAAGGACTCATCAACTTCAACCGTGAGACCAGGGCCTCCCACAGGCACCGGGTTTTTCAACACCCACTCCTCTGTGATAAGCCTCATTGCTGCGTTCAGCTTTACTGCAGCTCTGCTCGGCAACTCCAGAACGACGCGGCAGAAGTTAAGCGTCGTCAGTTTTTCTGACCACGCATGCATGAAGAGCAGCATGTTTCTGACCGGCTGCTCATAACCTAAACACCATTGCAATAGGCAACAAACTGCTCGTCAACTGATTATTACGTTGGAACCAAGTTCCTGTCTTCGCTGACAGCTCTTTTTGGCAGTGCTTTCCATTGCACCGCACACCGTCCTGATCTTTCCGCTGCTGCAGCACCATGGGCTACAGCACCGTGGGCATAATCTGTGCTTATGCATCAGACCTCTGCTCTGCATGAACTTGACTGCTGCCAACTCGTCATCCGCAAACTTGACACACAACTTCTTAAAACTCAACCGTGGAATACCACTCATTTTCGCAAAATGAAACTTCTTCCCCTTCGAACACAACCTGAATGCTTGGCCAACCAATCACATTCTCTTTCATTCCCTGATATCCCCCTGCTTCCCAGCATTTAACTGTCAACTGCTCTTATCGTGGCACAAAAACTGTTCGTGCGACGCTCATCTGAGCTGCCATGAATCGCAAAACTCGGTACAGCCACATTTCTTCTGTTATGTAACCTTTATCATCATTTTTAAGTTCAAGACGAATACAATACAACGCAGTATACGATGACGCAGAGACATCTGCTCCGTTTTCTCTAGCGCTGAAACGTCTGCTCTCCAACATTGCACAATCCGACTTATCAAAACTGCAGCAAAACTTAGGTCAAAACACCATCTGTTCGACGCTCGAAAAACCATCGTTCGGACAACTGCTCTCCGTGACACACTTTGCTTTCTACCCTTACCAAATCTTAGACCTGAACGCAACATTAATGTTTCACCTTAACCATAAATAAAAGTAGCAGAGCACGACAACGAAGTCCAGCAGCAAACGCGTCACTATTATGGCAGTGTTTCCTTCCCTTACCTAAGCCTAGACCTCATCTAAGGGTAGCGATTCCGTTAAAGAATATGAAAGCAACACAACCGTAGGCATCGTTTTCTGCCTTTACCTAAGCCTAAACCATAAAATCAGGATCACTTCTTCATCTCCACCTATCTCCTCGATTTTTGTCGGACCAAATTTGTAGGCAAGCAGCATTAGCCTATGCCATCCGAAACTGACCAATCGAGGAGCGACTGTCCGAGTCAAGCAGCATTAGCCAAAGAGATCCGAAAGCTACCAATCAGGGGGTCGGGGCTGAACGCGCATAGTGCCAGAATGGCATCTTGCCTCCTAGCTGTTAATCTACATAGGGTCTTGGTGTGCCTTTGGATCATAACGAAGGCGTCTTTACTGATGGTTGCATGGAGATCATTAGTAACACCTGCTAGGTCTATCCTAAGTTGAGACATGGTCTTCCGGTGTTCCCTGATGGATGCTCAGAGCAAAGCGAATCTTGTGTCCTTTAATATGCGTGATGTTGTCACGCTATCGAAGTGTGGCCACTTAGTGTGTGTGTGGTGTGATAAATAAATAAATAAATAAATAAATAAATAAATAAATAAATAAATAAATAAATAAATAAATATATATATATATATATATATATATATATATATATATATATATATATATATATATATATATATATATATATATATATATATATATATATATATATATATATATATTTCTCCCTTGAAATTTACGGTCCGAGTATCCTGTTTAATACACTATTATTCGAACAAATCGAACATTAGTGGCGACGTAGCTTTCGGAGCTATCCTGCTCCGTCTTCAGCATCTTTTGGCGTGTTTGTGTTTAGGAATCGTTCAGGTCTGATGAGTTCACAGCATTTTGTTCTCTGTATTAAACTCGTTCATATGTCACTTACAAGTGTCCCTTTATCTCTATTTAAACAACTGTTATGTCTTATGTATAATGCTTCTTTGATTTTTCTTCGTCTATGGTGTTTCTCTGTGCATAATCGTGTAGCATTGAAACATCCGCTACATTCTGTGGCATGTTCTACCACTGCTGAATTTTGAATTAACCTCTCCATTATTATTAGGTTGATAAGACAGGAATGTCGTTTTTTTGTTATGCTAAACTTTGACGCTTGTTCTACGGTAATCTTTTATTCAAATATATTCAAGTGTTATATCACAGTAAAGCTCATTCCTCGCTCTTGCCATTACTGCTATTTGTTCTGTGTGTTCTATTCTCTGTTGGTGGTTTTTGGACGTTATGTCAAGGATGAACAAAATGCAAATTCGGACTCTTTTGTTGTTTGAGTTCAAAATGAGACGAAAAGCTTCGGAAGCAGTTCGCCATATTAACCAAGCATTTGGCCAGGGAACCATCATCAATCGTACAGCTCAACGTTGGTTCAAGCGGTTTCGTACCGGAGACGAAAGCCTTGAAGATATGGAGCCTGGCAGGCGCTTTTCCAAGGTTGACGACGACGAATTGAGGGCCGTTATTGAAGCTGACCCGCGCAAGACAACTCGAGAGGTTGCAAAACAGCTAAATGTTAGTCAACCTACGATTGTCACACATTTGAACAAAATTGGAAAGTCAAAAAAGCTCGACAAATGGGTCCCGCACGAGCTGAACGAAAGTCAGAGAATGCGTCGGTATGAAGTTTGCTCTGCGCTTGTTTTGCGGAACAAAAATGAACCTTTTCTCGATCGCATTGTGACATGCGACGAAAAATGGATTCTGTACGACAATCGGAAGCGATCAGCGCAGTGGCTCGATCGAGGTGCGGCACCGAAACAATTTCCCAAACCGAACCAGCACCAAAGGAAGGTTATGGTCAGCGTTTGGTGGTCCAGAAGAGGACTAATCTCCTACACCTTCTTCAAACCTGGCGAAACCATCACCGCCGAGAAGTATTGCCACGAAATCGAAAAAATGCACGAACAACTTCAGGGCAGATATCCCATATTGGTCAATAGAAAGGGACCAATTCTTCTTCATGACAATGCAAGACCACACGTTTCACAAAGGACCATCCAAAAGCTGCATGACCTGGGTTATGAAACTCTGCCTCACCCAGCGTGCTCACCAGACCTCTCTCCAACAGAATACCACTTTTTCAAACATCTGGACAGGTTCCTTCAAGGCAAGGTCTTCAAAAATGAAGAAGAGGCAAAAAATGCCTTCGAAGAATTTGTTGCATCCAGAACACCACAGTTCTACGCTACTGGGATAAATAAGCTAGTTTCTCATTGGCAGAAGTGTATAGATTCCAACGGTTCTTATTTCGACTAGTAAAATTTATTCTAAGCTGACATATACTGTTTTAAACTTGAAGGGGAAAAAACGACATTCCTGTCTTATCAACCTAATAGTTGTGCATCTATCTGAATGGTTCTACGGTTCTGTGTTCTATCGTCATGTTTATTCTTCCTGGAAAATTAAGGATTCTGATTCCACTTAACATAGCCGACAGCCTAAAATTGCAACGGCGACGACCTCGACTTTAGCCATTGCTTCAGTTTCCCAAATGTTTTGAGCTGCCCGGCGGCTTGCCTCGACATGGGGTAAATCTTGTATTAAGAACTTGTGGCCATCCCAAAAGCTTTTCGGTAACTTCTACAATCAGTCAGCATTGATAATGTTTATACGACTTTCACAGTTTTATCGAAAAACGTTTGAATACTATCAAGATTGTCTCAAAGCTCTCGAGGCCGCTCTTGGCCCATATTCAGCGGAAATGTGCAATAGTTAAATGTTCAACGTAATCGTGAATGTGTACACCATTAATGAATACTGAAAACTTTTCGAATAAAACGGCAAACGTCGTATAAATGTTAGGATAGTTAACTTTACAGTTACTAAGTAGCCCGTTTTTAGAAAAATCAGCGAGTCGTCAAAAATACATTTACACGAGCTTTTACCTTAACAATTTCAGACAACGATGAAAGACTTGAAGAAGAACTTCTCATCCATGCTGCATCTTTGCGTAAACCAAGGGTTCGTCCCTATTATGGCTGCGGCTTTAGCAACGATAACGCATAACTGGTCATTCGTTTGCGTTTTACCCGTTTTCAAGCGAGTTCTGCGGCAAGTTAAGTTGCAGAAGATCGACGAGGTTGCCAAAGTAGCGTTATGTACTGATAAAAGTGTAATAACTTTCTGAAGACAATGCAGACGAACCTGGCGCACGCGTCACCGGACTGCTATTTGAAATGCTCATCAGTGGCGATGACCTTTCTCGCTTGAAGCTAAAAAATTTTGTAGGTATACAAAAAATTGCACTGCGCAGCTCACCTAAAAGAACGAACGAGGAGAACCGCAACGATAACAGAAACAATAGCTACTACAGTAATCACACATATAAGTGCTAAGTCAACTGTAGCCAGAGGTGAAGATGATGATAATTCGCTTTCCCAAGAAGGGGCTGGGAAGGCGTCCGTCTCCACGCTTAGCAATCGCAGGTGGTTCAGATCGTCTTGGAGCAACGTAAACGCGGCGTACAATCGTCTGAAGTAAAACAAATCTGGCCTTGAATTTTTGAAGTTATCGTTCTTCCTATTAAGAAGCACTGAACACACTAACCTACCTGTATAGTATAAGCGACTCTATAGGTTCCAGAGTCACTTTATCTACAGCGTAAACGTCAATTTCAGAACTGAAATCACACCAACGATATCGAAATCGTTTCGAATTGAAAAGTACCCCTTGGCAATAACAGTTTTCAAGGGCCTGATTTCATCCAAGTGAACGTAGAATCCCAGGTGATCTTCTAACTTCCTAAGAAAGGCTGAGTTCACAATTTACGAAAATCACAAGTCATGAAAGCTCGCTTCTCTTATTTGATGAGAACATCAGAGGAAGCTAATTCACGCCTTTAAACCACTGGAATTAATCGCTGCGGTGCAATGCAATGAAGCTTCAGATCGCAGAACGGCACTTACTATTAACAATTGACTATTTACCTGTTCATCAGTCGAGCAAACTACCAGCAATAATAAATCAAAATGAACACAGGGTTCAGTCTTATTCGTACTATTAAAAAAGTCTCTTAGAGTAACGTTTGCTGTTAAAATCTATGCGTCTAGCAAAAAGAGTTAATAATAATAATAATAATAATAATAATAATAATAATAATAATAATAATAATAATAATAATAATAATAATAATAATAATAATAATAATAATAATAATACAAAGTATCATTGCAAGACTCCTACCGATTATGCTGCCTAATAAGTTGTAGACGTCAACCATATTCGCTCGAGTATACTTAGCATAGCGTGACAGCTTAAAATTGGAACGGCGACGAGTTCGATTTTACTCATTAGCTCAGTTACTAAAATGTTTTCAGTCGAACAGCGACTTGCCTGGACGAGGGGTAAATCTTGTATTAAGAACTTCTGGCCATTCCGAAAGCTTTTGGTAAGTTCAACAACCAGCCGGCGCTGGTAACGTTTACACGACACCGCCGTGATAATAATATGCAAACACAGGTTTGTAACGGGATTTATTCTCATTTACTTCTTAACATCTACGGTGTATATATCCTGTTCACTTTTACTCGAACAAATCGAATACTTAAGATGAAGCAGGGTAACCCCGAAAGCTTCGTCTTAATTATTCGAGTTGTTCGAATAAAAGTGAACAGGATATACACGACGTAAACATCAAGAAGGAAGTAATAATAACAGCAGGCCATAAGCAATTGACTCAGAAACCATCATGAATCGAGCAATAAGGTCTTCTGCAGTCGCAGAATATGCGCCATAATGATCTGGCATACTACATCCTAGAATAATAAGCCATGAACTTAAATATGAGCTAAAAAAATTAGCGAAAAGTTCGACCAAGGCAAATACAGGGTTTAATAATGAAATAGCTTGTTTTCCAGGCGTCATTGTGTTCACATAGAAACGGAAAATAACGAAACCCCTAAACGTACATGAAAATCTTTAGGAAAGCAACCAAGTATGTTGAATTGTTCTTCACAGACTTTTTCCCGTTGAAAACGCTTTATTCAAAAAAAAGAATAAGAAAAAAGAAAAAGCGAAGCTTTCGGGTCCAACCCGACCCGTCATCAGCGCAAATAAAAAAGAAAAAGGCAAAAATAGCAACCAAATCAAAACTACGACATGTATTTGGAAAGCAACCAAATCAAAACTACGACATATAGAAAACCTACAAACCCAGATCTATACTTGCATTACAGCTCCCACCATCCTAGATCAGTGTTCTCAGGTATTGCTAACGGCACGGTGGAAAGAGCTATAAATCTATGTGATGACGATTATACTGAAAACTAACTAAAGAATATAAGAAAGATCTTATATTATAATGGCTATCCAAAACACCATGTTAGTTCTATCATAAAAAGGAAGTTAGAATAAGAAGGAAGTTCGCTGAAAAGGCAAGAGGTGTTAACCAGACCGCACATACAATGAACGTGTCTGTCCCTACTATCACGATACCGTATTATTACGGCCTAGGCGACAAGATAATGGGTTTAGCGAAGAACTTAAGTCTCCGGGTGTTCTTCAAATGCTCATCAAATCTCAGAGATATACTAAGAAATGACAAGCAAAGAGTCCCTGACGAAATGTCTCGTGGGTGCGTTTACGGGCTAACCTGCGGTTGCTCTGCCAAATATATAGGTGAAACTGGACGCACATCGACAGACAGGTTCAATGAACACCGCTCAGAAATTAACAGATATAAGAACGCAGAAGAATGAATGCAAAACAATGGTAATGTACGAAGAAGAGGAAGACCCCCAAAACTATATGTCCGCGTACTAATGGAGAAGTTAATTCAATATTCGGCAGTAGCAGAACAAGCTGCCGAATGCAGGCAACATTTAAATGCAACCAAGTTATGCAAGGAGAACCATCATACACGCAGGAAAATCAAAGAAGCACTACATATAATATATTACAGTTGTGTAAACAAAGACAAAGGAATACATGTAAGCAATATCTGCACGAGTTTAGGCCAAAGAACAAAGTGCTGTAAACTAGAAAACTCTGAACGAGTCCACCATGATACATCAAGACGCTGGAGACGGAGCGGGATAGCCCTGAAAGCCTCGTCTAAGTTATCCGATTTGTTCGAATAAAAGGTGAATATGATATATACGCCGTAAACATCAAGAAGAAAATGGGAAAAGTTCAACAGGAATAAGGGCGCGGAGGTCAGGGATATCTGATCTAGTGTATGGCCAGGATTGCTGTAAATTATGTAAGACACAGAAACTAAAATATGAAGGAAGAAGAATTCATGACGACAATTCATAGTGCAACGATATCATTGATAGACCATACCTCACCATTCTACTCGCTGTATCAACACAGTGAAAACAGAGCCAATTACTTCCAGCACAAGAAAACCTAAGTGAAAGAACGCAAACGAGGCACTTCGAAAGACATGGAACATTACAACGAAAAATGAAGTGTCTTAAACACTGGGGTTTTTTTAACGGGTCTTGTTTTCATGATGGCTCTTCGTCAAGCACGGCTTGTACCCGTTTGTTCGTAATGTCTGAAATTAACCAAAACAACTCCCTACCAGCGTATGGATGGGAAAGTTATTAGCAAATGTCAGAACAATATTTAACCTTCAGAGCTTTCAGAACGTTCTCGTTCCGTCGTCAGCGATATGCGGTTGTGATCCGCACAACTTAATCACAACCGCATATCGCTGACGACGGAACCAGAACGTTCCGAAAGCTCTGAAGGTTAAATATTGTTCTGAAATTTGCTAATAACTTTCCCATCCATCCGCTGATAGGGAGTTGTTTTGGTTAATTTCAGACATTACGAACAAACGGGTACAAGCCGTGCTTGACGAAGAACCATCACGAAAAATGAAGTGTGCAAAAAAAACAATCAATCAAAAAAGGACAAAAAGAGAGGAATAGAGTTATCAAATCAAGAAGTAAACGAACAAATTTAAGGACGACGAAAATAAAAAACAAGACAAGAAGAACCTATGGAAGAAGATAGAAGAAGTCAAGAACAAGGAAATTATGGTGACAGTTTAGTTCAAAAAATACTGTATGATCGATAAGTACGAAAAAATCAAATGAAAGAAGAAAACCAAAATAAACCCAACAAAGAAGAACAAGGATAATTACAAATGAAAAGATACCAGGAATGAAGACGACGACAAGAATATGCCTATGAATGAGAAAAAGTAAAGAAAAAAGTATACAAAGAATGCACGAAAAACAGGGATTGAGGAAAGTTAAAGGATGAACTCTTCGATCCCAATTTGAAATTTTACACTAAGGTTATCGTTGTTCACTATCGAAGTGTCACAAAATTGTATTAATACATAGCGATTTACGAGAAAATGCTGCATTAGTTTTTCCGCTGAAGAGGGGCAGAGGAACACCGAAAGCCACGGTGTGTATCAAGGAGTCAACAAACAGTCGTTCAGAAGAAATAATATTCCACTACGGAAAAAGTAAAATAAGCGAGGATGCGAGAGCCGATCAGTAATATTAAAATTAACGCACAAGTTGAAGACAATTGAAACAGCCAATTGTACGGGAAAGCATGAACCAACCAAGCTTGTCAAACTGCCGTTGTGGAAGTCTCATTCGAAACGGACAGCCCAAGCTGATGAGGAAAGGATACTTACCTTTCGATTGACCTTTTGTAAGACGTAACGTAATCTGGGCTTCTCAAAGCGCTCAGCGTGACGGAATTTTCAATTGCAATTGGTATTACCTTAAAAATGTCCAATCCGCTGCATGATAAACAAGAATTTAAATTAACTACTTTAGTGCAACGATTCATATCAAATACTTTTCAATAACTTTTAAGACATGGAAAGCGTAAAGGCTGAGCTACGCTATTTTGAAATCTAAACCATTATACGACTTTTTATCACAGCAAAAAGTGGCATCCGTGTCAAACTGGATGAAAACACCATATTAAAAGGAATAGGCAAGCAATCGAACAATTACACGAAGACGTTACCTGAGCTCTGCACAAATTACTGATGAAGGTTATTTACTGAAGGCATAATGTGCTTTTCAAAATCTGATCATGGCAGCAGTGTTAAGCAGCTTGCAGAAAACGTCAGTCTACGATAAATAAAATTCTTTAAATAAAAGAGACTCCTGTCACTTCTAACTTAAGCTTCTCATGCTGATGTATATGCGAGAACAATCTTGTAGACAGTGCTGTCTTTCTAAGCAAAACAACAATTTTTATCTGTAAGTAATCTCCCGCACCGAAGGAAAAGCATGACTCTGAAATATACTTCAACATACCGCAACGCTTTTCCGCGCCACGTGTACCAAATCCGTTGCTGCAACGGTGAAACGAAAAGCATGGCTGCCAGTTGCGGGGGCCACATCGGTCCAATTTGAGCAGTCGAGAAGTCCAGTCGCTCGATTGATGAGAAACTTTGCAGAATCGTCAGTGGCTTTGTTCTCAATGGAGTATGAAACAACGGAAGTTGCGTCGGGATCGACCGCGGTGATTGAACCAATCTTGCAGCCTTCCAAGTTTTGCGGAGGAGTTTTCAGGTAAAACAACGCTAGCGAATTTTCCTCCTCAAAACGAGGCGGGTTGTCGTTGTCGTCTAGCACGTTGACAACCACCAGTGTTGAATCCAAGCCGACTTCAAGCAGATCTGCAAGAGACATCAACAGTTAGGCAGTTGGAACGCTGTCTTCTCAGCCAAACAGGCGAAATCCAGTGTGTTACCGCTAAAGTTAAATTTCGCTGGCGCTTCTCTGGCCGCCCTAACCGGAAACGAGGTACATTGAACAGCTATGATGTACAGACTTTGGTTTTCACGGTCAAGCGCAGCTGTAGTATAAAGTTGCCCCGTTGTTTCGTTGATCGCAAACCGACCTGAAAAGTAAAATATGAGCAATAGTGATCAAATTTTATGAGAAGATAACATTCTAGAACCTTTATCGCCGTTCTTTATCTTGTAGAAAGTAGGAAGATTATTCCTCTCGTGAGAACAATTCAAATCTAATATGAACTGCGGAGGGGGAAGATTTTCAATGACACTGGTCCAGTATTCCTTCTCGTCAAATACGGTTTCATTTGACGGTTCAGTATAAAACAATTCGACCCTGTATGTCAGCCCCATTTCCGTAAACGTCCTGACAACGTTGGGAGACGCGGTCACCAAAGACGGATGACTGGTAGGTGTGCTTGCCAAAACGGAAGGCAAAGTACCTGTTTAAAGAACAATCACCTGCACTACAGTTCACTGCACAAAAGTGGCATTTCAAACAAGGTAACACACGTTGGAAATAATCTTTTCTGCCTATGCTCATTTCAACTTTTCTGCCGGTCGCTATTAGGAAAATGTATTAGAATTATTGTAAACGAGTTGAGTAGTTTAGGGAATATTAGCTTGTTTCCTAAAGAAATTCCACTAAGTATATAAACTAAAGTAAATAAAAATTCACCTATACGTCGCGCAACGTTTTCCGCAACTTAAAAGTTTAAATCGACTAGAATTACATGTGCAGTTAGTAAAGATTTTGCCTTCATTGCTAGAACAGAAGACATGAACAAAATTCATTTTGAAATGGGTACCGTAGGCAGGTTGAAGTCTGGACCAACCAACAGGCGAAGTTGATAAGGGGTTAGGCTTGAATTCACTGATAAGTGATGAACTATGGCTGTCAAATCGGGATTCACTCCCGTTGTTCAAGACGATCAATATCTAGAATAGTAAAACTAACTGTGCAACCGTAAATTGCACACCTACGTCCGCTTCTGTTGACAAAGAAGGACTACCAAGGTCAAATGCTGTTACAGTAATGCGATTGTGGCTACTTGTTCCAGTGTTGAGTGGATATTTATTTCTAATTATGCCTAAAATTGCGACTTTTGTAACGATGTAATTAAACATGATTTGATAGTACGGCGATCACCGTTGAATAGAATTTATTACACAAGAAAAACCGTAGCTTTCGGGACCAACCGCGTCTTGAAAGCTACGGTTTTTTCTTATGCAATAAACTCTATTCAACAGTGATCGTCGTGCTGTCAAATCATGTCTAATTATGCCTACAATTAAGAATAACGTCATAGCGTGAAACGTCAGCAGTGACACTTTAACTTTACCGTTTTCGTCAATGTTGAATAGATCATCGCCGGCAATTAAGTCGTAACTTACTACACCGTTCAACCCACTGTCAAGATCAAACGCGTGAACGCGACCGATCTGAAAACACAAGATGCTACATGATTTCTAGTCTACATGTGACTACTTAATTTACCGTCATGTTGGTTTCTGCTCCGCAGGTAACGTTTATTTGAGCGGGAAGCAAATCGAAAACGGGAGCATTGTCATTCACATCCACAACTGTGACTGACACTGCTGCTGTGCTGCTCAAGCTGGGAAGTCCGCGGTCGAAACCCTGCAAAAATAAAAAATTCCACTTAGCGTCGCTGAGACCTGCGTTATTGACGTCATAAGACAGAGACTCCTTAAACACTGCACATAATGGACAATAAAACGCGCTCGACGAAACATTAGAACGCGTGTTGCCCAATAACGAATGGCAATGTTATTCAATTAAAGAGGCCCGCAAATGAAAAACTGAAAGACAAAACGATTTGTAAAGAATGCGTAATGTCAATGCAGCTTGACTAGAAGTATTATGGCAAAGTATCTATCTTGAAACGTAGCACAGTCGAAATGAAATGCCTAAACTTTTCATAAAAGTTGGCTAAAACGAAAGACATGCAATTTATTAACAATAAAGTGAAACACAAAAAATCGGCAGTAATACTGCGCAAAGGAACTGCAGGGAGACCATTGGTTGCTATTGACAATCGAGGGGTGCTACGCAAAAGCAGTCTATGACCATAAGCAAACACAACAAAACAACCAAAACGTCTCAGCAAGGGAAGGCAATTCCAGCCTAACATATCTGTTAGGAACGTTAAAACCTAATTTATAAATAAGGTGGATGCCGTGGTAAAATATTAGTGCTCTGAAATACACAGTAAAACATTCAAGCAAAAAAGCTTTCGCGAAATCTATTAATGCAAGCTACTAATATCAATATGCAAAAGATGATTACCAGCACGGTGAAGTTGAACGTATCGTTTGTCTCCCGATCGATTCGACCAGAAACATAAATGCCACCTCCGTTGCGAACACTGAACGGAACCCCTGAAACAGGCGTATGACCCAAACCGAGAACACCGATATTCTCTCTTCCATAAATATGACGATCGCATAGACCAGTAGAGGAAGAAATAATGGCAAAAAATCGCCGTCTAGCTAGCTGTGAAAGCTAAGAAAGACAAATTGCCTTCTTCCAGGATAGCATATTGAACTTCACCACTGCTGCCCCTGTCTGCGTCGTGTGCCGACACGTATCCGATCAAGATATGACTATTGTAAGGCCCCTCTGGAATGGAAAATTTGTACAAAGACTTCGTGAACCTGGGTGCATTGTCATTGACGTCATTCACCGTCACGTTGACCTGAAATCGGTGGCGACAAGTCAACCTTGGAAGTCCAATGCGAAACGTCAAAATACACACCGCAACAAGATCTACGTCATCATTGCAAGATCCCTCCACGAGAATCAGTGCTTCCATATCCATTTTCTCCCGATCAAACGCACGATTAGAGAATAGGGTTCCCTTAGAAAGGCGACAGACGTTATGGGCAACGCATGAAAATGATTCTTACGTTGGCATTAAGCCCTATGCCCAAGTTGGACGTTCGTCCGAAGGACACGACCTTGTAAGACACTTCGTTGGGATCCGCGCAGGTATGGTTTAACTGACCAATTACGCTTCCTGCAAGTTGCAACTCGAATCTGCCAGCCGGGCAAGTACTCAGCGCAGCTGCGCGCCAAAATATATGTGAACAAGTACATACGTGAAATATACTTAACAGTATACGAAAGTAATGCAAATGCACCTGCCGGCAAGTTTTCGTCAATCGAAAAATTGAACAAACGATTCGTGAATCTGAAGGGTTGGTGGTTGCTGCTTTGCCCAATAACGCGAACAGTCACTTCCACAGGGCAGATTAGCCGAAGAAGATTCTGACTAGCCACTATGCGGATGACGTAGTCGCTCTCAGCACGCAATATGCCTTGAAGTGGCTTGGATACGATCAGAAGATCATGTTGTCCGTCGACGGCAAAAGGCATTTCCTTCTCAGCAGTAGCATTTGCGAATCGAAAGTGAAAACGACGAGCTTGTTCCGCAATAAGCGACGAAAGAATGAAAATCACTGTTCCAAATAGGGCGTTCATAGGAACATTGGCGGTGACGTGGTCGGCAATAAGCATCGTCCTGCAACTTCTTGGCGTCTCAGGCATGATCAGTGGAAAGTTGACAACGCTATTAGCAGCTTCCTTCCACTGCTGCAGGTAAACTTCCACCGGTACTACGCTCACGCTGACATTGGCGGTGGCAGATAAACCAGATCCTTCTTGATCTGTAGCTACAATGAAGAATTCATAGCGCCGCTTTGCGGAGGATGCAAAATCGCAGGTCGATGTAACCCGGCCGATGTCGGGAGCAATGCCGAAGCATGCCGCGTCCTTGCCCTTCAGTTCATACCAAACTTTCGCATTTACTCCCTCGTCAAAACTATCAAGCGCCGTCAAATCCTAAAAGTGTACAATCTCCTGTATAAACCCAAATAAACCGCAACGTCTAACCGAACTCAGCGGATGTCCCGGGCTGACGGACAATGGCAAAATCTCAAAAAAGCTAGCGCGCTGAAATGCCGGCGGATGGTCGTTGACGTCCATTATTTGAACGGCAACAGACGTAAATGCCTAACAAAGAGGGCAGTGTTTAAATTTCAAAAAAATTAAGCTAGCGTGTTGCAAGCATGTAAAAATAACGCAAGCATGAAGAATGCAAGCAGAACCTTCGTTGCAGTGGCGGAAGGGATACCGGAACAAACAACAAAGACGACAGTGTCGTTGTCCTTTTGGTAGATAAGACTCGTATTGCTGTAAACCTCGGCTGCCTGCAAATCAGAAACAAAAGAATGACAATGGGCAATAACTCGTTTTACAGCTACCTGATTCACTTGGAAAAAGTGTCCCTGTTGAAATGGAATGACAGTAAAGCGGGCATTACTGGAGCCGTTGGCCTGAAGTCTTCCCACGAAGGAATGGCCTTTTCCTTCGTAAACGTTGAACACGTGGCTCGACTGACTGAACGAGAGAGCATTCGTTTCGTTATGCTGATCCTGTAAGCAGTGAACATCAACGGCAACCGTGGCCTGCAAAGAAAACAATTGGAGAAGCTTCGCCCAAACGATGACAACTGGCAAACAGTGTCGTTAAAAATTCCATCAGTAACGGTCACCGTCAAACGATGAACACCCTCGGCAAGTCGACCGTACGACTGTTCAATGGAAAGCAAGGGAAGTTTGGCGTCAAGATAAAACGCTCCTGCAAGAACAACAACAAAACAACGGCGTACAAAGTTGGATATTTTAGAAACCTGTGTCATCCGAAACAATTCTGTAGTTCAGATCACAGTTCACATCCAAATCAACTGCCGACAGCATTGCGAACGGAATGCCGGCTGCCATTTCGCACGGAAGGGACATGCGGACGTCCTTCAGCACAAAGCTTGGCGCATTGTCGTTGACGTCGAGGAGCTCTATTTCCAGCTGAACGAGAAAAGCTGCAGTGCTTAAGCTTGGAAACGGGATATCTGTACTCGTGCAGCCGAAATCAACGTGGGGGTGCCGTGGTCGCGCGCTTCGATTAGCAGAAACAGATGGCTACGTTCCTCTCGATCAAGCGGGCGCAGCAACGTAAGCGATACCTTAAAATGTGATCACGTACAGTAAACCTGGGAAGCGTAAAAGGTTGCATTAAGAACGGACATGTGGCTCAATGCATTCATTCAAGCCAGAAAGGAAAACTGCCATTCACGAAGGCTTTTCTCGTTTTGTTTAGGAATTCAGAAGATGAATGAGTCCAAATCTTCAGTAAACACACTTTTCTCTCAAGCCATTCATGCATCAACTATCGGCTATTCTCATAAGAAGGTGCACTGTCGGGCATAAACAACTGTCAACGCAAGAGTAGTATAAAAATGGAATTAGCAAAAAGTGCTAATAGCAAATTAGGCAAATTAGGAAGTATGACGTCAGAAGGGAAGGAAAAAAACCATAAAATTCAAAGTTCAACTAAGGCACAAATCGGCAAGCTATTACGCAACTGCCAACTTTCATGCGCGAACCTTGTCAGCAGCTTCCTTTTGCACGTGAAACAGAGCAGCCAGAGCTTCGGGCAGAAGACGAAACGACATGGTTCCGTTGGCGCCCTCGTCGGGATCGCGACAGTACATTCCCAGTCTTGAGCCAACGCCACCGGGACCTGAAGTTCTGCGATAGCCTTTATACTGCTGCTGTTAGAACGCACCTTCCATTATGAGCCACGTGTAGGACGATTCGAGAAAGCGTGGCGGATTGTCATTTACATCCAGTATTGTAATTTCGACGGTTGCCGTATCCTGGACAGAATAAAAGACGATTGTCCCACCATCTACGAGTTTACCGAGGAACTTAGGACGTAACTTTAAAAGGAGTGAACTTTTCGTGGCGCCAACCAAGAGAGTCATTCTGACGAAGAATTTTGATTAAACCTTAATCAAAATTCTTCGTCAGAAGAACTTCCAATATTTCCTATAAGCACCGTTGTCAGGCATTAGTAACCTTCTTCCAGGAGAAACGCAATTTCCCTCTGCATAAAGAACCATCGGACTACAACTATTAAGAAATTTAGAGAGAATAACAATACCGAAAGGTTTCCTTTATCAGCGACCATAACTGTCAGGCGGACCGTCGGCTCAAGTTCTCGATCGAACATGCGTAAGGAAGATTTGACAAGGTGGCCAAGTTGATCAATTTCCACCAAACCATCGTGTTCGCCATTCAAAACGCTGTACGTAAGGTGCGTGTCCGTAGCATCTTCGTCTTTAGCCAGCAGAGTTAGCAAAGTGGTACCGGGTGCGCAATCCTGCATGCAAATAATTCGGTACCGCATTTAGTGGTTCGCTCGAGCCTGACCTCCGGCAATGAAAGACGATAGAAACTGTGGTCAAATCGTGGAGCGAATTCATTTACATCTTGAATTCTAATTTGCAGCAATGTCGCAGCAGTGGAAATACCGTCAGAAGCGTACGCCTAAAACTGCGCACAATTAGTTTAGCAAAACAACTGAGGTGGCAATGGTTCACCTTCAGGCTAACCATATCCCGAAGATTATGGGGCAATCGCTCGAGATCGGCCGGCTGACTAAACAAAATGCAACCGTCCTTTTTGATGGCGAACATTTCGTTCTTTTCCAGCGAGAAAGTGACCTGCGTGCCTGAGGTAAGCAATCCTATCTCCTCAAGACAATACTTACGCGTGGATGCAATGGTTCCTTGAGCAAAACGCAAAATCCGAAGTCCTGACCAGCCGGCGTGCCTTCAAGAACGGAGACGTAAAAGCGAGGAGCAATGAACTCCAGAGGTGCCCGTCGCAAATCGTCAGCGTGGACATCAACGGTAACCTGAAGCCGCCAGATGAGCAAGAAATTCAAATTTACAGCAGAAGCAGTTGACGACCGGAACGTCGGAATACAGAGACTCATTGTTAGGGTTTTTGCCTCGAACAATACAACTTCTGGTCCGCGAAACGTTGCCACAAAACTCGGGCGTTGAAAATAGAATACCCTAAGGCGAATGAAGTCAAATAAGAAGCAATAAATCAATTAATCCATCTTACCGTTACGTTATCTATCTGCAAACCAGTAACTGTCGGCAGTAGTTCATAGATGGCGCTACTGCGCGCCAGTATGGCATGGAACCGCCGCAAAGGCATGAACTTCTGCGGACACGCCATAGCTTCAACGTGGAAATGGAGGCTGCGGAAAACGGGATCGCCAGAATTGTATTTGGCCACCTTGAAACGCACCGTGAGCGTTGCATTCAACGAAGGCTGCCCGCGATCGCGTGCGATAACCGTTACGGCATAGTCACCCTTCGGTGGCATTTGTAAAAGTACCAAACGCCCAGTGGTACGTTCCAGCCGAAACACGGCGTCGCTGCTTTGCTCCAAATCGTAAGTAATCGCATTGTTGCCACCAAAGTCGCTGTCGGCATCCGTGGCGGAAATATTCAGCACTACAGTTCCCTCTTGGACAAAGGCAGGTAGCACCACGCGATTCGGAATGAGGCCGAAAACTGGCGCATTGTCATTGACGTCGGTGACGTGAATGCTAACCAATGCCGGATTGGAGAAACGCGTTTCAACTCCGTGATTGACAGCTACCATGAGGAAGGTGTAACTCTTCGTCGCTTCAAAGTCCAGCAAAGCGGCAGTTCGCACGATTCCAGTGATGGCGTCGACGGTGAATGGCAAAGAATCGTTGGAGACAAAGCGATACGAAATATTTCCTCCATCACCATCCGACGACGGTAAGGAGGCCGCGACCTGAACCACAGCAGTACCAACAGAGATATCTTCAGGAACTGTTGCTGAATATTTCGTTCGATGAAAGCGTGGTGCCCACGTCTGGCTACTCGTCACATTGACAATAATATTGCAATAGCTCTCGCGCGACGGAATTCCATGATCAAACGCAATGACAGTGAAATTATACAACCTGGGCTCGGTTAAAACTTCGGACGTCAGTAACCACCCAGTATTGTAGTCAACGGTAAAAGGCTGAACGGATCTCTTCAATGCATAGCTAACACGACCATTCTGTCCATCGTCGCGGTCCGTAGCAAACACTTGGATCACCCGTGTTCTCTGTTCAGCATACACTGGTATTGTCGCCTCGTAAATAGGCTTGTCAAACATGGGGCTATTGTCGTTTTGATCAACAACAACTATTTGTACCAAAAAATACCAGCACTTCGGATCACTTACAGCTGCAAGCGGCATAGGGCAAGCGGAAACATTTAACAGCAGTCCCTTGGTTGTTTCGTAATCAAATCCTTTCCTTACGGATATCCAGCCTGCGCGGGAGTCAATATGACAGCAACGCTGCCCCAGGTTCAAAATCTTATAGTAGACTTCATTCCTGGGCTTTGCATTCAGAGAAACCTATTGAAAAGAAAGGCGCGTTCATCAAAGCAGCTTTAGCCGAGCAATACTAGACCTGATAAAGGTTGGACGGCGTTTCATTTTCGTATACAAATAAAACCGCGTCCACTGAACGGTTCTGCCGAACCGCTTCCCGTGCGCTTTGATCTTCAAAGGAAGCGGCAGATGGCGGATCCTGAAAATCAGTCAAGCGGTTGTAGCTCGAAGCAATGCTAAAAGTATGCATGCTTATAATGCAAAATTCTCCACCACAAAACAAGTGAAACAGTTACCACCAAAATGCTCATGAAGTGAAAAGTCGCACGCGCCTAAGCTCAAAGCCCTAAATATAGGCGCAAAACATTTGCGGAGGTCCGCCGAAACAAATGTGCATTTGAAAATTAGAAAATAAGCAAAACATTACGTGCCTTCTAAAAAATTACGCAAACTAGCGATTTCCCGTCACCTGATTAGATGTGCATCATTTCTAACCGCTCATCAATAGCTTGCAAACTCGTGGACACAATATGCAGCCCGACTGCTGGCCGCCAAGTTCGTCCGCTCAAACCAAGCTTACCATACATTTGAGATACGGATTTCTTACTAATAGCTTGACGGTGGAACATTAATTAGGAAAACAGGCCAGCCATGACGAATGCCCGAAATTTCGAAAGCGCTAATGCAACCAATAGGTGGAGAAACAAAATAATACAAAGGAATATTCACAGTATCCCCGTTAAATCAGAATCCTTTTATTATTCAATCCAAACAAGCCCAGAAAGTGGAATTACTTTGAACAAATATGGGCTTCACAGGGCCACCAGAGAAGATAAAGGCAGAAGAATGTGAAGGTTGGAAGAAGTGGTTTGGAGATGGAAAACGCCTTGGAGGGCTTTAAACTCAATCTGGTTTAAAGAAGAAAAGACGAAGACGTTGTTAGGTTTTGGTACTGCCTTCGTCATTCTCGTTTAATCAACGTCGCGGTCGGTCGGTGGGGATGCTTGCTTCTCGGCATAACTGACCGGATGGGCGTCAAATTCTGGACGGGTCACGGTTTCGACCTGATAGCGGATGTCGCTCGTCTGCTTGGTTGAGCAGAGTAGCTTGCTTAACCAAAGACTGGCTGCGTGGTGACCATTAAGCGCTGAAGACGGACCGCGGTGAGGTCCGAAAGCTCCGCAAAACTGGGCTTGTTTAGATTGAATAATAAAAGGATTCTGATTGAACTGGGATACTGCGATTATTCCTTTCTATTAAAATTGTACCCCGTTACGAAAGTGGAATTACTTTGGAGAGACAAAATAGAGATAATCATTGAAAATCCCTTGTGTACCAATGAGCTACAGTATTGCTTACGGAAACGTTTCTAGTTAGATGTTCATTCATGTTTTCCGTTTCGGCGCTCCACAGGACGGCCACAATTGCGGCGGAGCAGACGCCAGTGCTCGTTTCGTTGGTTTCCACGACAAAATCGGAATTCAAAGGTACCGTGAGAATCTGAAATGACAAAGAATAAATCAGGAGGACTACCAAAGGAGCAAAAGAGGCTCCGGCGCGCTCTAACCTTAAATATTGAGCGTTTGCCGTCGTCTGCGTTCGACCGGCGAACCAAAATCCGATCCGTTGTCGGCTCCAGGTGGAACAAGTCTCGGTCGCCCTCCTCCTCAGTTTCCAATGCGAACTTCGTGTCCGCCTAAACGTACGCTATGATGGGGCGAACGGTTCCCAGCTTTACATTTTACCCGACCACCGTGCAATCGTACAACCTCGGCGCCCGCTGTGGTCGGCACAGCAACAGTGATTCGGCACAACTGGAGAGCCGACTGCGATCCCACGAAACGCAAGTGGACCGTGGCAGTAGTGGCCATCATGGGGTTGTCCCTTTGCGCAGCCTGAGAGCGACGCGAAATGGCAACGCGGGAGCGTTCGGCAATTGCAACTCAAAATGATCACGCCAACCTTGAGTTCGAGGTCCACGGAGGAATGAACCATGTGATACGGAATCGTGCCGTTCAGAAAGATTGTCCCAGTTTCTTCGTCGATCCGAAAAGGCAGGCCATCTAAGAAAATTGGGCGAGTGAGTCAAGGGAGCCCCGAAGTTGGAGGATTACCGCCAAGCAGGGAAAACATTATCGGCGCGTTGATATCGGCATCTCCGTCCCTTGCGCTAATCGCAGGCGACACCTGGATCGCAGAACCAACTTGCGTACTCTGCAAAAAAAAGGAACAAGGTAATTTTGGGTAGCCACTAGGAAAATCCCAACTTCCAATACGAACTTACCATAGGGATGCTCCCAAAGTAGTGTGCTGAGCTGAACACCGGAGGAAGGTCATCGCTGTCGCTAACGTGAACCGTCAGAGTAGTCGTGCCAGCTCTCTGCCTACCCCCCAAAGGGGTGTCCTGTCAACGTTCAGATTGACAAAACTCCTGCCGCTGCGAAGGCGTAACTGGAGGCGAACCTTAGCGGTTACGTTTAAGCGGTAAACGCGGATGCCAAAGTCGTAGTCGAGTCTTTTCTTCAACTGAAGGTAAACAATTCTGGGCAGCCGATCCCGTTCCCACGTTTTGCTAGCAATGGAAAAAGCGCTGGGCAGAGATTCAAGTTTATGCTGACGATCCTTCAAGGTGATCAAGGAGAAGTTTGCTTCTTCACCGCCGGTCTATGACGTAAACATAAGAAATTAAAACCACACAGCGGTCGGGAACCCCTACGTCGATTTCGAAAGAAATATTGTACGACGGAGCAGGATCCCAGTCGACGCATATTATTGGCGTTTTTATCAGTACGTTCAAAGGAGTGTCCTGAAAGGAGCGACTTGCAAGCCAATATAACCTTGTAAGGTCATACCTCAGGCACGGTTATTTTGTATGGCAATCCGTACCACTCCGGGGCATGACGGTTTGTGGCACTGATTTGAACGCTGGCCAGGCTAACCCTATTCCTATTGCAAAGGACGGACAGGCTGACTGTCGTCTGCGTATGTGCGGACGGGTACGTAGGCTGAAGAAAACGGTTTTCAAAACCCTTCGGAGACGAATCAAGAATGTTACGAGATTCAAGCTACTATTCGTTATCACTTCTACTCGACCGTCAGGAAGCTTTTTGAGCATGAACTTGTCGGCGTAAAATTCCGACAGACCGCCGTCAACGTACAGCCTGCCTATATCAGCCTCGGGTGGTTCGATGCTAGTGGAAACCAAGGCAACTCCTGCAGTTGCCATGAAAAGTGAGAAGCATTGACAACAGTGAGTACTTACCCGCGGGAATGGTTTCGCTAACTTCAATGACACCAAATGTACCGTAGCTTTTTGACACTACGCATTCTGAAAGAATAAGAGAAACAATTGCTATCAATCAAAGACTGCTTTCCACCTGAATGACAGCGAGCCGTCGGGAAACAGGAAGCCAAACAAAGCAAAACAATCAGCACACGCAGCCGGCATGTTCTGCAATTCAGCAAAAGTTGAACAAAAGCTTAATCTGAACACTTTCAAGAGTGGAGCTGTGCATGCCGCTTTCGGCTGAGAATGCTGGCAATCTGAACACATACATTTTTAAAATTTATTCACATTAATGCATAGCTCACACTCTGATGGAACGCGTACATCTCCGGTTGGTACATATTATTATTATCAACGGGAAGCAATGTACTACGGAGTTTTCGAGCGGTTGGGCGCCGCTTGATTACGCATTACAGTTCGCTGCTATCATGCAGCATTAGTGACTGAACAAATCGAAATTAAGTGGACAATTAACGCTGCGTATTAGCCAGCCTTCGTACGCATGGCAGAACAGTTGGAACGTAAGGATTTGCCAACCATATGAAGAGAAATGAAAAGACGAAGGTTAAGTGAATGAGTCAACACTTACCGTTTTAGGAGTTTCGACAGCATTGCACTCGTTGTTCGACGCCCTCAATCGTCTCGAGAGTAAAATAGAGTACGACGACTGGAAGTTGCCCTCAAGTCTAAAAGACGCGAATAACATAAACAGACAAAGGATTCCAATGGAAAAGGGACCACCGACAACCGCACATGTCAAACTGATGGGAGCCGGAAAACAAGTTCAACGCGGCAAACATTCAGACGCTGACCAGCAGGCCAACATAGGCAACTCCTCCACCAACGGCTTCCAAAAGTCTAAGGACCTACCTGTCGCTGAACAAACCAATTAAGTAAGTGACATTTTAACGCTGCATACTCGGTTCGGTAGTCCCATAATCTATCCGTACGTTGTCCCACTTTTGACAAGACCAATGGAGCGCAACTAAAGGGCGACGGATGCCGCAGGAAACGCTGCGGTCACGTGGCCCTTCTTGACGCTTTCCGACCTTGGAGTTAAGCGAATGAAAAACTGCCCATGCATCCGTGGCAAATACCGTCCGGAGCGTTACGTCATTTAGGGGTTACCGCGATTTCCGTGCGAAATTGAAAATCGCTAACAACGCAACGCTTTACTGAAGGAAAATTTAGAGACCAAGTCGACAGCTGAATTTCAGGCAACGAAACAAAAGGCTAACGGTCACTTGCTCAAAACTCTTCGCTGGCTCATCTTCGAACAGAGATCAACGGAACAGTCTTTCCGTCCCCCGTCAGGCGTTTCCAGTTTCCGTCAAAATTGAATAACGCACGTTGGAGCGGCGGTCGCCGGGTGCAGGTCTGCGACCCTCCAAAATTAGAGCGATAATCTAAATGCGGCATGCCTTGTCGCGTGACAATTGTCACCTTCGCTACGTACCTTGCGCCTGTATCGATAAGCTACCAGTAAAACAATCAACAATATGACGACGACCTGAAATTTGGTCGCCCAACTGCCGTAAGATTCCATGGTATCATGACGCTTCCATTGGATCGACGATGACCCCCTCGAAAGATCAAACGGCTTTCTGTTCTCATTGTCGGCAAAGTCTTCTGAAAATTAAAAAACCATGAGAGCCATTTCTACTTGGTAACGAAGGAGCGTGGCATTCTCGCGAATTAACATTCAAGCGCTCTAAAAGTAGCACGCTGATTTACGATCCGTCTGAGGCAAAGAATTTGAAAAAAGTAAATTGAAATTGCTGAATTTCGCAAAAAATAATTGTCCAATTTAAGAAATCTTGATTTAAGGGCTATCCGTTTTCCTCGCATACTTCAGCGGAAGGGGAGCGCACGACGTTGCAATCCTTTCACTGCATTTAATGCAACCGGTTGCTACGTTAATGGGGAAATATTTAATCAATGCAATACGTGTTTCAAAATAATTGTCCACTCTGCGGACACGGACAGTCCAGTAAGAATGGCGACATTTGGCAAATGCATTTCAACGGTGGAACTAGAAATACGGAAAGTTTTGCTGATGCGCAGAAGATGCAAGCATGGAAAATGAAGTACGAAGGTTCCAAGCGAAAAATGGAAAATTTTCTTCCGTCACGCTACGCAGCGTGTATACACATTGGATATACATGGAGAGTACGTTAGCCTCATTTGTGAATATTGCCATTACCCCTGGGAAATCGCATAGCGCCAGGAAAACGTTACTGCGATCTTGTAAAGGGTTACGCCTGAGCTTGCGACGTGAAATTTTAAACATTCCTACTCAAAAGGTCAATAATGAAGTTGCAAACGTTTTTCCCATCGTACGCTTGAATGCAATTCGGAAAGCAACAAATCGGTGCCAACCGAGCGGTAGGGCAATTCACTAAACGCAAATGATTTGACCCTAAAATATGACTGTGCGTATTAACAGTTGCAACAATCAAGCAAAGGTTAAACCAATGGTAAGGTAAAGAACTGTAAATTGTTAAGGAACTTGCAAACGTCCCTGCTGGTGTGGCCTCTGCGTGGAACAGACTGGTTGGCATTTTCGAACATCTCGAAAAGTATTCGTTGAAAAAAATTTCAGTCCTGTTCTCAGCGACAAACGAGAAAACGTGCTTGCACAATAAATTAACAAGGCGCAAGATTTGCACGCGCTTATTAATCCAGCTCGAGAATGTCAACGGCAAAACTGATTGTCCATTCATTCTTAATTCACACCAATAGTTGCAATGACAAGCAGAAATTATTAACATAACTGTCGGAGACTCGTTGTCGCGCAAATTTCCAGTAACCTTCAACGTCGAAATTCCGAGGCAAGTTAATTCATGCACGTTATGCAGTGCACAATTGATCGACCAAATTACCGAGTTTTCCAGAAAACAAATAACGCAAGTAGACATTCATCCTGTTTACTGCAAAACATCTTTATTCAGTTCGCAGCCCTCCGCTGACACTAAACTAAACGTGCATATGAAAGCGGGCACCAAAATTCAAAATGAAAATTTATGCTGCTACACAACTTTTTTACATTACCTTATGTTTACCACAGAATGAACATAGCCTATAGCAATTACTGATGCACAAAAGTAAAAGGCAATGACGGAAGAACCTAAATAAAAGAGTAACTTCTACATTGCTTGCAAACATGTTCGAAAAGTTAAGCAAAGGATTTCTAAACACGGGGTAAGATCTCGTTTCTTTATTTGAAGAAACACGGCAGAACAACGCGTGGTTAAATAAACGTCACACCGAGGAGAGATCAGGATAGAATTACTGTGCTTCTATCCTGATCCTGGATAGAAGCACAGTAATTCTATCCTGATCCAGTAATTCTATCCTGATCTCTCCTCGGTTTAAACTACCGAGCGTTGACGGGTGTCGTTCGACAGATGTGACCGCTCAGTTATAGTATTGGCGCTGTCATGGGAGGTCGGATGTGAAAGCTCGTGCTTCTGCATGTCTGACTAGGGCGGATTGAGAAATCGACGCGGTCAAAGGTATGACCCAACTGATGTAGCATCTGCCCAGGTCGGCTGAGCAGGAGTGCTTGCAGACCGACTGACCAACCTAGGCGGTGGCCATTAGCTTGCACTGATGACGGACACAAGGTCATGCCCGAAAGCTTTGCAAATAAAAGATTTTTCCATGAACGGAGGATTACCGTGTAAAGATTTCAACAAGAATAATTATTCCGTATTATCCTGGAGTAGGAGAATACATTCAAAGGAGGTTAAAAACGGTTGGGGTTAAAGTTGCTTTCCGTAGTCATAGTAGCATGAGATCTCTCCTCTGTACTGACATACTAGAAACCAATCCAGAAGATAGACCAGGAGCAATATACCTCATTAAATGCGCATGTGGAGAATCTTACATTGGAGAAACTGGACACAAAATGGGCCACGGATTTGATCAACACTTGGCAGGAATTAGAAGATATCGAAATGCTGAAAGAAGACTCAGAAGGAAACTAGTTACGGGACGCAGACGACCACAAACAAAAGATCCAAATGAAATTATGGAAGAATGTATTAATGAGTCTTCAGTCGTGGAACATGTGGTGGCTTGTCCGGAACCCGATGAAAGTTTAAGGATATTGAGACTTCGAAAAGAGAACAACTACTTCCTAAGGAAGGTTGAGAAAGGGCTCTTCATTCGCCATAACCCCTGTATTAACAGGGCGGATGGATATACGATCAGTGATATCTGGAATTTGGTGACTACTCTGACAAGTTATTGCCGATGTATGTCCCAGAACTAGAAACAGTTCACAGCGGTTTTAGAGGAAAAACTCTACTTACAATCATATCAGTACGGACAGTTTAAAGTCAAAAATTACATATGTGATAACCAAAAAAGCTATCGTTTTCAGAACGCTGAAGACGAGAACAAGAGTTCTCGAAAGCTAAGTTTGCTTTTACAAGTTTATCTAACTACGCTTTGTTCTGCCGTGTTTCTTCAAATAAAGAAATGTTCGGGAAGTATTGCTATCTCTTCAGAATCATTGCGCCGCCCAAAACAAAAAGAGAATACACTGCAGGTTTACGATTTTAAAATCTGGTGAGCTAAGGAATACTCAACTTAATAATTCTAAACTGCATTCCAAAAGGTCAATAATACGAGTATAATAAACAATTTATTAACAATTTGCTCTTTTCCTGCCGTTTCAAAATAAGTTTCATCTCCATACTGGCAGACTATAGTTAGGTATTTTCCATACTGGGGAAGCGTTTAGTTCAGCAGAGTTTAAACGCATGACATACTGATGCACACAAACACGCTATAAGGTCGAAGTAAACAGAAACTTTGTAAATTGCAGCTAGGACAAGATTCGCAATAAGAAAGTTTCGCAAATGGTTTACGTGGACTTCCCTTTCTATTCTAACGAGAGCCAATATCTAATGATTATTAAACTTTATCAGCATTGAAAAAATAACATATGCATGAAGACTCCGAATGAACTACTAATAATTGCGACGAACGGAAGGATTGACGACGGAATAGTTTGTTCCGAATGTCTCATTTATGTTATGCTTGCACAGCTAATAAAGCCAGGTTCAGTAGTTCTTTGTTAGCACTGGACCGAAACGGGGTGACGAGCCGTACATGTAAAAAGCAGGACGTATTGTAAATTAACCAAATCAGATTCAGTTGAGCAAAAGCATGTACACGCGAATAAGTGAACCAAGAAATACAAACTAAATAAAACGAACGATTCGTGTAAGTACTCTACGCTAAGGAACTCAACATTTTCTGCACATACGATTCATTTCAAGGAATAATAATCAGCAGTGTTCTTCAAAAGATACAAACATGACTAAGTTAACGGGATAATGCCACATCCTTTTGTCATAAATTTTATTTAACTAACACGGATGTAAAGCAGTTTATGCAGGCATGAAGTTGTGAATCCCAAATGTATGCACTGAAGACATAACAACCACCCATTCCCGCTCGCGAACTCGCAATTCACTCTGCCCAAGAAAGTGTACGGAAACTTAAGGTTTAACAAAGGAAGCATAGCTAGAGCAAACATGCAAGCGCAATAAGCTGTTTCAAATTTACCTATGAACGAACCCATTCGTCAAACCGTATTCATATGCATTATTCACCGTCTTAATTTGGATGCTTGCCTAGGAATCTAGACGCCACCAACGTATGATTCGTAAGGTCCGTGCATAGAACAAAACTACGACTCATAAAGATATCCGCTCGTCTGTATTTCGGACCTTTGTCGTTCATACGGCCCTGCCAAAGGAATTAGCCTTTTTGGTCAGCAAGAGCACGAGCTATACTTCACCTTAACGGTTTCTGAACTTCGTCGAATGGACAACCCAGGCAAACCCAATTAAACAAATTGCTCGAAAAACTCAGTGTATAAGAGAGCCAACTAATCAGCTGGTAAATCGCAAGCCTAAGATAAATTTTTCTAAATGCATCTTGTTATTTTCCATTACAGAACAACTGATTCAGCGAAAAACGCTGGCTTAAAGTATAAACTAGTAAAGAATCGTACCAACATAGCGTAGCTTCCCAAAATAGTCTGTTTCGGGTTTTGCGATGATTTTATCAAGGCGAGTTTTCGTTGCTGTACTTTCACCGGATAGAGGAAGCACATTCCCTGGACTCTGAAACAATTGAAAGTCGATCACGAAAACGAAGCCCACAGAAACGGAAAAGGGAGACGAAAAGATAGTGGGATAAACCATTTTGCTGGTGCCCTTTTACTTACTGATTTTAAAACCTCGGACTCATTTGCTTTGGCATCCAGTGCTGACGAATTTGCTCCATTCGGGATCGGAACGGGATCTACGAATGATCCATTCGCAACAAAAGGCACTAGGCGTCTAGCTTGAATCGACGATTGGTTAACATGAGCAGGTACTGTTTCTGCGTTTGCATTCGAATCGGAAGAATTTGTTGTTAGCTCTGGGAATGAAATAAACTAACAAACACTATACACCGGAGTTGAGACCTGCTCAGCACCATTGGCTCCCACGTAGTGCGCACAGGATGAAAAGAGAATCACAAACGAAATTGCAATCGCACGTTTAACCGGAAATTTTCGATAAGTCATAATACTCAAGAATCATGAAGACAAAACAGGCATACAGCTCGTTCACATACCCACAGCAACAGAAACGACATATAATGATAAGCAGGTTCTTGTGATAGAAATACAATATAATCTCTCATTCTCATGAAAGTAAACACACCGGTGGGATATAAACTTGGAAACGCGCTGTTTCATAAGGTAAATAATTATTTTACAATTAGAAATTTCGGGTCCTCTCTAATATCTGCCCGACACTTACAGTAACCATGAGCGATAATTAAGTTTATATTTTACGTGCCTGACGTCGCAGACTATTTGTGACGTAGTAAAGTTAACTGACGGTGCATGCTGAGCGTTGCACTAAGCCGTCGTGGCCATCCTAACGTTCTCTTTCCTTTGTCCTCCAAATCGTGAACGTTCAATCGAATCTGTCTCATATTGTCTTCGTGTCGGGTAGCTGACAGCGCGAGCTAGTATCTGCTGTCTGAACCTTAAAATAAAGCTCATGTTTCTCGTCAACCTAACAAACACGACATGTTCTCATGCATCGTTTTCTGCCCCTGCCTATGCTTAGACCTTAATGTAAGGCTCATGTTTCCATTTCCAGTCAGGCTCACATATACGCGGAAATGCCTGGATAAAAGCAGCTCCAAGCAGTCATAGTGCTCATTGGCAAGAAAGCAGCGAAAACGGGGTGCAAATTTTTCCAATAGAAAGATGCGTGACCTCACAATCTGTGACGTCAGTGTACGTGAAATATAAACTTAATTATCGTTCATAGCTACAGAAGATGTCGGGCAGATATTAAAGAAGACCCGAAATTTCTTCTGCCGTGAATTTACAGTGAACAGGAGAGGAGAACAAGGACGATATCGTCGTTAAAAGGTGTGTTATCCAGTTAAAAGTAAAATAACACGTCACCTAAACAATTAAAATGACGTGCACTGCTGAAACTGTCTGCAGTCAAACAATAACTTTCTGTCCTATGTAAACTGGTCGTTTGGCCATCTTCATTATGCGCTGGCCATCTCCGTCCCTATTATCGCCGGCCTTTCTGCCCATTAAACTTACTCCCACTCAGCAAGACTAGCTCAATGGGCACGCGGTCGCCTGTTCATCAATAAACAGTTCTCACATCTTTTCGGCAATGAACAGTGTGTCCTCTTCTTCAAAATATTCAGTGGACTGTATAAGTTCGCGCAGGTTCAGTCACCTCTACGGTCAATTGCGAAACAGACTGCGAAGCCTCCACAGCATTACGCAGTTCGCCTTAGGATCCTTGACTGCCAAATTTACTGTGATAAACCACGCAGCAAGCAGATACTTTCAAGAATGCAAGAGTCCTTTACAGACAGATCGTAAGAAAACAATAAGCAGGTTCAATATATGGGTATTCATAAATGACGTAACAAACAGTTTCAGATCATAGCGTAGCTTTTCATCAATGTCATGCACATGCACTTCTCAGTCTCATCCCATCGTGTTTCACTTAATCAATAGTGTCCATCTTACATGAAGTGCTGTTAAGGTCCCGTTGCCTCAACGAAGTCACTGTCGCAGCATTATGATTGGGTGCATTACGGATACCGATCATTTTACCAATAATAAACAAGACCAATTTCTGCGTCAACCCGAAGGTCGACATGCTGTGAACTTCGGCTGTGAACACACCTGTACTTGTGACTTACGCAAGCTGGAAACTTTAAAAACGGCGTATTTTAGTTGCCTTTACATCCGTCATCATGGCACGTACGGCTTGATCCCGTTGGAAGTCGAGAGTATGTCTGGAAGTTTGCCTTTACATCCGCAAATAGACAGTAAAAAGAAGACGTGCCTCTGAAATCAGGATCACTGGGGAGCTGTACTATTTGTACCTGCTAATCTTGTTTGTCTAGTGTTCAATAAATCGATCGTGCTGCACGGGAGGTAAAGTTCAACTGATAATTGTTTGCCTTGATGTTCTAATGCTGCGTTGTTGGTCAATTTAATAGTTACGCGGACGTGGATAGCAATGTCCAACTGCATGTAAAGTTCAATGCAACCAAAGTTTGTTAAGAATGTCTGCGTCTGATGGACTGCGCAAGCTTCTGCAAAAGTATATGTATGTTCAGTTGCCGGATGAAAGAGTTTTGATTGGTCGCTTTGTTTGCGTTGATCGCGACTGCAACCTGGTGCTAAGCGCATGCACAGAGTACCGACCTCCGCAGAACAGCAACAGTGGTCAAGCAGGCAGTGGGGACGGCGCAATGGAGAAAAGTCGATTTCTTAATTTTGGCCATATTCCTGGGCGACATGTTGTCAAAGTTAAGGTTCTAGTCGACGATGCTCCTTGCCTTTTTGATAAATAATTTTGGAATAGTTTTTGTCATTCTCGTTTAAAGGTCGCCAGTTGTTTACAACGAGATTGACACGTTCGTTGCTTGCTGCAATAATTATGCGTTAAGCCGAGTAGTTCAGTTCCTAATCGTTCTGATCTATGCGAAAACCTCAGGTCCATACGCCCTTTAGCGATGTTATCCTTACATTGCAATGAACTGTTACTGGGGACTCAATACTGAGGAGATTTTTTCGAAATCCTATTTTCGAGATTTTAAACGTTCAAAATAACACGTTTTTAACTTTGGAATTAGCCCTGAAGGGTATGGACGCGCTCAAACTCAAATCCATAATATAGAACTGCAATGCAATGCAGGGAAGCGAAGGGAACTAACCTCAGTGCGATGGCACCTTTCCGACGGTGTTAACTGAAGGTAACATAAGAAATCGACGAATGTAAGCACAAGTGTCAAAGTACTTACGTAGTCTGTCGTGGCTAAAAGCTAAAACGGACAAAGATAAACAAACCCGGGCGGTCAACTTTTTATTATTTCAAGAAAAACGTTCCTAAAAAATGAATTTACCGGGACCGTCTCCTTGGCCGGCGAGTCGGTTACATTTTACAAAAACCTGTTAGCTGACATGCCAAAGAAGATTAAATTGCCCTACGATGCATTGCATGTTGCTAACAGACATACTAGAGAAACGAAAGTTTGTCTGCGTAAGAAACGAAAGTTAAAATAAAAATAAGACCAGCTGCACTGCTAACGCCAGCGATTGCTTGGAGAACCTGACCATCACTATTACACTCGATATTGCTACTTGACTATCGTTAATGATTGCTCGATTGCTAAACCGCGCGTCGTATAATCAAAAACACTGCATACAACGTCTCATAATTGACGTTGTGCTCGCCTTTTATTTTGCGGAACATGCGCATTTTGACTTTTTAAGCTTATGTTTTGCGACTTACCCTGCTCTTCTGCGGCGTTAAATCGCAAAAGCTTAAAATAAAATTATCACGAGTGACTTGGGGTCATATTAACCCGACGCCCACCCTAGGTGTCGTTCTTCCAAGTTTCGTCGGTGCACCCCCTAGATGGCGTTTCATTGATCACAATGACATCATGCTATGTCATGCTAGTTCCTGTCGCTGCTACTGTCTACACACATAATGAAAAATCATACGGTATCCTTGTTAAATGATGATTATTCAGCGTAGCTTTCGGAACTTTCGTGTTCTGTCGTCAGCGCAGCTTTTTTAACTGCGCTGACGACGGAACACGAAAGTTCCGTAAGCTACGCTGAACAAAGGTCATTTAACAAGGATACCGCATAATTTTTTCATTATTACGAAACGCCTTATGTTACTAATTTCTCTTGCTTCAAGAATCTCTACACACATGTACAAGTCCTTTCGCTAACCTTCTGGTTGTTGCTCCATGTTTTCCCATGCCACCGTGTACAATCCAGTCACTTATCTCCAACTTATGGGGTACCCTATCTGATCGCAACGCTTGTTCCCACGTTTTGTGGCTTTTCTCCCAACTTTGGTGTGATGCTTTCCCAGTTGGAAAACCTAACACCGGTAACCTCGCGAACGCTACCCTTCTTCCAACATTTTCCTTACGCAAAGGCCCTATACGTGTTGAGAGTAGCAACGAAGGGAACTAGCATGACGTTGCATGATGTCATTGTAACCAATGAAGCGCCACCTAAGAGAAGCACCGAAGACACTTGGAAAAGCTACAACTGGGGTGGGGGCGTCGGGGTAAGATGACCTATGGCTTGTAAAGAAGCCGAAGGAACAACCTCGTCACAGTGACACAGTAAAGTGAGACCAATCACTGAGCGGAAGTGCCGCTACAGTAGGCAAGTTGGGGCAATGGCGGACAAGACCCGTACTCTTAATGCTTTTTTGACATGCGGCTTATTCCTACTGATTAACGGTTAATGTTTGTGTCCAAAGAAAGTTTAATCCACGAAGGCAAACAAGATAGTTTATTGACATTTTATACTATCATACAGTCAGAAACTACTGTCTCCGATCAGCTTCATGGCCGCATGAGCTAACGAATGACAGAGATAACGTGGAGCGTAAGGTCATTAATGAGTATGTGGTGAAATTCAAAACGTTGAAGGCGTTTTGAATACGTATATTGCGGATGGAATACTACCTGTCAGCAGGCCAAGTATGCGCCTCGTGTTTGTGAGACAAAATTGCTTGATTAGCGCGATTTCTATGGATGAGATGAACTTCGTTTTCAAGGAAGTAAAAATACTGACCTGCAATAAGAAGTCAATTACTCTGCTAAGTCAATCACCCTACTAACCCCTATTATTTCACTGTTTACAAAGTTCAGTGTAACGTTGCCCTCAACCATGTCCTTGCCTGATCATCGGTACATCGCCATGAAAGCTATTATTGGTACTGTCTAATCTCAGCCCCCCCCCCTGTAACTTAGGTGGCGCCACCATCGGCAAGCGATGACCGGCGCTAATCAACCTAAGCCTTGACCTAAACACAACCGATCTTTCCTGTGCGCACTGTTCGCGTACTCATCGCCTGATAATGGCTGTCGTTTTCCCTGAAACCTAAGCCTAGACCTAACACAACCGATCTTTCCTGTGCGCTCTGCTTTCGTGTTGGTCGACTGATGATGGCTGTCGTTTTTGCCGATACCTAAGCCTACACCTAACACAACCGACATTTCCAGTGCGCTCTGCTCCCTTACTCGTCGACTGATGATGACAGTCGTTTTCGTTGATACCTAAGCGTAAACCTAAACACAACCGGTCTTTCCTGCATCCCCACTTTCAATGTTCCATGACTATGCTACATGCAATGTTTTACCCAATGATCATTGCTATAGCGCATGTGAAGTCGACGAATCAACGAAGGCGACAGTAGCGCCGCCGAGGGGGGGGGGCTGAGATTAGAGAGTGCCCTATTATTTACAAATGAAAATATTCCTTAACGTAACAAAGATGTTATTAATCTACACTGTATTGCTCACTGGGTGCTAGAAGTTTTGTTCCCCTCAGTGATGACGGCAAAATTTTAACGAGCACTTGAAACTTTGATGGGTTGCTCACTTAATAAAGTCTTAAAAAACACCTGCAGGCATGATCTAAAGCATCTGCTCAGTCACTCCTTGATCATTTGGTTCATGTTCTATTCCAACCGGAGTTCTTCGTGTTGATTCATTAGAGTGATATTCAGAGCTGACGAGACTAGTATAAAAACATCGTCATTACCAGCGAACGTCGCAACCCAACTTTGTAATTCCATTTTCAGTTTTGAAAATTACGGACTATCTACTTTAGACCGTATGAGGACGTAAATTAACAGGAAAGATTGGAGAGCTGCTCGTGCGTAAGGAAGGTAGTTAGTTCTTTTCGCGAATTACAAGGTCATTAACGCTGACGACTCACGAAACTGCGCTGACGATGGAACATGCCAATCCTGAAAGCTCAATTCAATAAAATCTTTCCAATGTTGCAAAACCGTTTCGTTCAATACGAAACGATCCAAAGTTAGTAACCGCAAAACGTTCTGCGTTTTGACAGTGACCGCAGGGACTTCTTATTCATTCAGCGCATGGCTTTTTCAACTACCCCTAATAATAACAAAAATTGACTCGTAATCTAATTCCCAATTCAAAAAGTCCATTTTTTTAAAATAGTTGACTCGATGGCCTGTTCCACAGAGGAGTACTAATTGCAATATGATGAGACATACGCGCAATGCAGTTGCGAACTTCTGCTCACCGATTCGTGTGCAGTATCACATTTTCCATGTTGCTTTTCCTTCACTAGTGTTTCGCTAGTTGCAGTTCTCACAGACGCACAATGCATTTAGTTCTATTACAATAGACTGGAATGGTCGCGCAAGCTCCGCTTTAACAGTACTGCAAGAAGACAAGACATTGATAAGGTGATTTGGAAGGAAGTTGGCAAATTCATTTACCCTTGGTGTTTCTGATAAACCAATTATGGTACTGAATGTTAGTGAGCAGGGCGGCCAATTGCTTATACGTATATATTAATAGCTTCCATGACGAAACGTCTGCTATTCAAAAATAATCCATATGCCAAGTTGCATGCATACTTTTTTATTAACGATAATCCTCATTGATTAAGCTCACACGTCATTTTAGCAGTGGCAACGTGTAACTATAAGGGAAAATCGATGGAGGCGGTAAAACCATTCAGAGTAGTGCTTTAAATCCTACTCTACAATAACTGTGGGTTATATTTCCTTTATCACTTTCGCACCATTTCTTAATGATCCTTAATCATTAAGCGGCTGCTTTCAAACATCGCAGTTCTGTTTATAGCCATAGTCAATTATCCCATAGTCAAGTTGTTGTGGAATGAACTGTGTTATAAATTAGACATCGTTCAGCGAACCAACTGCTTTGTTTTGGGTAAGAACTTACCAGAAGAAAGACATAAACCCTGAAACTGCCTGTTTGCCTTTCAGACGCATCTGCCATTGGGGTACCACAGCAGATTGCAGAATGTGTTCGAAACATGAACAATAAGAATGCTAACGTTGCACTTGGGTGAGCATGAATGAAGTTGCCCTTTTTGCCTTACTTCCATTAAGTATTCCGTCTGAAGTCAAATACTTTGCCTCAGTAATCAGTACTCACCTTCCTGGGAAAATAGAATAGTAATAGTACATCTCATATCAAGACGTCTCAATGTCTTTTCCTAATATGGTAGGCAAATTATGAAGCATTTCAATGGCGAAAGTGGAATTTTAATTACAGTGTGTCGACTGTCGTTCCTGAACCAAACGTTTGCATCTTCGACAAGTACACGATTTCACGTTAAGCGCTTGGAATGAACCGGAGCGCTTCCAGCTTCAATTCGACTACAACAGATGGGTTCCGTCCATGGCGTTCCAAGTGGCAATCGAACATCTTAGGGAGGCAGCGGTCTCTCGCTTAAGGTCACCATTTGGTTCGATGCGAACTGGAAAACGCACCTACCAACTGTTCGTATGATTACCCACGACTTTTGAATTGAAATTATTTGGCCGCGATCCACTTTTGCTGAATTTTGATTTCTCATTTCGCCGAAAATTTCAACCACGTTGGCAGCAAACGGCATAACGACTTCATTGTTTCGGCTGCGCCTTAGTACTACGCATACAATGCCACTGAGCCTGCTCATTACCTGAAAAAAGCGAGGAACTATTGTGGCGATAATATACCCATTATCTTAGTCTCAGCATACAACTGAAGCTTATGCTGGCAGTTCAAAATCTCGTTCCATTTCATTAGTTTGCTTATTTACGTTAAGACCACAAAACGGCGTAGGGCTATTTACGTTAAGAGCGCCTGAAGGACATGTGCCCGTATGTAATTTAAGTCCATATAACAACATCTCCCAAATGCAAACACACTAAGAGCTGTTGCCATGAGTAATTGTTAATTTTGAAGTGCGCAGATTTTGGAATATGGAAAGCGAAAGCATACGATTACTCACTGTGAAAGCTCCTCTGTACACGCGTTCCTCTATTTTCAGCTCGGCAATAGTCTCATACTTGGGCGGTACAACAATGGCGGAATCGACGCCCCATGCCAAGGATTCCACCTGAGCCTGCTCGTTACCTTTATTAACATGAATTTGGTGCTTGAAGCCGGCCTTGAATTCCAGAATTTCGCAAGGTGTGCTTAGCGTTAGCTCTGCTTCGGCACCCATGTCGAAGCCCTGCTCTCGAAATACCATACAAATGGATTCGGTAGCTCGCTCAGCTTTGAAGGAGTATGCCTTGCAAGTTTGACCACATTGGGCCAATTGGGAAAGTACTTTCGAGCCGCTGCCTTACCTGCTCACGGTCGGTATCGTTCCTGAAGGAGGTCCTGAATAGCGTGTAGGGTTTCGTGGAGACGTTGGCCCACTGGACAAATTCGGGCTCGAGGTGCTCGATGGTCAGCCGGTTGGTATTAATTTCAAAAGTAAGGTCGCTCCTTTCTATTCCTCGGTAGTCACTCCGTCCTTTGGAAAGATGCCTGAGCTGGTCGAACATATGCCACGCATAGTCCTCTATCACTTGCTGGATGTCCAAAATATTGGGCGGCTCAGACCCAAACGACTGCGTGTCTTTGTTACTTTTCATCGTTTCGCGCAGTCAGCTTGCGTGCAACCCGCCGAACCGCTGACTGATCACATCACTTTAGCGTTATTCGCCCTTGCGCAAGCACGGCTTGTTGCAAAGGAAATCAATACAATCCCCCTCAGTAATATACTCCTGAAAATCACTTGTATTCGATGCTCACCCCCGTATAATTGTTCGCGTATATTTCATAGTTTGCCTGCTGGAACGCATTTTGTGTGTTCCACCTAAGAGCAGGCCGCCTAATCTTTTAAAGGCGAATACCCTATAAGGATCGTATTGACACCTAAAGTTGCAATTGGTGCTTTCAGGCATCGTAATTTATCACAGCAATTTATTTCTTATCTGATCTATGCTAGAGTGCGAAAAGAATAAAAATACCTTAATAAATTTGCAAATGCCCTACCAGCGAATGGAAGGGCTCTCATTAGAAATATCACAGGTCAGAACTGTTATCGTACCTTACGGAACGCCGTGGTTCCGTCGTCAGCGATCTGGCGAAAGGGAGTTGAAAAGCAGACGCAATGGGATGCGTGAATCAGAACTTTTGGAACCGCCTGGTTCCGTCGTCGGCGAAGACGTAGAATCAAGTTTGATCATAACTGCTCCTGCAAAATTATCTGCATGTTTCAACAACTTTCTGCCAATACCGAGAACGGTCATATTCAGATGTGGTGTGAGCGAAATGCTTTGTAAGCATCAGAGTTGAAATGAGGGGAAACACTCTCAGAGATATTAATAGAAAGGAAGAAACAACTGCAAAGCTACAGCGGAGCAAACACGGTGGGACCACTTTGTCGACATCGGCACAGGACCTCTTTCACATGCCGAAGCGTCCGCGTCGAAAGGCCACGTACGCATATAATGCGCAATGTAATAGCAATGCTCTACTGGGGTACTCATCCTCTGCTTTGCAAGAAACCTAAAAGCTTTAAGAATTGTATTTCTGACAACGGGGCGTAATTTCATATTTTAAAATATGATACCAAAGCTCTGAGAGAATGAAACGTTTACTAACGGGTTGATTGCGTGTTTCTGCCAAAAACATGAAACATTAAAGCTGAATAAAAGTTTTTCAACAAACGGATGAACATTCCTCACAGATATTCTGTAACTTTGCTTGGCAAGCAGTAAGAGCTGGGTGGTTCAATAGTGAAGTTGAAACGTTAATTCGAACAATTACGCATTCCTACAAGCAGTTCGTTTCGTAACTGCCTAATCACCCAGCGGCTCTCTTATGATATTGTATCAGTTTTGTTGAAAGTTGTTCCCTATATAATATTGAATACTTCAACCGACGGTGCGGGTGGTTTATTGTGGAGCCAAGCAAGAAGCGAAAAGAGAGAAAAAGCAACAACCGACAACAAGAATTGAAGACAGGTCACTCCCACCGTAGGGAAAAGCATACAGGTTCCAATGGATTGTTCTATGTCTCAACACCTCCTCTAACATTCCTTTGGAAACGGGATCATGCCCAAGCAGGATCGCAGGTTTTCAAAGCGTGTCTCCGTGCCGAGAAAACAGTCCAAAGGTCCTTTCGTGATTCGAAACTCCTTATCCATTTCTGCAAGAAATTGTTCCATCTCGCATTCATCTGAGCCATCCAGGATTCCATAGTCGACGTAGACAACCGACATCGGGTCTTGCAAAGTATCTCCACAACATCCTGCGCATCAACAAAGACAATGCGATACTTATGTCATCTTTTGTTCGATACTGGGAATTAGCGCCGGCGCGCAGCGTGGATAGGTGGCGCTGCACGTTGTTGCGGTCTGGCGCTCCGGCCGCCGGCCACTTGTGCAACAGAACAATGAATTACGTAATTAGGTCAAGTGTACTACACCGCTGGGGAGATACTTTACAAGACCCTAACATCAATTTAGACTTCTGTCCTTTTCGAATGAACAGACACGGATCAGCAGCGCCTTGTTCATTCCCTTCTTTTTGAGAAAGTCTACTAGTTTCTTGTTCCAGCAACGAGGCGACTGCTTCAATCCATACAGACTGCGATTCAGTCTGCAAACGCTGTTCGTTCCGTTTTCAAATCCTTCCGGCTGCTTTACATACACCTCTTCTTCCAGTGTACCGTACAGAAATGCAGTTTTTACGTCAAACTGCCGAAACTCCAACTTTTCTACAGCTCCTACACTGAGAATTGTCCGCATCGTGTCAAAACGCACTACAGGACTAAAAGATTCACCATAGTCGATACCAGGCCGTTGAACATAGCCTTTAGCTACCAATCGCGTCTTGTACTTCGCAACAGTTCCATCGGCTTTCGTTTTCACACAGAAAACCCATCGAGTATCAACTGCTTTCTTTCCTGTAGGAAGATCTACCAGAGTCTACAGCAGTGTTTCTCAAGGGGGGCGATGTGAGATTTTAGGGGGCGATGGAAGCGGAGGGGCGATAAAGGGGGCGATAGAGGACCGAGTGGGGCGATGGAAAATTGAAGGGGGCGATAGAAGATTGAAAGGGGCAATAGAAAATTGAAGGGGGCGATACATAGCTGTTGTGCATTTAGGAGAGAATCGACTGGTATTTTGCTTCGGACGCATATGTACAGTGAGAGATTTGAAATGCAAATACGAAAGTCGCATCTACCATTGTTCCTGGGAGAGTACCGTCCACATTTAGAAACGGCTACCAAGCTTTTTGGCTTCAACCACAAATACCTAACTTAAATCCTCGCTTATGGACTGTTGTAAAAAAAAGTTGCTTATCGCGTTTCCCTCATCGTATTTAGTGGAAAGAGGATTTAGCGTGGTAGCAGACCTTCTGAGGAAGAAGAGAAGCCGTTTGCAAATAGCGAAACGTGGTGACCTGCGGTTGCGGCTGACCAGCTTCCAGCCTAACATCCAGAAACTAATTTCATTTCGGCAGTAACAGGCTTTCACTAATTTTTTCTAAAGTTCTTACGCTGAGCGAAATTGTGCATGCATGAAATAAAGTCTTGAATTGAAACTCATCCTTCATTACAAAAATTTCTTGTATACGTGTGACGTCATAGCAGGGAAATAAAGTACTATGAATAAATCACCCAGTTTTCCGTAGGTCGCAGGGGACCAATCATAGCAGGGGGCGATTGTGATGTCTAAGGGGGCGATAAGAGGCGACGGCAAGGTGCTGGGGGGCGATTGCGGGGAAAAGGTTGAGAAACACTGGTCTACAGTGAGTTTTCATGAAGAGAGTTCATTTCTTCTTCCATCGCTCTACGCCAATGTACCACATCTTCTGATTGCATGGCAGCAAGAAACGACGTCGGATAAGAAACTTCCGTCAGCAAGGTATAGTCAGAAAGATATTTCGGCTTCCTGCTTTGGCGCTTTGGAAGACCGTTCTCTGCTTTCACCTCAGACTGTGCGGGTCTTCGTTCTAATTCGAGATTTGACCTTACCTCCTCTAGTTCTAGCTCCACGTCAGATCCGTTATCTGACTTCAATTCCTCCATACAGGAATCATCAATCACTTGCCGCATATTGTCTGGAGCTGACTTCACGGTCAACGATATTGATGAAGGGATTTCTTCTGGCTTGAAAACAACATCTCGCCTAGTAACTACCTTTTTTGTATTAGCCAACCATATCCTGTAGCCATCCTTTTCATCACAATATCCCAAAAAGCGTCCAGCAACTGCCTTTTTATCCCACTTCCTTCGACGCTGCTTAGGTACATGAATGAAGCATTCAGCGCCAAAAACACGAAAATGATCAATAGGCGTTGGTCCTCTTTTGAACCATAGTTCAAATGGAGATTTCCCTTTCACAGCTGTGGGGCCAGTTCTATTTAGAACATGGCAAGCGGTATTAACTGCCTCCGCCCACAAGAAAATAGGAAGTTCTTTCGTATGTATATGGCATTGCAGTGCGCGTAGCAATCCCTCCTTGCCGCAGGATCTTCCTCACGTTCTCATTATTAAATTCTAATCCGCCATTGCTCATTATACATTTCATCGGATTTCCGGCTGCACATGCCTCATTGAGAAAAATCCCAAGACATCAAGGAACTTCGTCCTTCTTCTTTAAAAAGAACACTCAACGGTAACGTGAGTAATCGTCTTTAAAGACCACGAAGTACTTTGAGCAATTCAGAGAAACATTTTCCATCGGCCCACATACGTCCATGTGGATGAGTTCACCAGGAATCACTGGTCTGTTCTTCCGCACATGGAAACTTCTACGATGCTGTTTGCCAAAAACACAGCCAGTACAAAATTCTTCCTTATCGTGAACCGTGATGCCGTACTTCGCCAGTACTTCTTGTACATGTCGTTTATTTTGATGACACAGCCTTTCATGCCATACTTGCATCGTAGCATCATCACCAGCTACATACGCATGTGTAGGCTCGTTCGGAACATAAACTTCTATCTTCAGCTCATAAAGCCCATTAAGATTGCGCGCGCCGACCAATTTCTGTCGGTTGTTCTTATAAAAGCAACACCTATTCGCAGTAGCTGTAAACGTGAAACCTCTTTCAGCAGCTCTTCCGATAGAGAACAGGTTCAGTCCTAACTTTGGGACATACCATAAGACTTCCATCATATTCACTGACCACTTCCCTTCAGCGGGCACACTAACTCATGAAGTCCCCCATTCAATGATCTTACCAAGATAAGCTGAGCAAAGGTTTCGTCCTTCTCGTAACACTTCGCTTCTTCTTCATGCGTTTGGACATCTTCCACACTGGCCTCAACAGACAATATCTTTGGAGCCACTTTCTTGCCAGTAACCACATCCAGCACTCCATGATGACGCAGCAACAGTTCCATCTGTCTTTTCCACCGACACCAGTTTCTTGGTAACTCAAGCTTCTCAATCTGAGCTTTGAAGTCCATCAGGACCTCCATGAAACCACACAAAGGAAACAAGTGCACCAACGCATAACGTGGACAAACAGATAAACTTTCTGCGCAAAGCTCTGACTCACCGATGCTCAATTCACACCGTCAGCGCAGACGTAACGTAGTCTGGGCCCATAACCAGTTGAAAGTTGTTCCCTATATAATATTGAACACTTCAACCGACGGTGCGGTTAGTTTATTGTGGAGCCAAGCAAGAAGCGAAAAGAGGGAAAAGCAACAACCGACAACTTCATGACCGACAACAAGAACAGAAGACAAGTCACTCACACCGTATGGAAAAGCATGCAGGTTCCGTTGGATTGTTCTATGCCTCAACAAGTTTAAATGATGTTGTATTTTCACGAATTTTCCCGTTGCTTTTGTACGCAGATCTATCTGTACGAGACTCTTGCTAGCTGAAGACGGAACTCGAGCGTTCCGAAATATTCGAGACAGAACCCGTACGTTGTTTTCTGACCGTGTCTTCCATCCGCTGGTAGGGAGACCGTGTCAGTTCAATTACAAATCCATCCGCGTACAAAAGTAACGGGAAAATCCGTAAAAATACAACATCATGAAGATCTATGCTCCCGTTAAAAGACATCCCGTCTTTAGAAATGTCAGTTTAAATGTGCAGATGAATCTTCCTACCTAATGGGTAGCTCTCTCCTTCTACCCGCAGAGCCGCATTCGACACCCTACCCATTTCTGGAAGCTCATTCTCCCTGCGGTTTGCTCACTAGGCGCAGGTTAGCCTGCGAATCTTTAAATTACTGTACCTACAGCTAACTTGACCGCCGTGCCGTACTTGTACGCTGAACAATCTCAGATTGTTGGCACGTCCAATTTAACTAAAAAATTGTTTGTCTAGCCTAAGCGAACAGACAGCATGCCCGTTAGTAGCGCCGACTTTGGTGGGGTAGCAACAATAAACCCCTACGACAGGATGATGGAAGGGGTAAGTAAATCTTACGGTACTTCTTTGTCACCCCCGATTCAAGTGAGATTTACCGCTGTCAAAACGATAGGCCTGTTGGGTCGACGCTTCCTAACTGTGTGGAGCCATTTCAGACAACGCTTATTGCGTGCCAGTACGATGGAGGAGTTGTCGTCGGTACTGACACCAGAACATCCAGCGGGTAAATTACGTTGTTTGAACCTCCAAGTTCTGTTACGCTTGTCCACAACAGGGCGCTTGTTGTGTGCCGAACCAGCGACAAGATCACCCAAGTGAACCCTTACATTTGCGTTCTACGATCCGGCTCTTCCGCGGATACGCAGGCAATAACGGACATTGTCAAATATCAGATCAACTTTTACGAGTCTGTGCGCCACGTTGATGACATGAGCTCTGTAATTTAACCCGCGTTTGCCTAGGTCGGAACACGGCGAACGGATACCTGTTCACGCTGCAGCGCAGTTCTTTCGAGACATCAGTTACCGTTACAGAGACGACCTTACTGCCGGTTTGATCGTTTGCGGATGGGATCGTAAGAATGGAGCGCAGGTTATTAACGCCTTTGGTCGTATTCTTGTGGTTTAACCAATTCCTCAGTTCGAAGCTCTTTTCCTTAAAGTAGCCCGCCATTCGTAAATGCACAAATTTTCTATCTTTAACCATTACGTACGTGCCATTGCAAAAAGTGTTCACGCCTTTACGATAGATCTACTCCATTCCGATCGGCGGTATGATATTGCGGCAGCCATGGGCTGCCGGCGGCTCGGGCAGCATGCTCCTCTACGGCTATTTGGACAATAACTACAAAGCGGACATGTCTCAAGACGACTGCATTGCGTTCGTTAAGAAAGGTGCGAAAATTCAGCATTTCCAGTCGTCGATCAAAAGTGCCTTACTTTTCAGCTGTTGCATTTGCCATTAGCCGCGACGCAAGCAGCGGTGGATGCATCCGCCTAGCCGTAATCAATGGTTCAGGAATACGTAAGCAATTGTTCCTTGGCGACCAAGTACCGGCAATAGCTAAGCGTTGAACGAGCCGACGTCCTTGCATGGTTCGTTAAACTTTGCCTATCAATAACAAACTGATGCGTATCCTGTTAGCAGTCACCGTGCTATAGTAACGTTTAATAATAAGGTTGCACATTTCCTCAAATACAGATTTAAAATTGACAAAAAGGTGCAAGAAACGATAACCATTTCCAAACATATAGAGTACAATAGGTGAATTATCACAGTCGACGTCCTGCAGGACGTTTCGAATGGAGAAGCCTGAACCTCGTTCCGTGTGGATGAGTGGAAAAGCGCCATTCCGACAGTATTGGAAAACGACGAACGTGAGTTGATTATGTTGAAGCGAATGGCCATACAGCGGCTCAAAAAGAGCGGACAGTAAAATATGGTGCAAAGGGCAGGTGACGCAATGGACGATATGTGCTGGACGGAAGATAGAGAAAAAAGAGAGATTCAAGAACGAACGGTTTTTCCAAATACTATCACATTAACCAGCGGCTATTCCAGAGCGACAATTTTCGGGTTTTGCTCAAACGCTTCCGAGCAGGTGAAGAGAGAAAGGGCGCCATGTTGCCGTCACCGATTGTCCATTGGGCAAACGCGTACATGTGAACGAATATCTGCAGTAAAGCTATGTGGGGACAGGGGAGGAGTAGAATCGCCATCGACAGGGAATCACCAACTGTCGACAGCGTGCGGGTACAACTTGTAACGTGACAAAGAAAATCTTCTGAAAGGTAAAACAATAGAACAAAATGATCAACGAGATACGGCTTCAATCAGCTTCATCAAACAGTTTCCTAGTCCCTCAATTAGCGTGCCTTGTATCGTTGCCTCGTCGACGATGCCCTTGCTGGCCATCTCCTCTGCATTTGTGACAAGGCACCTGGTCATTGCTTCCACCACTTCGTCGTTGATGAACGTCTTTGGGAATCTGCAATTCGCAAATGGCGTTAGCAGCGAAACGGAGAGCGCGGGGTTCCAACCTCTTGCACAACACTCTGTCCACTGGTTCCTCTGTACTGGAAGAAGGTGACGAGGCAGGATATTCGCATATTTGCGTACTATATGAATGGGAGAGCGGCGACGCGGTCGTCAAGCAAAGATTTGACAAATGGCCACGATTCCGACTGGATCTGTCAGCCTCCGTGTTGCGACATCCGTAGCACTTGCAGCGTACCGTGCAGGAGACTCTCGCCTTAACAAAACGACGCTTAATCGTTTTGGGCTTTCAGCGGTTAGCGCTTGCCTCGTAGCATTCGCAGTAGTTCTTTAGGCAACTGGACTTCTTGCAATTGCATCCTTTGTTGTGAAGGCGTTCCGTATCCGCTTTTCCCTTGCCTATGCAAATACATGAATAAGCTTTCAAAATAATCACATTCAATTGGGCAAAAATTCCCTTGGATGTCGGAAAAGTTAAACAGAGCTCATGGCGCAATTTCCAAGTCGTGAAGCTGCGCCTGCTAAAATCGGTGTTAATTGCTTTAGTGAAATTTACATAGCGACTTTAAATTGATTACCGTTAAAAAGTAAGCAACAAATGCTTGTTATGAAAGAATACCAGTCATGGGAAACCACGCATGCAAGGTATACTTAATAGGAAATTGGCGCGCAGACACCTACGTGTTGAAACGACGCATACAACTAATGATTCGCAAGGTCTCTTACCGCTACTTCACTCGCTGAGCAAACAATTCGGAAAGGAGACAAAACCCATTAGCCACAAAGCGTGGGAAAAAGAAACAACCGCCGCTGCGAGACCTCGCGCCCGTTCGTGTTGATTTCGAATACTTTGAACAACGAAAAATGATGGACGGCGGGGTAGCGATTTACCGCCGCCGGATCATCACTGCCTTTTGGCTTTTCGATTGGCCATTCCGGACGACTTCGCAACGTTTGCAATTCAGCGGACATTCCCGAACGCCTTCGGCGCGAAACGGCAAACTCGCAACAGTTTAGTAATTGAAAAATCGAACACGTCAACAAATGATAAACTTTGCCCAAATTCGGTTGCCGTAGTAACCCGTTTTTGGGATGGCTCAATTTTTTGGCTGTCCAAACGCGAACGACTTGATTTTTTAAGAAATCTGTAGCAACTGTAAAGCGTTCGTAAGGCCGAAACGCAACCCCGTCAATGGCAACGTGAACTGCCAACGGTCAATCCAAGGAGATGGCGCCTTCGGCCGCCGAACGCAGGGAAGCGCGGCGACGTCGACCTGAGGAGGGAAATTGAATATGCGGCAACGATTCGCGCGCGGTTGCTCGATGCTGCAAGGAATAGCGCCCGGTTCGGGTCCGCGCCAACGGTGGGCACGACGAAGTGCCGGGAACGAAATTCAACAGTCTGCGAACGCACGTTTAAGCGCATTTTAGAAAAACAATATCCCCTAAGAAAGATCCATCGCAAAGTCACAACTCTTCAGGCAACGAAGTGGCTAATAATAAGTTGGCAGCTCTATTTACAACCATTGGTTAAACAGAAACGCGAATCGCTCATCTTCTTGTTACGCCTAGCGGCTTTCCGAATTTGTACTCTCGTTTGTACGCACAGTTAGTTCTGAATTAACGTATCTCGAAACTTTATTACTCGGAAATCGACACCAAGGCCTACGTCAATCACTTTGCTGCCCACCATACTTCGAAAAATCTTCCTACATTGTCGTACGTGCTCCCTAAGTACGCTTGCTTGTCGGACATCCACCCTTAAGCAGGCCGTCTTCCTAATTTCATTAGCCTCGCTTTCGGCATTTCTTCACCAAGAATTCCGACGTTAAAAACGCCGAAAGGAATCGACTAAACGACCGACTGCACCTAGAATTGGCCATTTATTTCGACTGCTATTTCGCAGCTGTCTTCAGCGGCAAAACTTTCGTAACCGAACAGCTGATAGGTACAGGCACCATTTGACGCGCCGCGAACGCTACAAAGTTGAAACAGGTAAGGTGGGCAGTCGCGCAAAAGGAGACTGACCAACTACATTCTTGCAAAACAACCCAACTTCAAGACCTTGGCCTATCTACTTCGCTGCCGCTTGAAGACCATTACGCGACCAAAACCGAGAGGCGGGCAGACGAACCAAGCAGCGGTTACTGGCACATAGGAAGCAGAGCACGTGCGATGAGGCAGTACGGTGCTTTGTCATCCTGCAAATCCGAAAGCCGACCATGAATTAAGTTGACTTCGAAAGCGCCGCTAATTTCGCCATGTTTCTGTTTGGCCATACTTATTGAATATGAATCAGCCATCGAGTCTATTACATGTTTAATAAGTATAGCCAAACGCACACATAACATTAATTGGAGTTTCTCATTTTCAAAGCAGCAACGAAATTTCCACCCTGACAATATTGCATTACGCATCTTAATTCAACTTGCGGATTAGCTTTCGATCGCTGACGACGCTTTGAACGTAAAAGAAAAACGGCGATAACGTCTATTGTGAAAAAGTGTCAGTTGACACTGGCGCAAAGCAGTCCACCTTTGCTAACGAGAAAGACAACGGCGGTTCCGCTCGAATGGCCGACGTGCTATTCGCTCGGCCCTTAAGCTTTCGCGGAAACGAGCGGACCGCAGCTATTGACTTCGGGGATACGCCCTTCTGGAGAGCAACGTTCGAACCGCCAATTTGCGACGTCCAATTGAAAAGCATAAAGGCATTGTGCGAAGTTGAAATTGATTAATTGATAGAGAGTGCGGCGAAAAATCGGCCTAAATTCAAATAGGGACAAAGTTCGCTTTTTAAAAACCTGCGACAGCGTCGGCTTTACAAGCGAAAACAATTTCGCAAACACGAAAGCCCCGCGAAACGTGCGCAATGCAAATAAAAGCTACCCGTTGAGCAGGATGGGCGCGCGGCGCGTCATTTTGAAGTTGAAAATTGCATTTAAAGGGAAATTGGGCAGGTCGACTCCTGAAAGCATAAAGAGCATTCGGGATGCAGGCCGCAAGTCATTGTTCGGCAAAGGCGCCGCGGCTAGACGAACAGAAATCGTCACTGTCCATCCCAATGAGCACTTCTGCCGACTAATTTGACTTTTAAAACAGCTTCACAATAAATGTCAACCAGTCAATGATACGCGTCGCTTCGGCGGGCGAATTCCAATCACGCCTTAAGGTGCCCAAAGTCGGCCATCCCGCAATTGAAGCAACGGGTAAATTGGAAGCACGTCGCGCGGGAAACCGTATACAACCGACCATCAGGTCCGCCGTCCAAGTTCACGAAATGTCAGCAACGTATTTGGAAAGTTAGGCAAGCGAGCGGACAATCGATACACGGAATGAGATTAAGCCGACTATAGTGGTCAACAAAACATTATTAATACAAGAGCAGAGCCATTCATGCGGTCATCTGAATGAAAAAACCGAGCGGCTGCTCGCGACTCACCTATTTTTGGCTGAAATGCTAACGGATTGCGCTCAAGGCACGACTTGATCGCCTTGCTTCGGTCCAGTTCATTCGTAAGGTTGTTCAAACAGTTCGTGCAATGGCAATTGCTGCAGAACTCCCCATTGGCAAAGCAGTCACAATACCTGCGCCAATTTGACGAATGAAAGAGAGCGAGCGAACGAGCGCGCGCGCACGTCGCGTGTATATGCTTACAATTTTAGGCACTGCGACTTTGTGCAGTTGCAGGGACGACGATTGTTCATCAGTTGCCGCCTACGAAAGCGGCGTTGTCGAAAGTCCGACGGAGAGTAGAAAAAACGGACGAAGTCTCACTTTTTGACGGCTGTGCTATCCTTCATAACGGACATGGCGGCGTCGGGAGTCGAGAAGTAGACCAACTTGCCCTCGGAACCATGATGATTCTGAATAAGGGAAGTGCGAACAAGGCGGGAAATTCAAAAGCGAAATAACATACGCTGGCAATGGCCGAACTTGCCGATTGGGAAACGGCAAAGTTGCCTGCAAAGACGAGAATCGACTCAGCGGAGCAAGAAATGGTCCCAACTTTTTTTCAAAAGAACAAATACCTGATAAAGCGTTGGCCGTGCTCGTTGGGACGACGTAGTAATTGCCGCCGCTTTTGGGCACGATGAATCGGCCATCGGGGGACAACTTCCGCTTGACACCGGTGTTCAGGAATTGCTTTGCTTCCGCCTTGACTAACAACCTATGGCCAGTCGTCGGCAGTGGTCCGGCGCCGCCGAAGACTTGTCTGGACATTTCGTTCACCTTTAAATGGCCACCATAGGCGAACGTCTCACTCTTGGATTGAGAAACAACAGCAGAAGATGGGCCACTCCTGAGAACGACGACGCGCGTGGGAGAGGAGCGACTGCCGTACAAGGAAGCCTTGGGTACGAGTCGATTTCCTTGCGAGGAAAAGCTCAGGCGCACTTTGGGCATTGCTACTCGGCTTCTGTCCGCATTTATGGAAAGCGCTGCTCCATCCTGCGTTGGTGACGTCGTCGACGAAGTTGCGGGCGGTAACGCCTCCCTTGATGAAGCATTAGTGGGCCCATTGGGCACAACGGCGCGATCAACCGTTCCGGGGAGAACCGCCACGGATGCGGAACCTTTGCCTGAGTCGGATTGGGAGGAGTTAATTTTAAACTGCGGCGGCGAACCCGTCGGACGGACGGTTGACGTTTTGGACGACAAATTTCCCGCCGATACGTTGCGCCCTGGCTGAGGGCCGACCAGCTGATTGCACTTCGCGTACACGCCGCGAACGATGGGTCCTTTAGTGCCGGAAGTGCCCGTTTCGCTGGCGGCTCGCTGCTCGGCACCGACCGGCGATACCAACAGGCTTCTGCCGTCCGTGGTTCGCAGCATGAACGTCTGATGCGATCTCTTGGCCGTCGACGACGGCCGGCCCAACGGTTGCAGCTTCATTGAACCATCGGAAGTGGTCACAACGCACCTGAGCGCTTGGCCGCTGGGTGCCGGCGAGGCCGGTGCAGCGGCAATCGAGCCGTTGGCCACAAATGAACGACTACTTGAAACCGAGTCGGCAGAGTGACCAGAATCGACGGAGCTATTCATTGATTGACGGCTCAAATAAAGTGGTACATACGGTGCATCCCGCGGCCGACCTTTTTTCAGTGAAGACGCTGCGAAGAAGCGCGAAAATCCGAACGAATGAGACCTCCAATTCACAAAACATCAAAACAGCGCCTGACGTACCATGCGGGGCTGATGCGCAAGTACAGATACGGTAGTCGATGCGTGGGTCAAAATTTGCACGCCGAATGCGCTCGAACGCCCGGCGAACGGTCGCCGGCAAATTCCAAATCGCAAGCGCAACGACGGCTCCCTCAGGAAACCGATCGCCCCTTGGCGAACGCAACTTTGGGAAAAGGAAAGAAACATTTGGCGGCTGGGATTCTCCGTACGGCGCAACGCGCGCAACCGAAATTCGGCCGATCGCTTCGGGCAGCGACGCGGCCGACCGCTGGTGCCGTCCAGCCGAAAGTTTCCAAAAAAGCTGTATTCGGGAGGAAACATACCGTAAGCGTAAACTCAGGTACGACGCGAAATCAGCCGCTCCCTTTCGCGTTTTGGGTGTCCTGAACGCGCGAGCGAAAGTGCGCAACATTGCGTAAGAATGACTTTGAGCTTATTGAACATCGATTCGGGCGTGCTTCTTGTTCCGCTGCGTCGCGGAGTTCGAAGTTTGGAATGGCCGACCGGTTGCGTCGTTTCCGCCCATCCATTATGCAAAACGCGTAACCAGGGCGCCCGGTTAGTCACACGTTGGCAAATAGGTAAGCAGCTTGGCTCCCGATCGATGAAGAGAGCTGCCGGCGTTCCGCTGGAAAGTGTAAGGTATTTTGGCGGAATTCAAACAGTTATCAACCATCGAGGAGGACGGTGCGAAGGCAGTAACGCTTGTTTACCTGTGTTCATTCGACTCAGCGTGTACGCATTGTCATTTTGGGGTCAAAGGCCAAGGTGAACTTCAGTCACCTAGTTTTCGCCTGTAAATTTATTGGATACCAACTGGTGGGATAGATCGGAGAATGGAAGGCAGAGAAACTACTGAAACTTTGCTGTTGCTTTCCTTGAACGATCAGCGAAGCAAGTTGCACTGCAGCGCTGGAGGAATTAGACATTCAGCCATTTAAGCTGCTTAAATTCATTTATTCTAGGTCGCCCTGCATTCGATGCCTTCTATGGTTACTGAACTCCCACTCTTAATCGAATAGCTCTTCTCCAGGAATGTAACCCTGCCACAACGCTTCAAATTTGCTGCGAGGGTTATTGTTAAATAGTAAGCAGGTACGTTTTGTCTGCCAGAGAAATGATCAGCGAAAAAGGGATGTCAGACTTGTGCATGCTTTCTTCTGAATAGTTAAATAGGAGACTTGCGCAGGCGCAGCCGGGAATACTTCACGTTCTTGTTGGCCAAGCAACAAGTCTCTAAATGATGTTTGCATGGAAATTCTAGCCTGCATCATTAAATGGCATCCTGCAATTGTTGCTTGCAGCTTTTTTTGCTGGCTAGTTGAGCTGAAGGATGAACTCCACTGACGGAAGAGCATAAGTTGTACATTGTTTTGGTCGTATTCCGGCTTTACCGTTTTGATGATACATGTAATAGATCTGCAAATGCCCTATCAGCGGATGGATGGGCTCTCATTAGAAATATCACAGATCGAAAAACGCTTACCGTAGCTTTCGGAATGCCCGAAAGCTACGGTAAGCGTTTTTTTGCTGATATCCATCCGCTGGTAGGGGATTTCAAAACGGGAAAGCCGGCATACGACCAAAAACAAACATTAAACCCGTTGCAATGCATCCAGTATTCTAAGTTGTACATTGTCAAGAATCCCTACCTAACTTTCGCGGACGGACATGAGCACTTCGCGGTGGACACAAATGTTGACTGCGGTTACTCGCTGATGTAAACCAAACTTTCATCTCCAAAATGAAACCACCTTAAACTTTCCGATGAAGTTGCAACGTGGCTGCACGGGCTCAAAATTTCAGTGTGCTGCGTTATTTGTTGAGAACGTAGCGCGGGAGACGAGTCGGAAGCAAAACTCTTTACTCGGAGGGTCGATGCTTCGGAATCTTACAACTTTCACCCTCATGCATAGGCTAACGAAACAATGCGAACGCATAAGTCCAGACATCAAGTAAGGAAACATCGCTGCACTATTTCGCAAAGGCCAAGCATGCAGTAAAGAAGCAATAATGCTGACGACTTGTTGCAGCTTGCTACGTGCGGTTTACTTAATACCTAAGAAAATGCCATAAGTTGTTGAGGAATAATCCTGCGCAAGAAAATGATGGCCTAATCAAATGACAGTAGTGTCAGAAAAACGATACCATTTAAAATGTCAAAGTTTTTAGGTCCAGTATACATGGACAACTAAATTTCGCAATGTTCCGTCGCGCTCTTTGTCTTCGACTGAAAGCATCTATACAAATGCATGAGTACCAATTGTTCACTGACGTCGCATAACCACAATTGCCTTGAAGACACTCCCTGCTGTTTCCTGCAGACTGGGTTGGCTGAAAATGAATTTTACATTCGAGAAAGCATCTGGATTCTGTTCGCTAGTCGGTGCACATTCGAGAAAGCATCTGGATTCTGTTCACTAATCGGTGTACTTCCACCCAAGCGCAAGAACGATGCTGGAGCTTCGGAATTCTCAACCTGTTGCAAAATGACGTTTCGAACAAACGAATCCCATAGCGACAATAAACTGCGACCAATACTTCACAAGGGCGACATCTGTCACTAACATGAAATGGCCATTCCAAATTGGTGCGTCGTTAAGCTCGTACTCTGACTCCACTCACATTTCTCAAAAAATTAATACAGTAATTATGCCATCAGGTTCCTTATCTCTGGAATGAAGACTGCTCTTTTCGAAGGAGTGCGACTCTGGTGATTGTAGACCTCTCGAAGTTAGGAAATGAGTGTTCGACCCCGGCAAACCATTTGAATAATTTAGGCATTAGGAAGCAGGGAAGTCAGGGAGCTAAGGTAAAAATCGAGGTACGAAAAATGCCATTCAACGAATGGCACACGCTAAACCGTAACCAAACAATCAGCAGACAAATAGTTTACCCGTCGGCGTTAGTTCAATTGCCTACGCGGTCTACATTGGCAAATCAAATCATCAACAATACTTGCGGCTGAGTTATGTATGAAAACCAATGTCAACTAGTTGTGTGCAAGTTCACATGCGTACTATCGTTTTGCGTATTGCGTAAACGCACTTTATGATTGCCTAGAACGTTGTTTCGTTTCGTTGGATTGATCTTACTGCGTATTTCTGGTTTTGCTTTCTACCTTTCGTAGGTACGGCTGCTTGCGCAAACTATTTATTGCAATGGGCGACGTAACAATCGTTTCCGAGGCAACGGACGAGCTGATCGTGAAACCTCTGTAATCCTTCGTCTGGCACTTCTTTTCCATCGTAAAACGAGCATTTTGCAGTGGCGGTGGGCAAGAAGTTGGACGGTCGTGCATCCTTCTTTCTTTCAAGGAGAAAAACATACTGGTGCGTGTCGCAGTCGCAGCAGCTTGTTGGACATTTATGTATTGTTCTTTTTACAGTTGGATTGCGGAATACATCCGGGTATGACGGGCGTAGACGCTCTGCCGTTTGTCGACTTGATTGATTGTGAACGAATCGACCTGCTACTGATCACTCAGTATGCGTATAAGCGAAGTGTTCAGATTGCTTGCCTGATTTGAGGCCTGTTCCATGCTTAGTTTTCACTTGGATCATTGTGGTGCATTGCCGTGGTTTCTTGAAAAAACCAGCTTCCGCGGTCGGTGCTTCATGACGCATGCCACTAAAGCCATCTATCGCATGATCTTGTCGGATTACATTAAGGTCAGGTACGTTCTACGTTCGAATTGGGCATGCTTAGGCCTTCAGCATGGTTTCCTACAGCAACATCGGCGCCGACCACATGCTCTATTCAGAAAATGAGTTGGAGAAAAGCATGGACAAGATTGAGGTTATCGACTTCCGTGAGGCAAGCGTTTGGCGTAAGCACGTTGGCTTCGATAATTTCTTCCCCTTTTCAGCAAAAAGAAGTAAATGGCGTAAAATTTTGGTGCTACGTCGCGGGACATGTTCTCGGTGCTTGCATGTTTATGATAGAAATTGCTGGAGTGAAAGTAAGCGCAGGTACCATTTATCCAGTTCGATTATTGTCTGCTTGCAGGTTCTTTACACGGGTGACTTTTCTCGCCTCGAAGATCGTCATCTTTGTGCAGCAGATATGCCGAACATCAGACCCGACGCATTGATACTAGTTAGTATTTCCTTTGCGAACTTGCCATGTCTTAGCTGATATTTGCGTCTTCTGCCAACTCTGTTTTTTATTGTTCATGTCTTTCGTACCTTGAGGAGAGAACTTCAATTTTTTCAAGCTGAGTTTTCATTGCCCTTCTGGAATAGGCGATGTCCATGGCTTTGTCTTAGTCCACCTGAAGGTTGCTGCACCTGCATGATATTTATGGACTTTCGCAATCCTGATTTCCAGTTTCACTTCGCTACATTTAATAATTGCTGGGATAAGATGCCCCGACATGTTTTTATCCTGACCACCAACGTGGCCCTTTTGCAAAGAAATCTTAGTTGAGGCTGCCCTCAGCACGAACCTATTATTTTTAAAATTGTTTACATGTATCACACAGTTACTGTGTCGCAGGGATGATTGGTGAATGCTTCCTGTTCATTAGGAATCTACCTACGGAACGCAGATTCATGAAAACCGCGAAATTCGCGAACATCGTTTCACCAGCATCGTCCGCGGGATAGTCACGCGCGGTGGTCGTTGCCTAATACCAGTTTTTGCCCTCGGCCGAGCTCAGGAGTTGTTGCTCATTCTTGGTAGGCCATGTCTCCTAATTCATTGCTATTTGCAATTCTTTTTAAGACGAGTTTTGGTCCAAGCATGAGGAACTACGTGACATTCCAATATATTACGCCAGTTCGTTGGCCAGGAAGTGTATGGCCGTTTATCAGACGTTCGTAAGCGGCATGAACAGTACCATACAAAAGCAAATTGCTGTGCGCAATCCATTCAACTTCAAGCACGTTAAGTATTTGCGCTCAATAGACTACTTTGAAGATATTGGCCCGTGCGTTGTGCTTGCCAGTCCCGGTATGCTTCAGGTTGGTCGTTGAGCTCGTTAATAAATTTTTCTTTCGCTACGTAATTATTATTCATTTTACACAGAGTGGCCTCAGTCGGGAACTGTTCGAGTCTTGGTGCTCCGAACCGAAGAACGGGTGCATAATTGCCGGTTACTGCGTTGAAGGAACGCTGGCCAAACATATCCTGACCGAACCGGATGAAATAGCCGCTTTGAACGGTCACCGACTTGCCGTTCGCATGCAGATTGCATACATAAGCTTTTCTGCTCACACGGACTACAATCAAACGTCCGCTTTTATACGACAGTTGAAGCCGCCGAATGCCATATTTGTCCATGGCGAAGCGTCCGAAATGTTGCGGCTTCGAATAAGCATCAGTAGGGAATACGAAGGTCCCAACGGAACTGAAATGCAAACGTTCTGTCCGCGCAATACTGAGGAAGTCAAATTGTATTTTCGAGGCGAAAAGACCGCCAAGGTACACTGGTTGCTTTGGAGCAACGCTAGCGTTCACTGTTTCTCTATTTTTTAAAGATGGTCGGTCGTCTTGCACAGAAGGCACCCAAAGATGGCCAAATTATTTCAGGCGTCCTTGTAAAGCGAAACTTCAACTGTCACTTGATGGTTCCTGAGGACTTACCGGGTAAGACGTGCGGAATCGTTAGGCAAAGTCAAATGGGCCCTTCAATTTAGCTTACACCGACCTGGCCACCAGTTCGTTTATGCAACAGATGCATCTTACGTTCGACGGCGAAATGGCGGTGCTTAGCCATTACATAAGAGATCTAGCCTGCGGCTCTGTGACAACCATTGGAAAGGGGGAAGCGGGCAAACGGAAGACCTTCTTGGTGTACGGTTCCGTCAAGGTTCACATCGACTTGCCAAATGTCACTTTAGAGGTAGCAGTGTGTTCTTGCCGCTTCGGCGAGCACTATTCCCTTGGTTTAGTGGGAGTCTAACCCCGTCAGTGACATGTATGCGCAGGCACTGATGTCTTCGGTGATGGAATCAAGTTTAAATCAAATGTCCGTGACCGGTATGCCTTGCAGCACAAATATTGTTGCGGTGCTATTCTACTTTTTAAATTATTCAAATGTAGACTTGCCCATTGATGCCAAGTTTGATGCACTGCAAAGTCGCGAGTGGCTTGCCGAAATGTTGGGCGACTTTTTCGATACGGACGTGCCAACGACGGAAGAGTCCGAAGGCGGTTTACTGTTGCTTACCGTCAATGGTCAGCCGGTTCGCATTGATCCGAACAGTCTGGTATGTGGTTGGATTCGACTTGATTACATTTGGATGCGTGCTTTACGTTAAGGCTGTTTACTGCGACGACGAAAAAATGAGAAATCGTCTTAGCACGGTTATGGATCGTCTGAGACGCGTTAGACATTGCTGCGTCGCTTCTCAACCGTCGTCGTATAAAATGGAAGTGGACAGCAAATGAAGAGGTGGTATGTGTCGCGCGGTTATTTTACAGGTTCCACAATGGCTGCAAAGCAACTGCCAGTCCTTAGCTTGAATATGTCTTCTCAAAATGTGTTCACTCTGTTCCCTGTTCCATCACCTATGTTGCGGACCATCTGTTCCGATTGTTGATTACTTTTGCATTGCTGCATGTAAAGTAGCACTCATTCTCGTGTTCGTACTTTTGTCTTCGTAAGCCGCACTGATGGTGAAACTTTTCCCTTTATTTCCTCCTATCCAGTGCGAATATAATGATCAAAGTGCCTGACTTCTATTCCTCAACCTATGCAATTTGTATAATATCCAATTGTCTATCACTTGTGCTGTTTTTCGGAAAGGAAGTTAATTTTAACGTTAAATTTTAGTAAATTTGTCCCATTCTTGTTACGTTGACATGTGGACGCTAAAGGCCGAATTAGTCTTCATGCCTCATTTTGCGTAATCCGTCTGTAGTGAGTGATGAAGAAAACGCTAAATGATACGAGTTGAATTCGCGCCTTAATAAGTTGTCCAATTTAATTTCATGCAGCGTCTTGCTCATATCCCACGTGGATTACGAAACTTTCTGTTTACTTACATATCTCATGTTTGCATTAAAAATAGTGTTACTGTTGGTTTGTAACCTTACGTGGCGTTTTGCAATACAGCGCCCATCTAAAAGGAGGACACTGACGGTTCGACACCGCGACAGTCTGACACGGAACATTTGCGGCCGCAGGCGGCGTGCCATGGATGGTATGCGATAACTTGCTCTCACTTGGGTAACTTAGGGTTAGACAACATAATGTCGCAACAGGGCAGCGTTCCATTGCAAACGGAAGAAAGGCATCGCAATTTGTCGGCGTCCAATCGGCAGCTACCCTGGAAAGCTTAATTACAGAAGCGAATTTAATACCGTTACCACACGAACGATACCGATTTTTAATATCTGACGCAAACAATCAACTGTTCTCGTGCCATTGCCAATGTGGCCGTTTTGCAGAACAAGTACGTACCTTGTTAACAAGGTCTGCCTTCCGCGAAATGAAATGTATTACGCCCGTTGTCTTTTGTACAGGTCCTGAAGGGTGGTGGTATTCCGGCTTTCCCGTTTTTGATGATACCTGTAATAGAACCGCAAATGCCCTACCAGCGGATGGATGGGCGATTGTTAGAGATATCACAGGTCCAAAACACACTTCTCGAAGCTTTCGGAACGCCCTGGTTCCGTCGTCAGCGATGTTGAAAGGGATGTTCCTTTCAACATCGCTGACGACGGAACCAGGGCGTTCCGAAAGCTTCGAGAAAAAAAGTGTGTTCTTGACCTGTGATATCTGTAACAATCGCCCATCCATCCGCTGGTAGGGCATTTGCGGTTTTATTACAGGTATCATCAAAAACTGGGAAAGCCGGAATACCACCACTATGAAAATATGAGACCCGTTACAAAACACCCAATATTCAAACAGGTCCTGAAGGGCACAGTAACGATAGACGATATCGACTATTCCATTTGCCACGTGAACATGGCTGCGGTGGTAATTTGGCCTACCGCTCGCCTGGGAAAAGCTCAGCGGAGGAAACGTTATGGCGAGTTAAGTTCCATTGGAATTATTAGTACCTGCGTGTAATCGCAAATACTGTACGAACTCATGGCGCAATGCGAATTGAGTATTGCTTATGCTTCTGCTAGAGCTGACTTTTGCTGTGGACGATCTTCGTTCTGAAGCGAAATCATGAGTGAGTCATTAGTATAACGTGTTAAAACAAATTTTTTTGCACATGCGATCAGTTTTCGTCAAGCAGGTCGATCGGCGGCGATTTCAATATGTACAAACCTTTCTAGACTTTCAACCTTTGCTCACGTGCGCTCGACTGCAGCTGTTAAGCGCTCGCTTTGCCAAGCGGCGTGGAGTGAAGGCAATTCGCTTGGCCAAGGAGGCGAAACTGGGAAAGAAGCCTCAAAGAAAGGCAAAGGATGTGGCTACAAAGCCGAAAAGAACGCTGGCCACTTCAACGAAGTCACGCCGATGCCGCAGGTACAAGGGATCAACTGGAACTCGTCCTTTTTAAGGTTATCCATTGCATTGCGTCATCCTGCGCGTTTCGAGCCTAATCCAGAATTACTTGCCGAGCCGTTTGACGACGTCTGGTACGAGCCCGCATATTTGCCAAGATTGTATACCGTTGCCGAGGCTGTGCGGCTGCACCGCCAGCTGCAGCATCCCACAATGTTAAACAATCCTTCGGCTTTTGTTCGATTACGGTTAGACCTCAACATGGGCTTGGAGAAAAAGGTTCTTTTCTTCTCAGCCCAACTTTGCCTCCACGATTGGCGACCTCGTTTTGCAGAACAAGTACGTCCCGGAAACAACGGCTCTTTTAGCGATGCCTTATCCGTTCGCACACGGAAACAAGCGAACAATTCTCGCCTTTGCCAAGGATCCGAATGTGCAACTTTTAGCTAGCGACGCTGGCGCCGAAATCGCAGGCGGGGTTGACCTTGTTAAAAAGGTCTGCCTCCAGCGAAATGAAATGTATTATGTCCTTTGCCTTTTGTACAGATCCTGAAGGGCACAGTAAAGATAGACGATATCGACTATTCCATTTGCCATGTGGACATGGCTACGGAGATAAACCCACTTCGAGGAGTTATGAAGAGGAAATTTCCTTCGCGGAAACTGGGTAGAGTAGCTAATGCAGCAACAGTACGAACAGCTGTAGAAATTGCTTTTCAGGCGCCATAGGTACCGACATTGTGGCGCTTGTTAAACACTTCATCAGTGGTATAGCGTTTGACGTGAAACAGGACGAAGTGAATCCTGCATGGGGAGTAAGCGAAGCTGTCATTGGAAAGGTGCGCCTAATACCTGCTTTTACGTTCTCACCTTCATATGTTTGCTTTTACAGCTCGACATGCCAGCCGAGCACCTGGAAGCGAACGTTAGAAGTTACATTGAAAAAGTATTTGCCATACGCGATCCGCCTAAGCGTGAGCAAAGACTTGTAATATGAACTTGCATGAGCGTTTTCGGTTAAGATGCCTTCATTGATCGTGCAGTGATGACGGTTGTTCCTGCCGATGAGTTCTTCGTCATCGATTTAAGACCCTTCCTACCCGAAATACCGGAGGAGGAAGAGGAGGATCTGGAAGTCGACCTGCCGGCGAATGCGTGATGATGGCTTCCTATTATAATAGTAAAGCTTAAAGTGATCATCCCTTGCATAAGTTAACGTGTTCCATTGTTCCTGTGCAACTTGCGGAAAATAATTTCCTGTAGCGTAACTCCTACCATTGGGAAACAGACTTGGCCAGTCCGCCCATGCATGTCAGGCAGACTGGTCAAATATGTTACGCAGTGGCCAGCTGATGCACTCGTACCTTAAGGTAAGATTAGTGGGAAAAGACGCCGCATTCTTGAAGCGCTATATAGGGGGTCACCCCTGACACATTTCACATCGAGTACTTTTGTCGGTTTAACGACGTACGGTGATCTTACATCGTACGTATTGTTATTGTCAGGTGCAGTGGACAACAAAGTTTTAATATGCAAAATTGCAAATCATTACACCACTCTATACTTTGCCTTATTGTACATCTGCGCAGATGACATGGATGCTAACTTCCGAAGTTCTTCTTTAAGAACGCGAACAATTTCCGCTCTTGCGCGACCAATAGACAATTCGGACGTAGCCTCTATGCACAGATACAAACGACGGTCGCCTTCCTTTGGTTCCTTTCCGGGCGGTACGTAAGAGCCTTTAACGGAAATGCCCACTTCGGCGTACTCTTGGATTTGTGACAATGTCTCGCGGCTCGTAATGCGCCAACGAACTTGCTGCGGAAAGTCGTTGATTTCCAATTCTTCTTCGTAACGGGAAAACACTTGCTGCTGCTCCTGTTGGGGCGCCTCCGAGGGTACGTAGTTTAGTTTTTCGTTCAGTTTCTCCGCCAACTGTTGCGCAATCGTTTTTGCCGACACATTCACTGGGCCCGTTGTGGCTCCCTTGAGCACGGCTTCGGCCGTCTGCTGGGTGACATCCTTAGCGCCCACTCCGATATTTCGCTCCATGTTTATCTGTCGCGCAAGTTGCTTTGCCTTTTCCAGCGCCTGCTGATTGCCCTGAATGGCTACTTGACCGCCGGATACCGACACCGAAAGTCCGGGTCCCTCAGTCACTCGTCGAGTCGACTTCATTAAGCTTTGTATTTGTTGATCAATGTCTTCCTCGTCGTCGTCCGATGCCTGAAACACGCAGTTACTGTTCAATAACGGAAAAGTGAAATTCCTTTACGCTTCCCGCTGGAGGCTCAGATACTCCAGCGAGTGTCCAATCGTTTAAGAACCCATGCTTTCTTTTCCGTGCGCACTAACGCGTGCGCCCTATAAACGCGCTGCTGAGTGAGGAGCAATGAGTATCACGAAGAACAGCATTGGATAAACTTCCAAAGAGGGACTCAAGACTGTGAAATGACAACGGACATTATAAAAATGATCCAACGCATACCACAGGCCGTGGAACGAACTTCCCACTGACGTACAACCAATTTTGCCATCATGCGCCCATCTCCTATTCGAATTGACCAAAGGTAAGGCAATTTCGAAATCAATGATTGCTCCAACACTTGACAACAATGGTTTCAATTTTGTTACAACTTTGGTGCAGCGACTAAAGGATAGTGCCGCGAAAATGGAAAGGGACGAACATCCATGGGATAGTGAAAAAAAGCTAGAACAGTTCCGGCTAAGTTCTGCGCTCCGTGTAAAATACGCAGAAGGAAAATGTTAGCATGGCGAACCGTTGGACGACGACAATAGTGACTAGTTGTCCTTCCAGCAGCCAACCGTAGCGCGACAAATGGCACGTAAAACGATTAAACACGAATTTACTGCAGTACTGCGCACAGCTTTTGCGAATTGTTATACGTATTATAAAGTGACTGCGTCCTCCGCCTTCGAGAAAAGCGGACACGGTACCGCTGCACCGTTCTCCATTGCGCTTTCGCATCTGCACGAGTTGACGTAGGTGGCGAAATAGTGAATTACAAATATGAGTAGGAAAGTCATGAGCAGACACATAGCGCAGGCGATTCCAACGATTATGCAAGCTCCTACAATTTCGCGACGGCCCCGCCTCAAAGTCACCGTGTCCATCTCGACCACGTTTTCCCGCTTCACCGAATCTGACTGAAGTACAAGCGCATCGCTAGGCTTCTTCGGCTCATCTGTCCAGGCCTTGCCCGCCAGGAGCAGCGGAAGTATCGCAAACAACGGGACAAAGAGCTTGACAACCATTAAGCGAAGGACAACCAACCAGGAGACGACGATGGACGGGAACGGCAAGCTATGCTGTGCTACGACGGTGGCCAACATGCGGGGTCTGCTTTAAACAACTCCGTTTAAACTGAAAACACTGCTAAACGTACATTAAAGTGCACCACCTGAACTACTCAGGTCAACTATTTCTGCAGCAACGCTATGCGGAAACGGCGGGTCCGCCGGTAACGGGTCGCAGTCAAGGAAACGTTAGCTCATTTTCATTGAAGGCGTAGCAGAAACGAAGAATGGACGACATGTCTACTTGCAAGTCAGTCACCCAGAAGAAGTCGCAGTCGAAAGTTTCCAGCCGGACGGTAGGCAGTTCGATGACACAGTACCATACGGCAAGAGAACCAAAGAATAGGCTAAGTCGCGTAGCATGCCGCTTAGTCATAAGGCGACCGCGAGATGATGCGACAGTGCCAATCGAATCATCTATGCCTCGGCTGTCCGCTTTCGGAGACCCGTTTAGTAAAATCTACAGGGGCAATTCAGCGTCGGAGGATACGAGATTTGGAACACTTTCTTCGTCGCGCAAACGAAAGGGCAACAAACAATGCTGCATCACGATTGCCATGCTGACGATAGGAATCGCAATTGCGACCATGTATTTCTTATTCAGACCGTCTGAAGAAACTGGAGTCTCCCAATCTGAGAGCGATGGCAAGGGCATTACTGAAAACGGCACTTTTACCGGTTCAACTGAACTGCCAGCACCCTCGTTCACGGCGATTGCCAGCTCAGATGAAACGAAGGAGACAACGAGTACGACAACGACGATGGATACAACTTCAACAGTGACGACAACCACGACGCGGCCGACTACTACGGTAACAAGCGCCCCCATGACAACGACTACATCGAGAAGGACAACAACTACAATCAAAATTACTACAAAATGGCCACCACCACCACCACCACCACTACCACCACCACCACCACCACTACCACCACCACCACCACCACTACCACCACCACCACCACCACTACCACCACCACCACTACCACCACGAGCACGAACAACAACAACAACAATGACAACTGCAACGACGAAACAAAGAATTTTAACTTCATCAACAACTACGAAAACGCTAACGACTACGTCGAGTACGAGAACAACTATGAAGACGACTACAACACAAGTTCCAACGAAAACAATGGAACCACGTAGAAACCTTCCTCTTATTCAAACAGAAATCTTCAAAAAAAGCCGCCTCAAATACGTAGACTAGCAATAATCAATTGTAACCTGCGAACGTAGCGCCAAAGCAAAACAAAAAATAAAATGCACCTGTGCGGATGCCACAGATTGCCAAACTGCTCAGTCTAACGTGAACAACAAAAGCAGCACATTCGCCGAGCAAATGACAAAAACGAGAATTGTTCCAATGCGTGTAGAATGAACATTTCGACGCCAAACTTGAAAGCGCAACAGAGCAAGCTAGTTCCGCTGTCCACGTTGAACGGACCCTTAAAGGCTGACGACGGAAGTAGCTTGCGCAAGCTTGTTTTCCTACGTGACAGTCCACGTCATCAAACTTGAGTACGCGATGCTAGCATTTTAACAGCGCAGGAGCGGGGGAAACAGGACTGCAGAACCTGCAAGCAAGGAGCAGATTTCACTCCATCAACTCTCCAACACGTATGCATCAACTTTGAGACGACGGCGACGAAACTTCACAAATTAGACGAACACGTAATGGTCAGTCCTGTGAGCGCAATCATTCCATTGCCTTTCAAAAAAGCAAGCCGCTCGTGGTGCGCGAGAGGGCTACGGGTCTTTGACGAAAAGAAAATGACGCCCGCCGTGCCTAGACCAAACGGCACGAGCAGTGCAACGAGGGGATGTAGAAGAAAATGCATCACCGAAACTGCCGAGGGGAAATTTGCAATTTTTCGAGTATGGTAAAAATTGCAACCTGAAAATCCGTAGCAACGAAGTTTCAATACCGGAGGCGCTAATTTGAACACGATTGTTCGTTTGCAAAAGGATCTGTGCGTCTTCTTACCTAGCTCCCTGTCCACGCCCGACGGTGCACTGCAGAAGTGACGTTTTATGTCCGAACCTACATTATGACTGCTTGGAGGCCTTTCTTCAGGCATTTCTCCCTTTATATAAGCTTTGCCGGAAACATGATCCTTACGTTAAGGTCCAGGCTTAGGTAAGGGCAGAAAACTTACGAAAGCGACGCGACCATAGGCATCGTTTTCTGCCCTTGCCTAAGCCTAAACCCCAACATAAGAGTCATGTTTCCTGTAAAGCTTACATAAAGGCAGAAATACTTGACGAAAGCCGTCCAACCAGTTATAATGCAGGTTCGGGCATAAAAGATCACTATTGCAGTAAACCGTCGAGCTTGGGCGGCGAACTTGGTAAGAAGGCCCGGATATTTTGTTGGTTAATAACAAGCGCGAGCAGCTCGAACATCTTCGAAAGTGCAGACAGATAATGGAAGGTCACCATTTCAAAATTTGTTAAATTCAATTTCAAGGACAAGCTCGTCCGGTGCTCGGTTGTTCCATTATGAATATTTATTGAAGAGAAATGCAAAAGCATGATTTATCGAACCCAGACGCTAGAGCGAATCGCTGGGTAGGCTGAATCGTACTTTTGTTTCTCTTCCCATTGAGGAATGGTAAGTCAACTTCTGCTGGCGCAGACCCTTAGAATTAAAAAAAAACTTTGAACTGGCATCCGTCCTACATGCGCTCAAAGTGCGTTATCACAAGCCCAATCCTCAAACAATCCATCTGTGCAACTACCTAAGAAATGATAATGGCCATAAAGAGACTGCGCATCGAGCTGAGACAATACGCGACGAAGTACTGTTTGCACCCAGTTCGCCATGCTTACATCGTAGGTCACGAGGAGGACACGCATTAATAGTACTCATAAATCGTGAAACTAGATACATAGTCTGAACAAGCAAAAACCAAAACTTTTGGTTCTAATTCGAAGAAAATGCCAATTCTGGGATTGGAAATCTTCCATTAGCCATTGCCTCCCAAACGAGTGCGCCAACTGGTATCAATCTGACCAGACATGCTGCTTATCCAAAGCAGCGTACGCGTTGCATGGAAGGCATCTCGCGCAAACCGAAGACGGCATATACGTATCACGGAAAATGGTCGAAAATAAGTTGGTAAATGAAAACGCACCTGAAGACCATGAACCAGCTTCTCCATGCTTCGTTTCGACTTTACCGCTTCGGCCTCGGCCTCATCGAACTTATATCCATGTCCACCGTAACCGCCGCCCTGCTTGACGGTTTTACCTTCGCTGGCCATCTGCTTGACGTATCCCTCCCAGATCATTTGCAAAGTAAGCGGCACCTCCTGGCCGGCCAGCTCGAACGCTTTCACTAAATCGCCGGCATTGCGCTCCTGGCCGGACGGAAGAAGAAAGGTGAACGCGTAACCTTTGTTGCCGGCTCGACCGCAGCGCCCAACACGATGCACATAGTCTTCGTAGTGATTCGGGCAATCGTAGTTGACCACCATAATCATATTTTTGACATCCAAACCGCGCGCGGCAACCGAAGTTGCGACGAGCAAATTTATAACGCCCTTCTTGAAGTCGGAGATCGTCGAGTCGCGATCGAACTGGTCAATGCCGCCGTGCAATGGGGCGCATGCATATCCGGCACGCATTAGGTCTGTGACGAGGTCGTCGGCTCGTTCCTGCTTGTCAACAAAGATCAGCACATTGCCCACCTCTTGGTATATGCCGAGCAGTTCAAGCAGTTTCAAAAACTTTTGCTCCTCATCAAGAATGAACACGTGCTGTTCGACATCCCGACACACGACGCTGCGATTTCCAACCGTCACTTCAATTGGCTTTTGCAGCGTTTTTCGCGCCAGCGCTTCCATTTGACGAGGAAACGTGGCCGAAAACATGATCGTCTGACGGTCGGGTCGAATGTTCGCAATGATCTTCATTACCTTAAAAGAAGGCGCTGCAAATCAAAATGCAAAACTACAACTCCGTTCGGCTCGTTGAAATAAGGGCAATTGTTCCAGGTGACTGCGGAGTCGGCGAACCTCAAAGGTTTCCAACCCCCTTCGAACGCAACCGCGAACTCGTCGAATCCATTGGGAAGGGCCTTACGTTCAGCCGAACGGCTAGTAATAGACGATATCATTCATACTAAGGCGCTATTTCAAATTCCAGTTGACACGGTGTAGTACTGTCTTTTGGAAAGACGCTTTATTGTTCCTCCTTTTCCCGCAAAATATCGTGAAAATATTTACAGAGCATACGAACCTTTAACATGCAAGCCATTACATTGGAAGCGCACAGTGTCCCTTGTTTGCTTCCGTTGGACACTGCGCACTGGTCCAACAGTACCAACTGTAATTGTCATCCATTCAGCATATCCAACTTTATCCAACATGCATGTTGGATAAGGTTGGATATGCTAAATGGATGACAATTGCAGTTGGTACTGTTGGACCAGTGCGCAGTGTCCAACGGAAGCAAACAAGGGACACTGTGCGCTTCCAATGTAATGGCTTGCATGTTAAAGGTTCGTATGCTCTGTAAATATTTTCACATTTTGCGGAAAAAGAAGGAACAATAAAAGGTTTTTCCATAAAAACGGGAGTATACCGTGTCAACTGGAATCTGAAATGACGAACTGGTTCCAGTACAAAAATCCATATTATGCTAAGGCGTTGCTCAATTTTGAACGGTTGAAATGCCCGGTTGTTACTCGTTCACTATTTCTTTGCACTAACGTAAAATCCAACCTTCTTAATAAAACAGACGGTGAGAAATGAATGCACGAAAAATTTTAATCCCCCTAAGCTGACGTTCGCCCATGACGGAACTGAGCAGCTCCAACTGACCTGAGAAGTAAGGAACCTCGTCCGTTCATTTGTTACCGTCTGTTTTGCTAACGAGCAAGCCAACCGTTCACCGATTAGCTTGACCCTTACGCTACCGCTGACAAACTGAAGGGGAAGCAACGGGAACTTCAACCGTACAATACCTGAACAGCGACACCGTAAACCCGCTGAGGCAGTAGTTGTAAGGTGAACTACCTGTGGTTCAAATCCCATGTCGAACATGCGGTCGGCTTCGTCCAAAACCAAATAGGTTACACGGCGAAGATTGGTCACCTTCCCATTGTTGGCAGCCAGCATGTCGATCATGCGACCAGGAGTGCAAACTATTATTTCCGTGCCGCGCTTCAGTTCGGCAATTTGTTCGGATATGCCGGTGCCGCCGTAGACGCAAACCGTAGTTAGGCCTAACTGTCTGGAGAACCTCTTGCATTCCTTGGAAATTTGCATAGCCAATTCCCTGGTGGGAGTCATAATCATGGCTAAAATGAAGGGAAGATTCATTAAGTCGAACAAGGCGGTCGTCCAAACGGCGCAATACCAATTGGACCGTCCAACTCGTCGAGAGGTGGCTGATCCAGTATGTGCCTGAACATGGGAACAAGAAAGGCCAGGGTCTTGCCGCTGCCCGTTTTGGCAATGCCAATGACGTCGCGTCCGCAAAGGATGGCGGGAATTGACTGCGCCTGAATGGGCGTCGGTTTCTCGTAATTGTACTTTTTCAAAAGTTCTAGCATACGGCGGCTGCAACCGCACTGGGCCCATTTCTTGATCGGTTTGGGACAGTTCTTGCCGCGCACGCGAATGCCCTCCAGTTGTTCCCTGTAGGCGTCCACCTCCTCTTGGCTCATTCGCTTCAGCTCGGGCACTTCTACGTAAAAGTCCTTGCGGAATGGCCGATAGTAAACTTTGGAGTGGTCAGTGACGGGCAACTGCTTTGCCTGGGATGCCAGACTTGTCATCGCCTGCTCTATGTCGACATCCCGTTCCTCGTCCGAATATTCCAACGCGTCCGCGTTTTGCTCCACTATGTCACCCTTCGCCTTCTCCTTCTGCAAGTTCACTTTGGTGACCATGATTACCTTGGACGAGCCGGACGGGCCGCTGTCAACTTCTTCGGGTTTCAGGCCTCGTGTCTGACGTATCTCCTGGTGGACCTCCTTAAATAAAAAGAATAAGCGGCGGACGGTCAAATATGACCGATCGAAGTTGAAAGTAGAATAAACGGACCTCCATAAATGCGTCTAACGGGTCGGGCTCGTCCTCCAATTGATTCGCTTCGGGTAGTTGCGCCGAGGGATTGGCATTCTCTTCATCTGCATTCTCGCCGCCATTTTCCGTCTCCTCGATTTCCTCATCCTCGGCATCGTCTTCCAAAGTCCACGTCTTCGACTGGACCGTCTTCGACTCGGACGGAATATCTATTTGGCCGGAGGCAATCATTCGAGCTCTTCGCTCGGCTCTCCATCGCTCTATGCGCTCCTTTCGCTTTTGCATCTCCTCTTCCAACTTCCTTTCGGCATCCTTGTTCTTTATATCAAAAATATCCATACTAACAGATTTGGACGCCGTTTCCTCATTGGACGGCTTTGCTTTAACGTCAGGGGATCGACTTCGTCGCCGCCTGTGGTGGGGTGACCGATCGGGGGAACGCTTTCGCTTTTTGTCATGACGCTCACTGGACCGTCGATCCGAAGAACTGGGAGACCGAGAACGGTCGCGCAGTTCCCGACGGTGATCATGGTCCCGGGATCGGTTTCGATCGTGGCCTCGTGAACGGTTGTCCGTGGAAACCATTGCTGCTAAACAAGCGACAATAAAGTCGGCAGGAATATTGGCGAGGCATCCGCTTAAATCTTAGTAAACCAAAATGAACGAACATCCTGTGACAGCGAATGCAAATGGAACATGCGATCTGATTGATCACGGGTTGGAGAAAGATACACATTTTCTAAACTATTGTAGAATTCAATGGGATGTACAGCAAGCTAACGCTACGGCCAAGGATGAGATACAATTACGTAAATGGAAATTGCGATAGAACCAAGTGGTTGCATGCGGATGAGCAAAGAATGGCAAAATAGTTGAAACCGATTTCAGCTCTTATAACGGGAGAAAAACCGAATAATTTGGATAAAAAAGTAAGAAAGGCGTTTAAGTTTTGAGTCCAGCTACGCGAACTAACAACAACGAAAAATTAATGCATCACAACAACACGTAACATGGAAGTCATCAATAAAGACGCTGGGAACAAAAATGCGCAGACTGAATAATCACATGAGCTCTACAGCAGATAAGGCGAACATTCAGAAAGGTTGTAAGCCGTTAGAAAACAAAGGTCTGCCTTGCTAACGGTCGAAAAGCGTTGGACGAGAAACGTATTTTCCGGGGAATGCGCAAAGAACGCACAAGACTAATAGAAACACACCTACCCCAATGTTCCCGTAGAATAAGTGCCCAAAACTTGCCGGTAGCTAATCCTCAGTAGAAGGGCTCTCGCCGACCAAACAAACGGTCAAGCGAATCGCACGACTCTGATCTACTACCTACCGTAATCAAGTTGTTCAATGTTCAAGTACCAACGGAATGACGCACAGCATTTCACGCACTTGACAAAGGCACTCAGCTTGCCGACGACGATTACACAGCTTCCGCAAGTGATGAATAAGCGGGCAAAACGTTTCCCCGACATTTTGGCAACTTACCATCGAAGTACCCGGCATTTTACTTTCTCGCATCGGGTGGCAGTCAACGAAATATTTCCAACGCACCAGCCAGACAACTAGCGGCGGCTTGAGCCTTGGCGAATGAAATTTTATTGTTATTTCTTCTTGGTTAGAGCAACTTGATTTTCAGGTTGATCGGTAGTTTGGTCAGTTCGCTGCGGTTCGCCGTCGAACATGGTGGTCTCGTGCTGTGATCTGCAGCTTCCGCCGTTGCGAGGCCTGGACGACTTCCTGCTGGGATCGGCTCGCTTCCAGTTGCCGCCGTTTGGCGAACTTGGGAGGTGGTGCAATCGCATTAGCAACAATCTGCTTTACTATCAGACAAACTATCTGCTGCTGTGCCTCGTATGCTTTCTGCTAATCGGGTGAGCACGTGAACACGACGTTGAGCTTTTTCGGGTGTTCAGGCGATACTGCTTGCAGATGCAATCGTCCCAACGAGCTGCTGATTGGAACGACCGTTCTTGTGCTGACGGTGGGATGCACTGCATACGCGTCTTCAAGAAACCCGAAGGTCATCGCCTTTAAGCAGACGTATCCAGTCTTAAGCCTAGTAGCCATTGTCAGCATATTGTACTTGCTGGTTCGATTGGTGCACTCGGTTACATTCTCTCTGTTCGCACTTGCTGTTCCAATGCTAAGTGAGTATCGTTTGCGTGCCGATTGTTTCCCCGTTGGTTTACTTCGCTCATAACTTGCGCATTTAACGTTTGAGAGCTCCTTCACTGACCACGGCGATTTTTCTATTTTAGTCTGTTTTATTCATGCGTCGTGTCGTCTGCGCAACTTGAAGAACAAATTGTCAAACAAAGCCGAAGACTTGAAAGTGAAAAAGACACCAGTGGGCACTTTGTTCGAGCTGTGTGGTATCAAATACGACGTTTTGCGGATGGACTAACTTCGCTTTTGTAGTCTTTTGACGACAGTTGACCGTTTGCCCTATGTTCGCCCTTTCGCGGTACTCCTGCAGCACCGTACCTTTCTTATAGTCTCTCTGCATTCATACTTTGCTCGACCTTTCCACCTCGTGTTTTCAACGGGACTTAGCAGTAACTCATTGTGCATTCGTCTTACTCAAGCACTAATATTCACTTCTGCGTTGACGCAAAGAATTCCTTCCTGCCTAACCAGTGACGGTCAATTAAAGGGGCTCTATCGTTGCTTGCAATTGCTATTACTACAAGGTATCTTGTTATGTGGCGAAAATGCGCCAGCAAACATAACATTGTGCTCTTTGCAAGTCCAAGTAAGTCATCCGAGTGTGAAATGCCGCCTCGTCTAGTTTACGAGGAAGAGTGGCAAATGGTGAACAAATTGGCGGGAAAATGAATGGAGGGAGGCCCGTTAAGGGAGGGTCTGCCGGGAGGTATGGCAAGGCAATCAATTCTCCGAAAAGGGGGTGGTTCGGCGTCAAGCTCGATCCTTGTGTACGCGTCCCAAAGGTCGCGGATGAACGATGGCTAAGATACGCGATTTATGAATTAATTATTAATATTTACGAAGTTCTGGAACGAAATTGCAGGCAGAACACGTTTCGTTATACGTCGCTCATGGAGAAGACTGAGACGTTAGAAAAGACACTCAGATTCTGTCCACTAGCTGTTGTATAGTGTAACTGACAGGGATGGTATTGTTGTCGGTTTGGTTTTAATGTGCTTATTTTTTATCTCTTTTGTGGTCCCAGGTGTATACTGTTACCTATCGTTTTGTGAACACTTACCTCCAGATTTACCTTTGCTGTGATGAGTGCCAAACGTTCACTATCTGCCCCTGACGTGTGCACCTCCAAAAAGGGAAGAATGGCAATGACATTAGTGACAAAACTAGAAGTCATACAGATATATGCTGATGGGCAATGAAGTGTGGACATTGCAGAAGCTCTTGGTTTACCGCCAACCACTGTACGAACGATTTGTAGTAACGCTGAGAAGATTGAAGCTTGCTTCCAAACCATATAAAGTCTGTTCAATGTAGCACCTTAGCTCGTAACACAAGTAAGACAATGGAAGAAATAGAGTTGCTTAAGCAAACAGAATAATAATGAGCGGATACAAATGCTACAAGGATTATACGAACAGAAGAAAAAGCGTTGGACGGTTTTCTGAGTCTCAGCAAATCAGAGAACAGATTCACTAAAAGTAGATTAAGAAGACTCGTTTCCTTATAATGGGGCGGCGGATCATATTGGAATGTCACGGCTGAAATGCCCGCTGAGTTCTATTCACTGTTACCTGTAAGAACAAGAAAACAACCTAACCAGTGGCTGGTTGGTTAGTTATGGTAGTGAAAAACAGGTGGACAGTGAACGTACGATTGTTTTATTTCGTAGCTTTCAGAATCGTCTGATTCCGTCGTCAGCGAGAAGACGGAAAGCCTAGGGAAAAAAATTGATTAAACGATTATCTAATTCTTATAGGAGCATCTCAAAAGTGCTTAACACACGCAATTGTTTCAATGTTTGAAATTAAAATCTTAATGCGACGCAGTTCAAAGGCTACGTAACGTTTTTTGACTACTAATATACCGGCCGAAAGCAACTCCCACGTGTGCTATTTATGCAATGGCAAAAGTGGTTTCGTTAAACGTCGCGTCTCCAGGAACGCATCCACGACGTTAAGCGAGGACTGCCTGTAAAATAAATGGATGGCGCCGTTAATGCGCCAGTCGGATTCCAGTAGGTAGGTGTATATAATTCAAAAGCATGTGCAAAATGCAAATTGTTCATTAACTCCTTTCCTAGTTTGGTGACAGTCCAGTGGTCCACCAACTGAACATGCCATTTTTAATTTAAGATACTTTTTAAAAGTTATAATGAACATTCTCCAGGGGCCTTTTCCTTAAATCATTCACCAGAAGCAGTTGCTCTTGTACCAGTGACGTGGATGACCAATCAATTGCCCTTAAGGAAGTCCCTGTCCATGCAAAGTCCACCAAAAACTCCAACTACGCAATGTTTCACAACGTGAAATATGCGACATTTGAATTGTGTTTTAATCTTAATGGCATCGGCGCCCAGCCGTCCGCCAACCCCGGTCGTAGAGCTTGTCAAGCGAAACTTTACAGCGCAAGTGAAAAAACGTGGAAGATGGAAATACGTGCGTTATTCAAAACGTTCTCGAAGAAACACAAGAAAGCCCATATTTGCAAGTATACGAAAATTATTTCTGTCTTCCACATTCCTGCATTTTTGATGGTGCTGTTTCTACCGGTGATGTCCACTTTCCCGACAGTTGACTACCCCTACGATCACCTTCCCGACAATATGTTTACCGACAGTTCACGTGACCAACAGTTTACCTGACCGAATGTTGACCTTCCCGATGGTAAAATGCCTGAATGGTCATTGTAGCTTTTGTGCTGTAGAATGGTCATTGTAGCTGTGTTTACGTTAAGGCTTAGGTATTGGCGTAGACGACTGCCATCATCAGTGGACGAGTACGAAAGCAGAGAACACAGGAAAGATCGGTTGTTCAGGTCTAAGCTTAGGTATCCGCGAAAAGGACAGCCATCATAAGTCAACGAGTATGCGAGCAGAGCGCACAGGAAAGATCGTTTGTGTTTAAGTCTAAGCTTAGGTATCGGCGAAAACGACAGCCATCATGGGAAGGTGACATAGACTACGAGAGGAGAAGAAATTGAAATTTTCTTCAAATGAACGTTCAGGCACGTGTGCGTTCGGGAAGCTGAACGTTAGGGCAGTTCATGTTCGGGAAGGCCAACATACGGTCAGGTAAACTGTCGGTCACGTGAACTGTCGGTAAGCATATTGCCGGGAAGGTGATCGTAGGGGAGGTCAACTGTCGGGAAGGTGATATAGACCCTGTTTCTACGTCTGCAGCTGCTCGCAGAATCGTTCCCATGGTTATTCCCGCCCATTTGTAATTCTTTTCAGGAGCGTTGTGAACAACTCAAGTAGTATATTGCCAAATCGAAGGTAACAAAGAATGACGACAGTAAGATGCAGCGAATTCTCTGCTTCCGAATATGCGAACGACAGCGAAAATTTGTCATGAAGCGAAAGGCTCGTAGCACGGTGACAAATGGTTACGCCATTGAAGGGTTGCAGCTATTCCACAAAGTTATGGATATCAATGGGCCATCAACGAAAGGGGGAAGTTGTTCAAAAACGAGAAAGTGTTTCGATACTGTGCCAAACGACAAGTCGAGCGAGAAATAGGCGTGGCTGCTCAACGGGGTCGCTCCTGGCACCAGCTGTACCGGGAACGCTTAATAGATTGTTTGAGGCGCGGGTTTCAGTGAACGTCTGGTCACGCACCGCATGCATGGACCGGAAGAACACATAAATGGCGCGAAGGACTGAACAAAGAGAGGCTGCTTCGGATGCCCGATTATGCAGTTTGAATCATTGAATTCCGCGCAGTAGCCCCGTCATACGGAGTTCCGACAACGCAAGCGACGTAACATGTACATCCACAACCACACTGTTACGGAGAAGTCCAACATAACACAATAAAAAGGTTTTCACCCTTCCAGCTAATAATAAGCCCGTTTTCTAATGGATTATTTATTCTCAGGGCTTCCGGTACGTTGTTTGTCACGTCGTCCGAGTGGAGACAAAAACGAGGTAGACAGAAACCGATGACAGTGATAGCGAATCGTAATTTTAAGCATTGGAACGACGACTTTGAAGGATTTATCAGTATTGATTTTCAGGTAGCTTCTTCGGAGCATGCGCGTTCCTAAATTGTGCTGTTGGCGTGGTATCGAAAACTCGTCAGCTTTTCTTTCAGAGAGTGGGCGCCCACCCGTCCTTCGGTGAAGCAACGAAGGTGCTTCGTGGACCCGACTATTTTCGCTGCTGTGTTGTGCTTTTGAAGTCACCCTAATTAAAACGATTCGCGATTTAATTAGATAGGCGCTAGGCCAACATGTACATTTTTTCGGTGAGAACTTAGAAGAACGTCTTCTCAACGAGCATATTTTGTCACCGGACTGTACTTGTGCAGTAGAACTTTCTTTCAACTAACGTAAGACAACGTACAATTTGCAGGCGTAAGCAAAGGCGTGAGTACGAGAATGAAAAGCTGCGTTGGCCTTTATGATGCGATTGCTACGCTGATAAGTAGGCATACGCGTGGCGAGCTTGCCCCTGTAAGTACAGTCACGTGACACTAGAACGTCCATCGACGGGATGAGTTTGTTTTAACATGTAGAATAATGACTTGTCAGGCGATTTTTTCTAATACTGTCACGGAATTTCCCTCCAACGCTAAGCTAATTTTTACTGACGTCAAGAAAACTTTTGCGTAGCTTTCAGGTCCCTCCTGACCGGCCATCATCGCGTACGCATAGTCAGCTGATGGGACTGCCAACTTGTCAGGCGATTCAGCTAGCAAATTCAGCAGGCAAATTCCTTGCAAATCTTCACCTTTTCTTAAGCAGTAATTTAGAATCGGTTAATGGAAGCCTTAGAACAAAGTCTTTATAGTTTTTACAACGCTAAGTTGCTTGAAGCTAGTTGGGCTCGTTTAATTCGAGGTAAACTTAGCAGTGCAAGCGGCCTCATGCGCAGGCAAAATTGGTACCTCCTATCACTGAACTTATGTCGTCCATAAGCAGAAGGAACCTGTTGGATCCCAGTTATAGTCCCATATTGTTTCAATGGTAACAGTGCTCCGACTAGTAGCAACTCGATCTCTCGGCGAGAAAAGTATATCCCCTTAGTGTCAAGGTATGACTGATTTCGAGGCTTTAAACCCGTCTCTAACAGAATGGAGAATCGGCGAACCCAATTCTACTGGCATTGCTGCCTGCGGAGTTCACACCCGAGCTAGGTTTGTTCAACGTATGATATCCGTTTAAACAATTACATTTTCGGCAAAACAATCAGCTCAGGGAAATGTCACTTTCAAAGACGTACGCCAAACTGTGTTTTCCTAAATGGAGTTCCCCTGTTTTTCCAAACGTGCGAATTTCGCGAACCTTCAGCAAAAGACAATTCGCGATACTGTCCTTCAGCGTTCGGTGCCTTGTTCCGCAGGCGCGAAATTCCTCCAGCGCGGCGCCCCTTTTGGATGGACTCCAGGAATCGTGATTGGCTGAGATCCCAAAGTGGCGAAGTGAAATTTCCGTGCACGTTAACGCAAACTGTTCGGCAAGCGATCTTCCGAGGCGCAGAGTTTTGCTCATAAATTGTCCCTAACGGATGATATTATCAAAACTATACATAAATCTCCTAATGATAGCCATAGTTCACGCAATGCTAATCTGCTTAGGTCAATTTTTTCCAATTCTGCCCTGACGAACCGAATTACAGCTGGCGGTTTGCATTTGCGGCCGAAGGGCATTTGCCAATCGAAAATCTGCCTCCGAACACCAGGCGGCTGATTTTCGCTTGCCCACTTGAAATGCCACTAGAGTAGCCAATTATTCCACTGCAAAAGCTAAACCTACCAACCAAAATCGTTCCCTCAGTACGGCTAGTCAAGAGGCATTTCTGAATGGCCATCACTCGCCGTCGGAAAGTTGGAACTTACAATTCCTTCCCCTAGATTCGGTGCGTCCGAAGTCAGCAAGTCCTCTTTGCAGACTCAAGTCCCCCTTGCCTGGCTGCCACTTTGCCAAGGATCCCTTCGCACTTCAAGGTAAACAATGCGGTGCACGCCCGTCGTTTTGTCAGTGCATACTTTTCCGCCCAAAAGGTAAATGGAAGTATTCACTTTGCCAGCCAGTGAAAAAATTGCGGAAACTACCTAAGCTCCTTCCACGGATTTTCTAGCGCTGTATCAACTAAGGTGTTGGCAAATGCGGCCGCTAAAATGCACCTTTAAAGTTAATTTTGTCGTCACAGCATGATTCCATGGGTCCTTGGAGTACCTCAATCATTCATACGCTTGCACCAGCCTGATTGCTTGATTATTAATTTTTGACGGTAATAGGACTTAACAGTGAAGTACATATTAATTTTTAATACTTCGTCGCACATTCGGCGGTTAAGTATTCTTCCTTATTATCCGTGCGCATTCTCGTGACGCTCAAACGGAACTCAGTCCGCCTCGCCTTCCTTCTTCCCGTCTTTCCAAAATATTATCATCGGAGGCAAATATCGGGAGGCGCGAACAGAGTCGCATCAACGAAACGCAGCGGGCCTTGAATTCTTACTCACGAAACTCCGTCTATCAATCTCAAGCCACAAAGGATACTGATGATCGCTTGCTGTTCCTGTAAAGGGAGCAGGCCATTTAACAACTGTCTAAAGTGCGTAGACCAACAATGACCTCTTCCGATTTCGCTACTTTTTAAATTTAGATTTATAAACTGAAATTGTAGGTGGACGCTTGTGAACCAGCTTTCTAAAACGCCTACTACTATATTAAACGATACAGACATACAGCCCACCACTTGGATGAAGGCACAATTTTTGACAGGCAATTCTCTGTGCCGGTACGCTACGGTCAGCAAAGTGGCCGGTAAAGTTTTTCCAGAATAACTTGTTCCCTAATGATCGGGTAGGAGAGCGGAAGGGAAGTCAATAAGCCAATCAAAAGTAACAATCACCTTTGTTTCATTCATAATGGTATAATCAAACATGATTGCTGTCCTTGCAACACGGCCACGAATTAATAAAATGACGCAAACTGTAGTGCCGAGGGAAGGGAAACGTTGCCATGCCAATGTGGTCATTAATTTTCCATACCATGTTGCGAAAGTAGCATGGTATGGAAAATTCAAGCAACTAGCATTGCTGGCGTTCAGAGGGAACTGCCTAGCAGCTGGTTCTCCAAGGAGCCGTTGGCCATACTATCACCAAGCATGGATTAGGCTCAGCTATTTCCAAATGGGCAAGATCTTCCACTAGGCTTGTGACCACGTCGGGGTACTTCTTTTGAGACATTCGACCGTCATGGTCGAAAGTTATTTGCGGAAACCATCCATCGGACAACCGGAAGGACGAGAACTATAGGTGATGACGTGGACTGGCTTATTACCTGTCTCTCAGTAGGTAGCGTTCACGACTAACTTCTTCTGTGCCCAGCGCCAGCATGAGCATACGGTAGGAATGAAATCGATCTACTTTGAAGCTAATTAATAATTAATAAAAGCAGCACGGCTCAACAATTCTCATGGAAACACTCTGCGCACTGTGCGTGAAAGACGCTCCGTGAGTCGGTTGTCTTATTCCAAAGTTATCGGTCTCCGTGTGATTAAGAATTAAATGGAATGTCAATTTTGAGTTTCGGAACACTTTCTTTCATCTGGGAAAAGTTACCGATTTAATACGGATAAGCTATTATTCTTCCAGTTTGCATTCATAAGTAAATCTATCATTGAACGTCAATTTTGCCACGCGTTTTGCCGAACTTCCGCCATCCATTTGCTCTGCCATTGAGCACCATTTTGCTAACGAGGCTTCAGCAAAGACCGCAAGTCGAAAGACCGAAAACGGAGGTACGCTCACCTGCACATCTAGGCAAGGGATCATTTTCGCGATTCCACTGCCCAAACGGACGATAATTAATTTGCATAAACATGGGTCTACGCATATTCCAAGTTGCTGGAGAAGCCCTGCGGAGAATGTCACTTATATTCAAACGAACGACTGCTGACTCAAAGCTGCTTGCATGTGGTCACTTAATCTAGTGGTTACATTTTCAAATGAGCAACAAACTTTTGAGTACGCTTTGGATCCTTGGGAATAATGCCTGCCTTGTCGCCAGTGCGTCCCGGTCCCATTTTTAATTGTATAAGTAAACTGAAATCACCACTGGAGGCAGCAAATTCTCAATTTGGAGAGTTGCCTAAGCACACGACAACCATTAGGGCACATCGTGATATTATGTTCCCATGGTGCAGACGCCCGGAGAACCCAGGAAAGTATCGCGCGCATTCAGAAGCGTGCTGCGAGTGCATGCTTGCCCAGCTATCATGGACACTTGACGCCTGAAACCGATTGTGCCAGTGCATCTGGCAAACAGATATCACTTGGAATTCCCTCATCGTGTGCAATAACATTGCTCCAACGGTTGACAAAACCCCACTTCGAATTGCGTATCGACCCCGCCGTGCTCCCGTGCCAACTTCATATAGCCGTACTTCAAAATGCCCACGATTTATGGTGTGTTGGATTCCTTGACATTGCAACAGGTTAGGGAAATGTTTGATTGGCTTCCATGACAACTGAACAGCATTTGTTTTAAACAAACCGAGATAAGAAGTGCTGTTTTCACGCTGGCTTCCTCGGAGGTAGGTTGGCTTGAAAATTAACTACTGTTAATCATAGCAGCTTAACTTACGGTTTTTCTAAAAATTGCTGCCAAGAGCTGTATTCGATTTCTGGTCTATCAACTAGCCTGGTCGATGAGATGATGGAAGCTTGTCATTTGACTGATTGCTTCCTAAAGACGAAGACATCTCCACTGGCAACGTGGAGTCACCGAAAAGAGTCGGATCGTGACATTCTGTTTTCGTTTTCCATCACGTTGACGTGACGCTGCGCTGCTTCGCCCTTCTTTATCTTATTAGCGGTTGGTGCATTTAACTTTACGTTCCCATTGCCTCGCTCCACCCGTTCCAAGGTCTCGGAGCTTCGAAGCCCCGGAAAAGTCGCTAACGATTAGCTAAACAATGTAAGTGACTTGACGGCGATCCGTTGGGCATCCGCTTCAAGAAATAGGCCATTCCGTTTGCGTAGGATGGAAATAAAGCTAATTTTTCCAATCGGCCAACAGGGACATTTTCGATCATCAGTTTTGGGCGAATTACTTAAGGAAAAAAGCTTCAGTGTTTCATGCCGTAATGTTTTCTTGACAGTAAGCCAGCTCTCTCCATGGTCCCATTATTCAGGACAGTTCAACTTGCAAGACTGCGCGAGGCCTCCTTGTAATCCAATTAAACAATGCGAAATTACGCAGCGATTCATTTGCTAAGATAGACAAATGCAGTTACATTCTTCCTTGCATATGGGATGTTCAATGAATTCCGGGCACGGGATGAACGGGAATGCACTTTTATGCCTTCTTGAAATAATTTACCCCTTTCCAGCGGAATGAAGTTACCAGCAAGCAGAGGAGACAAATATTGAATTAAAACGCCTACTTCTTGCCAGCGCATCCAAGTAGCGGTCAGCAATGGCCAAGTATATGGAACGCTATAATTACAACGTGGCAAAGCCTATGGCGGTGAGTTGTCGCAACGTTTCATATTCATTCACCAAGGTGTAGCAGAGTGACGTTGGGTACTCTAATTGACTCATTCACAAGTTTTTGCGGACCAGCCTCTGCTCTCACCTATTCGCGGAACCATTAGCAACGCGTAATAAGCACTGGTAGTCTCGGGTCGCCTGGAGGCACTTCACGTGGGCATTTCTTGCTTTGGCCAGCAGTCCTTGCGCAATCGAAGCGCAGTTCGCTTTGATTTAGGCGAAAGCCTTTTCGGATCAAATTAAGGCATTATTTTGCTCCACTCCAACTTCAACTGCAACCCAATTTACTTTGCGCAGTGGAACTTCCTTTTGGTATACGGAACCAATAATGCATAGCTGTCACATGCCTGTCAAATTCGCATAGGCGTAGGTGATGGCAGCGAAAACGATCGAATGGTTCGACAGCAGAACGGCGAAATCAATACTTAGAATCACAAGTAGTACAACTTGACACAAGGTGGTCTTGAAGTTCACACGCCGCGATGTTAACGGCAGCGATTCCCCAATCAAAGTCCGTAACTGTACAAGAGCACTTGAAATGTTCAAAATAAATAAGAACAGAACCTCGTGATGTTAGACAGGTGAAGCGAGCATCGGAAGGTTGAGTAGGCGTTACACTGGAATTGCATAAGGGAAAGGGGCCTGAAGATTGACGTTCATCCTCCGCAAGAGAGAGAGAGAGAAAATATATGTCCCGCGGGAATGCTAAATCCTATGATAGTTGTTCTTTCACCAATGTTCTCGCAAGACAAATAGTTTTCACAGGCCTGGGATGTTCAGCTATTCGTCCGATTGGTGAAAACGTACGAGCAATGCTCATTTCAAAACAACTTCAACATTGACGATTACCCTTGGCGCTGTTTGGTGATGCATCAGATTGTCTGGGAGGCGTATGCGCAAAAATCCGAAGTGATCTCATCTGCGGAGGATAATAAGGAGGCAAGAGAGAATGAAAGCTGCTTGTAGGGCTTGATTAGAAATGATTTTCGCTCGAGACCTACTTTAATAGGGTGACTTTCCCAAGTAGCCTCCTTCCTAATACCTCCAACGACACTTCGACCAACAGGTGCGGCCGATGTTCAGGTAGTCCAAACCGTGCATTGCACCCTCCGGAAATCGTCACTTTGGGTTTCCGATTGCATTAGGGCTGATTCGATTTTCGACGCGTAAAAGATCATTCGATTAGTCTGATAGGCTCGTGCCGATCGAACGGCCCGCTCCTCTACACGGATATGACAGCACTGCGGCCCCGTCCGGCCTAATGACCGATCACCAGCGTCAGCCCGTGGCACCCGTCAGGAAGGAAGCGCGTATTTTCCCATTTACTTCGTAGCAATTGTCCAGAGAGTTGCTGACCACCACTCCGGTGCCCCTTTTGCCATTTTGCAACTGCTAGCAATTGAAGAGGGGCTGGAGCTTCGGCTTCCCCGTCAGTTGTGCTTAAGGTTCTTGCCCCCTCTCCCAACTGTATACGGTTGCTGGAAACCCCGGAGCGCACCTGACCTTCCGGCCAGGCACGGCGCCAATCGTCTCCGTACCGAAACGTTAGGGTGCGCTAGAGCCGTTAGCCGCATCTCCTTTGCCGTCAGGAGTGGACTCGCGTGACACGCAAGTATACCTTACGTTAAAGCACAAGATCACGGACGAATTACCCATCTTGAAGTGCGGGATAACTTTTACGCGCCAAAAACACTGCAATTCACCAATTTAGTAATAGCTACGCGAAGGATGAATGGACGGTTGGACCGCCAGGGTTCCTAAATTCCCTGCGCTGCGCTTGGTTCTGCGAGCGGAGCGCGGCCAAGCCAACTTGGAGCTCCGCCGGTTTGTCACTTTGCAAGGTAGATGTTTTCAAAGGACGCACGCCCATTCAGAAGAAAATGCTCTAACGTACGTTTCGCTTTTCTTTGGTTGATGGCATTTTCATTCAGCCGTTCGTGTTGCCTACTGCCCGTCAATAGGAACAAATTGGCCAGCCGGCGAAAAAATACCGCTACCTTATATTTGCCGACCGCTCGTCTCCCTGAGAGGATCCCAATATGCTAACCAACCAATGTCGTTCGTATTAAATGGCGCTGGCTTAAGGTGGGAGCACGGACTCACGCAGGAACTGTTAGTGCGATATTCAATCCGGCCAAGCATGCATGCAAGGCGGCCAGGCTTGGGGAATCCGCTAGGCGATACCTGATGAACAATGCATTGTGGACCTGCGCTGAAATAGGCTACAAAAGATAATATCTATAAACGCGACAGTGGGTAATCGGAAACTTTTGCAAAAGGTATACGATCGATAGGAAGGCAGCCAGCTTTTGACTTCTACCTGCATAGCCACTCGGCTTCCCTCTCTCCGTCCGATGCTGTCTACTTACTACTGAAGGCGGTGGGCGGAAACTGGCAACGAGCAAAGGATATAAAAATAGTCCGGCGGCGGCTCCGCGGAATAGCCGAAGGGCGTCGGCAAACTCGAGCAGGATTCCGGATGGCTCACTTTATTCATTACGCTCCTACCGTTCAAGGGGCTCACATTAGCCGGATACTTTCGTCCGAGGTCGCGCCGTTGAACGACGGGCCGTTAATACTGAGCTTTAAGAGCGTTTGCGTGTAATTGCAGCAGATACGAGATGGGACCAATGGCCGACGAGCGGCACGGCTGCCCTGTAGAGTGAAGGCATGAAACGGCCAGCAGGAATCGCTTGCTACCTTTGTTCAATGATCGCCGCTTCGGGTTGCCCCTTTGGTCGACCGCAGGGTGCGCCGCAGTTCGCCATCGACAATGACGACCGCTGCTCGTCAAAAGGGGACTTGCGCCCTTAACACGTTTGGCGGTATAACTGGCAAACGACGGGCCGGCGATTTTTGTCCCTCAGCTTTACGGCACTGCTCAGCAATCTTCAACGATTCGATCGTGCTAAATGGAGGCGCCGGTTTGCTAAGCAAGAAACGCCTGGCCGTTCTTCGCACACTTAGCCGTCCGAGCGGTTCGGCTGTCGAGGAGACACCCATCGACCACCGGCTGGTCGAAGACACACTGCGCCAAAAGCAGCTTGACCTGGAGTCGCTTCGTCATCGGCTGCCGGACTTCGTGCTAGTTTACGACAAGACCCAGGGAGGCGACCTGAAACGTTGCAGGGACTACTTTGAGCAAAACCTGACCCGCGAGGGTCTGCTGCTCGACTTGGACACGGACGATTCGACCAAGCTTTGCTACGTTAAGGTGTACGCCCCGTTCGCATTGCTCTGCCACAGGGCGCAGAGGTTGCAAATGAAGGTGCCTATGCAGGTCCAGCTGCCCGCCGACCCGCTAAAGCGGTCCAAGAGCGCTGGCCACTGGATGCCCTGGTCGCTGTTCAAGCTGACCAACCTTGAGCAGAAGCTGATCGGCGATCATCCCGTCCAAGTGAGCGCGCCCTTCGTACACAGTCGGCTCGACTTGTACCACTGGACGGACGAGGACTGCTTCTTTACTATCAATCAGCGAATTCGAATGGTGCACGACCTGTTGATAAGAGCTCGCTGCGACCCGGACAACAAGAAGAATCACGGCATGCAATGGCTGCTGAAGACCGGTGCCTACAAGGCAGTTTACCCGCCGCACGACGGCGGCCACGACTACAGGCACCTCGACCCTGCAGATCGAAGGCAGTGGTCGGTGCGCCAGGTGCTAAGGTACACGTGGGCCAACTTCGCCAGCGCTCTGAAGCCGCAGCCGCTGAACCTGGTGCAGTCGTACTTTGGGGAAAAGATAGCCTTCTACTTCGCCTGGCTAGGATACTACACTTGCATGCTTACTATTCCAGGTATAGCCGGGCTGCTCTGCTTCGTCTACACGATGTCCCAGCTGAGCGGCAGCGACCACCTCGAGCAGATATGCTCGCACAACAAGTCGTCCTACGCAACGATAACCATGTGCCCCGTGTGCGTGCCCGAAAATTGCGTACCCTGGACGTTGGAGCAGAGCTGCGACAGCGCCAAGTGGAACTACACCTTCGACAGCAAGGCCAACATAGCGATGACGATCGTGACGCTCGTCTGGGCTTGCCTATTCCTGGAAACTTGGAAGCGCCGCGAGGCAACGCTGGCCTACACGTGGAACGCCTACGACGCGGAGCAGGTCAGCGGGGCGGTCCGACCCGAGTACGAGGCGGAATCCCACCGGGTGACCGAATGCGCAACCTCGGACGCCGAGCAGCCGCACGAATACAGGGTTCCCCTATGCAAGCGAATTAGATGGCGCGTGGGCTCGGCCGCCGGCGTTCTCCTGCTCGTCCTTATGGTCCTGATGGCCATGATCGCCCTCATCGCCATCCGCATCGAAATATACGGTCTGCTGAAGGGCTTTGGCGGCTTTTGGCTTGTCTACCAATTCGAAGTGACCAGCATGGTCATTCACTTGTGCACGTTCGTCGTGGTCATGACGCTGGGCGTTCTGTACGAGCGAAGCGCCCATCGGCTGACCGAGTTCGAGTGCCCGCGCACCGAGACGGCCTACTTGAACAGCTACGTCTGGAAGGTGTTCATCTTTGAGCTGCTGAACAACTTTGGGCCCATATTCTACGCCGCGCTGATTCGTGGGCAGAACTTCTCTCTGCCGAGCGACCAAACCCACCTCAAGGAATTCTGCGATCCCGGCGGTTGCCTTAACGAGCCGGTGCAGGCCATAGCCATCCTACTGCTGGCTCGCCTTTTGATTAGCAATGCGGCCGAACTGGGCTACCCGCTCCTGAAGAAGGTTCTCAAAGGTAAGCGCGGACTGCGCCGCTTCTCCATTTCTTGTTCAACGCACAAAAATAATGCAACGCTTGGGGCGGCAGCACACGGCCGGCGAGCTTGCAGCAGCGCCGTTCAAATTGAGGATTCGAGGCAAAAGTTGAACGCACGCGTTGGGGTGTCGTGCAAAGAGATAAAGTCAAAAGTTGAGCGGCTTAATTTATTCCAAGCTCTGAGGATCAACCTTGTACCCGTATTATCATGGCTCGCCGTTGCGCTGCTGAAAATCCATTAGGAACGATAACGACCAGTGGCGCTACCATTTCGTTTGAGATACTGCTGTCGCGCAAGGCGCCAGGCTTTGATCATTCTCGGCCATAGTGTTCTCGCCAGCGCGTCTAAGCTCGAGCTGGGCCCTAGCGTGGGCAGCCTGGCTGGCGATCAGGCATCGGATTTGTATACTAAAGATTATATCCATTGCCAACACGCGACGCCAGTACCCGTTTGGCGAAGTACGTTTGTCAGCAGCGACTGGTGCAGGAATGGGGTTCCGTCATTTAGGATGCTCAATGGCACCTCACTGCGAAGCTTCAGGTCGCTAAAGCTCTGCCGAAGGAAACCATTTGCCCCGTTTTGTTCCCGCGCCGCTCGTCGCTATACTGCAACGCACTCGTTGAACAAGGTCGTTTTGACCCCCTCCCCCCTTCCCAGCGTACTCCGAGGGTTTCTTGAAGCACGCGTCACCTCCTGGTCTGCACATCTGCCGACCATAGGAAGCGCTTTCTAAAGAAACGGCCAGCGGAACACGTGCGCGCTATAAGGCTCACTTCAGCAGTAGACAGAGAGCGAACAGCATCAACAAAGCGAATTGGACTTTTTCCGGACATGCTTAAAGCATGTATTATACTTTGAATGACAGACATTTTGAAAGCGGCGCGTCCAGGTGGGGATGCCTGTTGATCGCCGCGTCTCCCTGCTTGCCGTTGATGGGATTTCCAGCATTCCGAATGCTCTCAGAAATGGTCTCCCCGAATTCGATTGCACCGCACCGTCGTTCCGCCTATCTGAGGTAGACTGGCGCGCAAACCCTTGCGGGGCCGTCAACGCACTTTAAGGGCTCGTAATGGAACGTTATTAACTTAGTCTATTGGTCGAGCTTCCGCACGGCGTACGTAAGGTTGGTACGATTTATCATTGATGAATTCGCAGACAAGATGATCGGCCCTTGCATGCTGCCGGAAACGCGAATAACCGGAATAGAATGCGGAGCAATAACGGGACTTCATTAAGGCATAATGGTCAGCGAATATTCAAATGATATTAGCTCCGAGAGAAATTAGCAGACCGCCGTGTCCGACCGCGTCATCCGGCTAAGCATGTCACATAAAAGCGATGCTGCAGTAGCACCCCAGCGGTCCGCAAAGTCGCTCCGATTAGCGAGTAGATGTTTTGTAAGTTTGTTCAACTGGCCTCATCGTGGGCAATCAATCGCCATTCAATTTTACGACTGTTGCTCGAACGAAATTCCGGAAGCAAAGTATTCAAGGTTGCCATCGACGGTAAGGTCCGCTGGTTGCCTCACGAAAAATGCGAAGCAAACCAACGAGCGAGCAGTTTTATCAATGCAACGTTCCCGCGTTGGGAAAGGTCGTTGGACCCTTCGGAGCCATCTTGCTCCGTCCGCACGCTGAGGACGGAGTGCTCATGCGCAACGGGAAAAATCCGAGACCTCTCCCGTTGCGGATGCATTGCAAAGTTGCCCGCTAGTCCACTTTGTACACTTGGTGAGGCAAATAAGCAGGTTTGACCTTTGCCGGAAACGCCAAATCCAAGAAGGGAGCCAGTCGTGAACCATCCGATTTCCGGAAGCAAAGTGACCAAGCCATCACTGCGGTACGCGCAAGGCTCGCTGGCGATTGAAAACCGCCGGATGTTCCGCAAATTCTCTCCAAACTTGGAACTTCACTTTCGAAACCTACATACAGGGATACATTTGAAACTGCCCAGCTCAGCAGCAGTTCAACGCCGACCGAGCAATACGCGCAGTGTCTTTCGGCAAAGGTAGTTCAAAGCTAAGCAAATCATCCGCTTGCACGAGGAAGTAACGAAAATCGACGTTGCCAATGCTTCGGTCAGGCATATGCCTGATTGCGAACTGCTTGAACTCGTCAGGATCATTGTACCCGCGTGATGCATCCACTTGATCACGTTGCCGTTTCTTATTTACGGCGCGCTGGAGGCGTCCAAATGCCCTTCGGGAAAAAGTCGTCTGTTGACGCGAAAACTTCGCATGTATGGAAAAAGCTGGTTAAACGATATGGCGTAGCAATTTGGAACTTAATGACATCACTGATGGTTACAGACCGGTCATGCAGACGAAGAACTCGGCGAAACGGAGCTTTGCCTAAAGAAAGAAGCTGATGCGCGCAAAATGCCAGTGGTCGCCAAGTGTGAATTAATTTCCGAATAGCGGATACACTCCTCGATTGGTCACTGGGAAACAACAACTACCATTACACTCAAGAAGAATGCCGCTGGCGAATTTATTACGTCCGAAAGCTTTAGGTGCATAAGCGCCCGGCTAAGCGTTACCAACTATTAAGGATTCCAGTTCGATTGGAAGTAGGAGCGGCAATCCTTTCGCCAGCATTGGGGCGAGAATTAGTTCAGGCGGCAGATTAGCATTAACTATGGGTGCTGAGGAAAATGAACTTCCGATCTGAGCCGGAGCCGCCAAGCACGCTTCTGTAGAAGCAATTGAAGTTTGCGCAACTGGAAAAGTTTTGGCTTCCCGGCGCAAAAGTGAAAACTCGCCGTGTAGATTAACCAACACAGCGGAAAGCATCGTACGGGAAAAGCTCAACTGTTTTCGCACGGCAAGGCAAGGACGCTTGAATGGTCGCCAAAGTAACCAACGCTACTTCCTCCATTAGGCGCGACTACTGCGCACGGAAGCTTATTTGGCGCTGTAACTACGGACTGCTATTTCCTTCCTTGTGCATACTGTATCTTTTCGAAAGTTCTCTCGCGCAAAAAGCTGCACATTTTGATGATGGTACGATACTCTGAAGATTCAATCTCCGGTGGGGCTTTCCTTGGGCACGAAGGGCGGCAGAAACGCGGGGATAGAAATGGAATTTACGCTTGAAGGGCAGCAACCTGATTATGCGCATTCACTCTTACGGTCCTGAATGACGTCCTTCACTACGTCATTAGTTACCATTCACTGCCTTCCCTGCGCGCTCCTTAACCTGTGACCTGACGGCAGCCAAAGCAGCTTGATTAGATAACGAAAATGGAATAGGCTGCAGGTGAACGTTGAGCCTTGCAGATTATACAATGGGACGCAAGCAACTGCCCATCATATTCCACTCCATCTGTTGAGCCGACCTCGGGGAAGCCCAAGATTCATTCCAACGACTTGTCAATTCAAGAACGATTTCTCAATAGGTTCGGAATAGCACAAACGAATTGTATGAAATATGACGATGTCAACGGATGATGGAAGTGAAAGGCACTACAAAGTAACGAATTGCGACTTTCATTTGGTTTGATTTCGTCGCAAAGCGTATAGGGCGCATTCCTAGTCTTTCATTGGGAAGCGTTTTGCCGCTCCTTAAGCTACGACCTTTCGAAAGACGCCGTGCCGCTTGTTACATTTATTTGCCACGGGACCTTTTCTTGACCCAATCAATCATTGCACTGAATAACCAGCGACAATAGCATATTAACATAAATTAAGCAACCGATCCCTTGAGGTAAATTTCAACGAAACGTTTTTCCATTGATGTTGAAAAATGAACGTCCATTTACTTCGCATAACCTTTGGCATAAGTTGTGCTTACAGGCACAGAACCTACTAGGTGAGAGAAGTTCCATTTAGCACCAGTTTTCGCTTTGCTGGACATTGCCTCAAATGAAGTAGAGCCGAGTGATGCTTTAATGAAACTATTCCTATTGGTCTCTTTGCTAGTGCCCTACAAATCGAACATTTGCAGACAGAAATGAGAGAGCCATTTTCGCTGCTCCGTAACTTTGTGAAGTAACTTATTCCATTGTCAGCGTTTACCTGAACAGCTATGGATACACGCACAGTGCGCGCGCATTGCACACAGCAGTCCCAAGGAAAAGCAAATTGCGCATCACTACTCGAAAAAACCGCATGACTCCTTGGCAACGTGCCTCGCGGTTACCTTTACGCGGAAATGGGCTCGTTGATCTTCGCGTACACGCGCGGTAACTAAAGGTCTATAAAAATTAAACGTAAAAGTTTTTGCTCGCAATGGGCAAATACACCGACTAAGATCAATACTGCCTGGTGTTCAGTGACATAGTGAAGGGCAAATCAGACATATGTTTCGCGTGAAAAACATGACGTCGCCAACGAGACGAATACTCCAACACCAACAGCACGGTGATCATATTTCGTGTGCGCGCAGTTAGTTCTTTCCCCGCTTAGTCTTGTCAGTAAACGTTTTACGCAGAAATGATTCAAACAGTATGCGCTATCGTTAACTAGAAATTGGCGCTTCACTTGCCGTATGTTGGAAAACCCAACATAAGGCTGATTTGCTTTTTCGGAATTTGAAAAATCTTCTGCTCATTTTGTAGACATTGCGACGTACACTTTTGGATAGGGACGCTTTGCTCAAAATTTGAATGGGCAACACGCAGTGACTAACGGCTGAACGAAGAACTTGTTAGGGTGCATTCGCGTTTACGGTCAGCGAACGGACTATCCAATGTGCTTTGAAAATCTAAGAAATAATTAACGTTTCGCCTTCAGTTGTCTTACAATTACTTGGGTAGTAGTTTTCGTGAAAAGAATGCTAAACTGAAACCATCCATATTGGGCATTTGTTATTGATCGTTGGCTAGGCTTACGTTCATCCCTGCGGATCGAATTGTTTAGAAGAAACTGTCTGCCACAACTTGTTTTTCCATTTCCCGCTTTTCAGCGGAACTTCCCTCCCCACGATTCAAACGAGATGGATCAGTTTTTCAAGGGCGAATAGCTTTACTCGATCGCATACGAGTGTCTTCAAGTTCCATCGACTAAACAGTTAAGCGGAATACGTTGCATTCCACGGCACTTCTTACTGGCACGAGGCACATGTCTGTACACCCACTGGCATTTTGCTTTGCGCTATGTCGCGTCGAAAACTTAATAACCGAACAACTGATACGGAGGAGGGCAAATAGTATTGCTAGTACGCAACGACAAATGACTGTAGATGCTTTACTGCACACATTTCCTGGAAGCAACTATATTCACTGAAAGTAAACGAAACAGCTACTCTCTGACATTCGCGGCCACAATGAAGCTGAGCGTAGAAAGCAAACTCTGGATGCCCAAGCATTTTTCCTTTAGTCCTTTTGGAGCAGCATATCAATTTGAAGGCACCGTGCCGTCGTAGATATTTAAAAAACGGAAAACCAAAATTCAGCAGTTCACTCAAACTTTTTCCAATCCGCCATTATTGCTATGGATGTTGTCATTTCGGAAGTTTTGCATTAGTTTCTCCATCTTAATAGCCTGATGACGTCATGCTTCAAAGTTACATTACCTACATTGTCGACTACTCCGAAATGCATGGGTTCTTTGTGGCAAATATTCAATTGTCCAGTTGTGAACTCGCGGTAACGCTACTAAACCCCCATGTTGGATGAAACTTAATAATCTTGCATTCAACAGACAAACAAACAAACAGAACTACCATTATAATAGAGATCCAACAGCATTAGAATAACCCGTGGATATAGTGACAATCCAAAAATAAGTGGCTTTCACGCGCAACAGAGTTGCGCGCCAATACAACGATAAGCAAACCTATTCATCTTGTGGAATTTCGTCCCTCGTTTTCTTGTTCCGCAGTGTACCCGCTGATGATCAAACGTAGCTTTTTGTTATTTACAAAAATACCTTTTAAGAATTGCAAGCAATTGAATATTATAGTATGCGTGCTACAAACCGACATACAGGCTTAAAGAAGCGCACACCTAACAGTGTCAACCGGGGAATGTTTTGTCCCATCCCAGTCCCAGTTTCTTCTGAATGTTACCTGCTGGCCGTAACTGGTGATTGGCAAGTTCTCCAAAAATGGTCGCCTTCAGAAGCCCGAAAATCAATATCCTGAACGTAGAAAACCCCGAAAACTGTTTTCAATCAAAATGAAGAAAAATGGTATGTAAGGTCTAGTATTTGCAATTGCAGAAGGGGAGTTATGGTCTTCATGCCGCTGCTGCTGATTTCGTTCAAGCATCGTGATCCTGAGTAGAGTTATGGCGTCTTAAGAAATTTTATCCAGCTGTCCAAGAAGGTACTCTTAGGCCTAATACAAATGCATTTTTCCATGATTGGTAATTGTTTGCACCCCTCTTTATAACTGCAATCCTGTATAACAGCCGTTCTCATCGTAGGGACTAGGCTGCTGAAAGAGTCTAGCACACCTCAGGGAAGAGTGCAAAAGAGCCACAAATCTTGGGGGCCCTGGTGATTATTTGGCACATAAACTATCCTATTACAACTACGTACATAATCCCCATGCCCTAAATTAGAATTTAATCATATTTGGATATGTATTACTTTCTGGAGTCTACAACAACTCTTCAGCGTTCTACACCTGCAGAAATGAGAGATATACCTATATAACAAAGCGGTCATAGACGCGAATATTGACGTGACATCAGAAATTCGCCGTGAAACGTGTCAGCGATTACCACTAGCCTACAAGAACGGCTCTTCAGCATTCCAAGACCGTCTGGTAACGGAAAAGAACTCAGGGTGAAATGATTACAAAACCCAAGAAAGAAAGGCAGGAAATAAAACGAAAGAGCGCCACCTTGTTGCCAGAATTCGATTTCCCACAATTTCGGCGCTCAGGATTCATATCCGCCAGGTTTATCAAATTTCTGGATTTTGAACGTTCAGGGTTTTGATTTTCGGCTTGTGATAGTGACCACTTCAAAAATTACCCAACATTGGTGTCGTCAAAGAGGAACGTCACCGGAGCAAGCGATCTCCGAACCCTGTTTCATTTAATCGCTAATTTACTTAAACGACTTTTCAAAATCAGTTTGATTCGCCAACGTTGGCTCACCAAACCAAACTCTCCGACACTTTGCCAAATACTATCTTCGATTTAAAGGCCACGAGCGCGGCGGCGACTTTCATTTTACCTTCTGCTTGCACACCTTGGAAATCCCAAGAAGTTTCATTTGTAAAAACTTTAGGACGTCGACTTGGAACGTCCGAAGTTAGCCCGGTGGAAGATAGCGGAGGTTCTGGCAGATATCAACCACAATGGAGGAAAGACTTCACCCTCAACGACCTCAGCTTAGATGGAGTGTACACCGAGTATTTAGAAATGATGGTGCAGTTTGGCTACGTGACGCTGTTTGTTTCCCTGTTTCCCTTGGCGCCACTCATCTGCCTTTTGAACAACATCGTCGAGGTGCGGCTGGACGCGATCAACTTTGTACTGTCGTATCGTCGTCCCGTGCCCTACCGTGTCTCAGGAATCGACACGTGGAACACTTGCTTGAGCATAATATTAAAACTTGCAATAGTTTGCAATTCCGCAGTTCTGGCATTTACGAGTGAAACGATACCGCGAGTAATGCATCGAACGCTCTTCAACGACAGCTCCAGCGGTTCGTACCTAAATTTCACTTTGGTACCCTTTAATACGTCTTCGTGGCCTGGATATAAGGAATTATATCCCGACGCCCCGTCCATATGCTATTATCGAGATACGTATCAAAATACGCTTGAATGGCAGACCGTTACGATCGCCAGACTGGCCGTTTTTATAACCCTCGTTATGTTCTTCTACGTGATACACTGGTTCATTCAAACACTGCTTCCAAAACTTCCCTCCGACGTGCGCAATTCGATGCAACAAGCCAATACTATTGCTCGCGAGGCTTTCTACGGGAAGGAACTAGCCGTTGGCGTCGTTGATCATTCCGCCCATGTGAAAGAAGGAGGCGGCACCCAGGAAAAGCCGCCGGATAACGAAATTGGCGCTCCTGCAGCAGCGAGCCGAAGTAATCGCGGCGTGGATATCCTGGACCGAATTACTTTGGCTGCAGATCTCGGCTGAGTATGTGCCTGGCCAGTTGCGGCCCAATTCCAGTGCCTCATTCACAATTTAACAAATGTTCACTTCATCCTTTTATTTTCTTGTAACTCGAAATGATCTGAGTAAAAATGATCATCTTGCTTAAGTCCCGATTGCCGATGCGTTCTTGCCTGAGTTCAATTCCAATGTTCCCGCATTTGAAGTCGTCACAGTAGAGATCGTTCTTCCGTTAAAGCGTACTAAGCATTTGCTTTATTTAATTCGCAACTTTTAGGATAACTTATATCCCGTCTTCCAGAAGACGGGGTATGAGTAACCATAGATTACCAAAGCAAGTGAACAAAGCTATCAAACAAAAAAGCATATCTAATTTCCGTAACGATTACCGAGGCAAAAAATTACCGGGCAACCATGGACTGAAGGTTGATTATTCCACCCGCTGACCTGGGCGCATGACAATTGCATTATTCTGACGTGTAACACTAGCAATGAGTAATCTATTGAGAACTGAATGGAAACTGGAATTAAAATTCAACTGCTCATTACTGTTTGAAATGAAGAAACTGAATCGCTTAAGCATGCGTGAACTTCGAACTTATTACCACTTCATGCCAAAATCGCGGTAATCATGACTGCTTATGCGAATGCATTGGGAACTTGCTAAACAACAGAGCAGCGTCCCAATTCAGATTTTACCGTGTGAAAACGGAATGTGGGTGCTACCCTGCTGCAATTAAACCATAAGCTCATGCATACAAGCCGCGTCAGCCAACTTCACGCAAAATATAGATTTTGTCATATGCCGTTCGTGAACGCCAGGTCAGCAAAGGAATCGAACTGACTGAGTAGAAGGGGCTAAGGGTCAGCCAATTCACTTCGAAGGAGGAGAACAAGCCGAAAGGTCCAATCACGTCCTAATGGAACACCAAGCAGCCAGGTCGTTAAGTTTCCCAAGATGCCAAATAGACATTAGCGCGAAACGAAGCAAGATTCAACAACGTCTACGGCTGTACAATGAAAATGAACCAGTATCACGTGCTTCCTTTAGGTGGGAGCCATAAAATATGCAAAAGCTTCAATGCGCCATCGTATGTGCTGCCACGAGAAATCGATGCCAAGTTCACCACATGCCTTACGCACCCTTAGAAACTCGCTTTTGCATAATTCATGCCGCAAATGGAAAGCCGAAATAAAAGACGTATTGCCAGATGGAATGATTAGATCGAAGAGGTGTCGTAATGAACAGTGGTATCACTGAGGGTACCATTACAACTAGGCAGCAAAGCTCAAGCTGATCGACGCCTCTTCCATGGCACCTCTGGTGTAGAAATTCGCGCTTCGACAGAAGATTTCCCCGCTTGCGACAATCACTACAATTCCTACAAAAAGACAGCTTCTCGTAAGTCCAATTTGCGCATATCCATTTAATTCGTTCGACAATCTTCAGTACAAGACGGCATTGGGACAGAGGCAAAATTTTTGGGGAAATTAAGGTTATAAATAAAGCGCATATGTCACTCTATCGATAAGCTAAGCTGTGCCCGCTTTAGGCGACTCGATCATGCCACTTTCTAACATGAACCACTTCGCTTTGCTTTTAATTATTCTCTCTAGATAGCGACTTTCCAAAGTTGGCCTTTTTTATTTAAATTGCATGAATGAAAAATTACGATCTCCTCGGGAAATTCTTTAGAAGCAATCCTTCACGTTCGACTCACGCCTTTCGCTTGAGTACAGCGTTTTATGTAAATTTTTCCACTCCAGGCAATCACGGCATTTTAGAAAAACGATGAAGTGCGCTTCGTAAGCGCGAAATTTCGCATTCACAAAATCTTTCACTGCTTCCAAACAGCCGCCCGTCATCGCTGGGTGATTCATGAAATTCGAAGAAAGCCCTTCTCCAGTTCCTCGCTTCAACAGATTACACCTAATTACAGATGGGAGCTCACATGTTTATGGCATGGGGATAACACTGACAAACGTAAGGCATTTGAAACTGCTTGGTGATCTGCAGGAAACGACTTGCCAAGAAATAATGATTGAAAATGACGCTCTACATAAGTTATAGATTCTGCATTTTGCGTTTACCGGTCCACTTCTAATAACGAATTGTTCGCTGTCCTTTCCCATGTTGTACTCGAGCTGACGCTCCTAATTTACAATCGAATGAGCTATTAATATTTGCACTGTACCATAATTCAGTAGAGTTGCTGGAAGCAGTGCTCAGGTTAAGAATGGTCCTCGGTTCGCATCCATTTGCATTCTCACGGCAAGAACTTCAGCTGCCGCCAAAAGATGCAAAATCACTTTGACAACTACTATCTGTCCTTAATAGGTAATAGGTGTCCAACACGAGGTTTAGTAGCATTTGTTCAGTTTCTCAGAACATCGTGTGAACATTTTCCAGCTGCGATAACTGCAAGCTTCTGTGGCGCTGAACGATGACGCAGTTACGGGAAAGCTTTGTCATTGTCAAACGCTTGATTAGGTAACAATTAATCATTCTACAGGCAGGTGAATTTATAACATGTACTGTGCAGCAGCACCAACTGGCAGCATTATTAAACACTACTGGGATTTGCAGTCAACGTTGAAGGAATAATTCAGCAGGGCAAGTCAATTGCCGCCGCGGGATACACCGGTTACCGATGTTCAAGGTGACACTTGCAGAGAGACTAGAAGAATCGAGCGGCCTTTGATACACGCAATACTATGGCGTATTTTACTTTCAAATCAAAGTTCGTCCCTTTAACTACTAGCTTATTTATGCATTCGTTTCATTCCGCCATATATCACATTGAAAGATTTGGCCATCCTTCAGAGATAACCAATGGCGAAAAGTGATTCTTTCGACCAATGTAGGAGGTGCAAGGCTCTAGAAATGAGGCCCATCCAAGCCGCTGCGTAGCATATCAAGCCACTTCTAAACCCTGGCTTGAATCACTCACGTTTCTACAAGAAGTTCTACTCTAGCAAGGCAAGCCGTATTTTCATACCGTTATGACTTGACTTTGGTAATAGATGCTAAAGTACTTTACAAATAGGAATAGTTTCATGCGTCAGCCCGGACAGCAGAATCCAAAGTTCATCCTTGCAGTTCCGACATACGAAAACTGCCTACCGAACGCATAAGGTAAACATTGCAATTAGCAATTCGCGGTACTACTCGTTAGGGTGCTTGACAGAATGTCAGGCAAGTTTGGGGCCATCATTAGGTCTGCTTAGTTGTGGAAAATCAGGGATCGAAGTTATGTAATTGCAGGCATTACCAGTTGGCAGAGCGAGTTCAGCAGTTGTGGCAATCAAGTCACCGCCTGGTGGGAAAGTTGATATACGTAACAATTTGCATGGTAGTTGTCTTGCCAAGCCGCGTTGAAAAGCAAGCTTGTTGCCCCTAGATTTGACTCAAGAAAGCAGTTGTCGCCTGTCGATCTCCGCTGTTGACACATCGGTCTAACAAATGTAGTTATGATCGTCATAAATTCGATACTCATGAAGTTCGAAGGCGAGTTGCGATCAGTTCGCCAATAGGCGATCAATGATCACAAAGCAATTTTGAATGTTATCAATATCCATAGTGAAGATAGGACTGCATTGTTACATCGTCTTCAAGATCGCAGCGAGCAAGTTAATGCAATCTAGTGGCCTTTTCTTCCACTTTAGTAGACCACTTTCCCTCAAATCAGCGACCATTGAAGCGGCATCGGCAAGTTCGTGCTGCTGCAAGGATCAGATCATTTCACAACTCTGACATTAGGACACTTAAAACCTGGCCGAACTTCCTTGCCTGCGTTGACAAGGTAAGATGGATCAATTTTTACGCATTGGACACCATTTCCAAGTAGCGATGAATTAGCACATTACGTGAAACGGCGCTATTTATCATTAGCTATTTTTATGAACACCTATGTAGGAAGTTCGCATTTACCAACACAGGCAACAACGTGGGATGCTGGTTTGGGCAACGATGACAAGCACGATCGCATCTCAAAATTGTATGGAAATGTGAAATGATAAACTAATTTCACCTAGCTTTTTCATAGATACTTTAAGTGGGGATCCTGGTATAGCAACCCTACTTTACGTGAAATAACCGTCATGTGGGTGCTTTCCGGATTTTCACAATACAAAAGTCTAAGTGAGTCAATCCGCAATAAGCGTGATTAACAAGATTTTCAAACGGTGGAGTAGCGGATGCAGCAGTTCATTCAAATATTGCCTTGTGTATTTAAATTAACAAGAGCGGACCAGTTTCTAAGACGCATCAATCACAACATCGATAAGGAGCTATTTTGAATTTCCATTGATTGCCGAGTGCTCGTCTCACTTTGTACGTCTACGTTTATAACCGGTCAGCTGCAAACCTTGCGCTTATGTAGTAAACGTTACGAGTTCGTGGGTGCCTTTCAGAAAATGTCTGAAGGCGAGGCTTGCTGAACTCTTTGTCCAGTTTTAACGCGCCGTATTGCGTTGTCTAAATCGAGCTTTCAGTCAAATTACTTATCTGTTCATCACATATTCAATGAGATTCTATCCAATGATAAATAGGCCGCTCGTCTCATTCATTTTCCAAATGAGCTACGACTTTCCGCGGACTGAACGGTCATAATTCAGCACATACCGCAGACGATATAAATACGTAGGAGAAAAATGCAAGATAAATAGGGCGATAACCTCCCGCTGTGCTCAATAGAAACTGACTTCCGATTGCCCAGCATAGACTTAGCCCTTCAGGTGTTGGTTTCAAATAAAAGCTTTCAACTTACCTTGTTCTTAACTTCTTTCTTCCTTGCACAAAGACGCAAAGGGAAGTGATGTTTAACGGACAATAATTGAATTTGAGATACGTATACAACATTTGCCTACTCCCAGAGAGGTTCCGCACCTAAAAATGCACGTGTCTCTATAGGAAAGAATTAAAACAAAACAACCAACTTATCGTCGATAAAGTGGCGACCTGCCTCTAAAAGCGTGTATCCAACTTAGGCTAATAATACATCATTAAGGATTCCCTATGCATATGCCGCAACATGGAGTTCTTAGCATTAGAAGACTCTTAGAGCAACGTGTTCACAAAATTGTGTAATGCGCTCATCTTTTATGGACAGTATTCCATCCGTCTGTTCCTCAGACATATTTCAGGAGGCATTATGTTTCTGCATCGCGAAAGTGAAACTTGTCCAATGTCATTGCAGCTGAATACGAAATTATTAATAAACTCAGCTGAATATTCTGAAACATCCTCTACTTTGACAAGCTGAGCATTCGTAAAGTGGTCATTGTTCATGGCGTTTTTAAATATCCATTAACACAGATTGGCTATGGTTACTTCAAACCATTATTCGAGAATGAAGTCTTCAGAGCGCGCTTCATCCGCCCTCAGCGTTGGCATGCTACCCATTTAGTGGGATACAAAAACATTACTTTCATTACTGATACATTCATACATTAAACATTTCATTAATGAAAACAATTCACGAAAATTCATAAATCTTTTGACATGGCGCACATGATATAGCGTATCTCCCGTTTCCCAGTCTAGATAACGTATTTCTGCTGCCAGTTCCAAAAAATATTGGTAACAGAAAGTTGCCATGAATGCTGCGAAGCAATTTTGATGTTAATAATATGCCCTTACCTTGAGCACGGCATGTTCAATATGAATTCACTATAGTTTTTGCTCTCATTAAGAGTTTGTCCAGCTGTTGTTTAACATTCGCTGCTCAATTACGGACACCGCTTAGGACAAACACGAAGCACTTCTTCATGGCAAACAAGAATACTATTTTCCTAAGGGTCACACTTGTGCCCACACTGCGATCCAATTTTTCTAAATTGCTGTTTCACGAAAATCCTCATTCTTGTCATCAAAAATGGGAACGCTAATTGCAAGAATTCCAAATGGTTGATCTCTGATTCAACATTTGAAACGCTTGATTACGCAAGGGCGATTGTGAACCTATTGTACTGTTCCTCAGGCTGCAGTGCTTCGGCAACATTTCGATTGCGAACTGCTGCCCACCGTTACTTCTGATGGTTAGCAAAGTTTGCCAAAGGATCGCCGATATACCGCTGGAATACATCAACAAATAGCGAAGTATTCAAATTCTGTAAACGACAATATTTGCAAAAAATGAACAGATTATCAAATTCTTTATTCATTCGTCCAGGGAAAGTTTTCTGCCAACTTAAAACCAAATGGAAGCAGATCGCTCTTTTGGCTCAACAGAACAACGAAGTTATTTCAACGAAACAATGTAGTAATTCTAAGCATCAACAGTCATTAACGTTCTGCGTTTTCGTGAAGATTTCTCCATTCACATATTTCCAAATGAAGCGTAGAATATTGCCAATTACTAAATACAAATTGACATTCTGGGGGATGAAACGCTCGCTTATGGAATGGATGACATGAGGATTACCAACGCTAATGTAGACAAAAAATTTACAAAACTCTGTCGCAATGTGCATAATTGTGTTAATTAATAAAACTTCAGTACAGTACATCTTCTAAGCTGTTGCTAACAATACTCAGACAAAAATTACAAATATGCCTTATGGCCCTGATAACATATGATTTCGACGCTGACGACGAGAGAAGTGGATTCCTGAAAGCTACTATAATACAAGACTTCGTCCAAACGGGCTTATACGTAACAAAAGGGATGAGAACCTTATGGCCTTGTTATTGTCAGCATTTACAAATGGATTGCAATGAAGCTGCGTATTTTACGTTTGGATTTATCAAGTTAATAAGCATTTCAAACATCATTTGACGCTCTACGATAAAGATTTGTAAACCAAACGAATTCTCAGATTAATAAGTTGCGCTGATCCAGCACAGTTTCACAGAAAACAGCCCTACAGGGAAGTTGGGGAGAATTACATAATTTAGCTGAAAATCAGCGGCAATGCGACAACGGATAGCTTTCATTTCCAGACGCATAAACGATGCGTACGTTGCAGGTTAGCGACAAGGAATTGAAACAGTGGCTCATTCAAATGGAAACTATCCACATTCGAGGCAATGAGAGCTGATGGAAGCGATGCGCTGGCTTCGCACCTTTATTTTGTTGATGAACAGTTGCCTAGTCATCGCTCTGAAATGCAACATCTGCGCAATCAGGGAAGGCATCGACCAGTCGGTGACCAATGACAACTTGAGAATAGTTACGGACCTACGGCGGCCATACTGCGCCGGTGGACACGAGGAAATCGAATGCAACGCTTACCAGGACGCCTGCATCAAGATGGTTATATACTTGCTAGATGATGGGAGGTACTGGCTAGCCAAAGGGTGCACGACTAGAATGCCATTTGTGCCTGCCGGCTGTCATCAAGCCAAGACAGAAACCCAAGAAATGGGAATGGACAGCATGCACCGGCCGGGATTGTTTCGACCATTTAGTGGCACCGCGATGCAGGATGTCTGCATCTGCGAAACAAACAACTGCAACGCATCTTTTGTGCCTGCAATAAGCGTTCTAAAAATTTTCCTGCCAATGGCATTGTTGTACGTGTTGCACTATTGAGACAGCTCATTTTAGTTCTACATTAAATATAACTGTCGCTTTACAGCATGACAACAGCGGGTGCTCCGATCTCCAAAAGAGAGGCACAAGGCGGAACATAGCCAATGGAAATGCCAAAGCAATTCTGAGCCAGCAAGAAAATTTTCCAGGATTTCTGATCTTTCCATTTACGTCATCAGAGGTTTGCGCACGACAATTAGACTCAACGAGCAACTAAATGTTAGGAAATCGTCCATCACTGTCTATCTACGCAACTGGTCCTACGCAACTGTAGGTGTTCGCAATGCACTGGCGATAAACTTCACTTCACTCAAGAGAAGGAAGATCAAGGAAGAATGCCAGACGTGCTTCCGTATTTCCCTAATAAACACTTCAACTAGGCAATGCTTCAAAGACACACTAACGAGATAATTAACAGCCAAATCCTGCACTACGTAATACAGTGGAACCTCCAAAGTTGACCACCTCTATATGTTGACCACCATCTATATGCTAACCGCACTTTTTTGGTTTGTTGGCCCGCCATTATGAAGCATAGGAGAGCTACCACTATATGTTGACCATCTCCGTATGTTTTACGTTGACCACCATAGCTGAAACACTGCCTATCAATTCCTACATGTCTTGACCTCCTTAATTTGACCAGCAAAATGCCGTGAACATTACAAACTGAAGTTTACTTGTGTTATCGGTATGCGCGTATGTATCATGACTGCTTCTGCCATGGCAGCGTGCATCTGTTGCGAAAGTTCGCATTTGTACTCCCTTTACAGATTGGCAGAAGCAGCACTTGCCCTTTTGCTAATTCACGAGCGCTTGCCTGATTTAGAAGAATAAAGCGATAGCGATACCGAAGTCGAAAAGACTAACACTAACAGCCGACGACGTTCGCCATTCATTACATCAGCTGAAGTTATTTGCTGCTGAAAAGTGCACCGATATGTTTAATGCAATAGTCAACGCTGACTTTGCTTTCACCACTTCTATCTGCAGCAAGAAAGCGAAGCAGACAACGATACTCTTTCCTTACAGGTGCAACGATTGGGCCATAAAATGCACTGATTGTTATGCTCTTTTACCACTGTTTTATTTTGATTGTCTTAATACTAATTCAGTTTTTATTCTTTTACTTTCGTACTGTTTCTTCATATAGATTACTACATTCCTTCTTCAGTAAAGTGCTTGGAAGGAGTTAGGACGTGTTTACGACTGAATTTAAGGGGTACCTCTGTAAGTTGACCATTACTATATGCTGACCAATTTTTTACCGCTCTTGAGTGGTCAACTTATAGAGGTTCCACTGAACTTGCCTATCAATTACGCAACAACTCAGTACGGCGCTTCATTAACGTTTGCCGAGGTTTCCATAAATGCGTGACGCGTAGTCACTAACTCCAATGAATGTGATTGTTGTTGCATGAATAAGAAAAACAATAGGCATTCACAAATATCATTTATGCACGTTCTTAATATTTATGTTTACTCTGCAATTAGAACACTTCCCCTTCTTTTATCCACTAAGAAGGTTGCACGGAGGTAGGTATTTGTATTTGCATAGGCATCTTCAACGTTCGTCTTGTACGTTAGTGGAGATCACACAGTATGCAGTCAACTGTTCATCCTAATTTTAAAAAGCGTCCCGCACGTTGGCAGGTAATGCATGAACAAGTTTGGCTTCCCTCAAACGTACGTGCAATCGTTTCCTGCGAAGCAATAATGTCAACATTCTACACCAAAGTTTCAACAGTCAGCTATACTCGCAATGGTGTGTTGGTTAAAAAACAAACTTTAGTCAACTTCACGATGACATAACTCGTTTCATAAAACTGCCCCGTTCACATAAAAATTTGACTGCGACAACGTAACTAGAAGTTAAGAAAGCGAAGTGATAGAAAAAGGACGGCGAGAAATCGTAACCGACAAGTTGCGCGAAAGTGTCACGAAAGTCACGTAATAATACAGTAACCCAGCTCATCATGAATTGATCACTGAACCACGATTTCTGTTCATTCCCAAATCATCGGCAGAACATGGTTGGACTACAACGGCAAGCATCCCGAGTTACCTGTACACAATGAGCGCATATACCTTACCCACCAAGACCCTCCCTTAAAATGCATACTGGTGAAACGCTTTCGAAACCTAAGTCCCTAAATGCTGCGGGAGTATTTTTTGAACTAAACCGCATCGGGATTACTAAAACAAGAAAACATTTTAATAGTATCCACAGAATTTCTTTCTATGAACGGTTTGTTCCCGTTGACTATCAGCAGTGCCCGCAGTTGAGGAACGAACGGAATGCTGATAAGCGAATGGAAAGTTACTGCGTTAAACGAAATTACCGATCGTAGGCTGCGTGACAACTAGAGCACCTAGAGCGAGCAACTGTTCTTAATTTCAGCGTAGCAAACAATATTCAACCATCGCAGATTCGAAAAACGTAAATAACGTAATTTTGCATAAAGAATACGCGAAATATCAAACTACCTTCCCAAAAGAGTGCTTCCGTCAAAGCTGCTCCTTCAAGCAGCCAGCATCTAAACCCCGCTGAGTGGCAGCAGAATTTTTCCAGCATCACGCAGTGTTGAGCATAATTCAATTAGCGACCATGGTTATTCACCATCAAGTAGAAAGTGTGCTCACCATCAATATCATTAAGTCATTTTCTCATGAGCCCGGCCGCAATTTACAGTATACATCTCTCCTGCGCATCCTATAATAAACAACGTGAATGAATGATTTATATTAGCCTTAAAGTTACGTATCGCGCGGCTAAACCATTTAAGAAATGCAGTGGATGTTAACTCGTTTTTCATAGACGTATCATTGACTTTTGCCTTTTGCATCGGTTTGCTCGTTTGGTAACGAACGATCTGTAGCTACGGGTGAATTAACGAGTACTGGTAAGAGCAAAAATGTGCGTTTATTTTAGTTGATTATAGTGTAGCAGACCTCACTAACCACTCTTTACTCCGAATACTGTCAGTATATCATAAGCAGGTTGTTACACTACTGTACAAAGCGCGATTATCAGGTAACATTAGAATTGAGGGACCACTACAATAGTTTCCGACGTAGACTTGTTACGCTGCGTAAAACCGCATTGCCCAAAATACAGCTGTGCAATTTTTGCTATGAATTCCGTTCCTTACTGCTATGATCTAAACTTTGACAGCCTCAGCATCAGAAGTTTCCGCTTGTGCGCTGTCATTTTAAGATGACTGCTTGATAATGAGAAGTTCGATGACGGCTACTGAACGTCAAAGTGCAATGCTTTACCGAAGTGTTGCATCATCGTACAAACGTATCAACAGGAACACGTCACCGAAAGGGACATGTTATTTGCTAAGTGTCCCGTCGTGTTCGCGCTCCGTTACCAGCTTCCCCTTTATTCCAGTTGGCTGTTTAGCAAACACCTTGCTGAAGAAGCGTTATTCCTTCCTGCGCTATTCCAGAGCCATCTGCCTTTCCCACTCGGACTGATTGCACCCACCTGACAAGCGGCAACCTTTCCCGTACAACGGACCTAACGCAATGGAATGCGAGGAACGAGAGGAACCTCGATGGATGCATGTGTGTATGTACCTTTAATCATGGACATTGACATTCAATAAATGGCTGCAGTAGGCCGAGATTTTGTGATGAAATTATAACATTTCGTTTCAAAAAATCTCCATTGAATAATTGACTTCTCAATGGCGATTAAAATGCTAACTTCCCTTCAGCGGATGTACGTCAATGTTCGTGGAAGTGGAAATCAGTGTCATTCAAAGTTACACTTTGTCAATTTCAGAAGCTTGCGTTCCTTGACCATAGAGGAATGTTAGGCTGTTAGGAAATCAAGGAGATTCCTAACAGGCAATAAATTCGCGCGTTCGGTGGCGATCACTTTTGCCAACAGGCGGTTGCCGTCTTATTTAACAATTTTAACGAAGGTACAACTATTTAAACTCGGCAACGAAGCTCATTGAGCCCATCGCAAGGGACGCTGCCTGCAAGTTCGCAAATCCCAAGATGCGCACCGTTAAGGACACCAAGTAGGAAGTTAACTTTCAACTCCGGCTGGGAGAAAGTTAAATCTCGAATTAGCGTTTTGTTAGAGTTCGGCAATTTTCACTTACATCCCGAAATCCCAATGAGGGTTGCTATGCTTGCGAACACTGCAGTGAGCAATGGGAAATCACATTGGCATTTTGCAGTTTTAGGGCTAAGTCATAAAACAGCTCTACATTTTGCGAATGCAAATCCACCGGACTTCTCCTGCGTGGGAGAAATGTATTACGATTTTCAGGATTTCTCTATAGGCCAGGTAACCTGATTGTTACAGAGGGAATTGGCAGTCGCCCTCGTTTGTTTACACCTTGGCCTACGTTGCTTGAATTGTTTTTTCTTCGTGTATACCATGCAGGAGTTGATAATCAGAAAAGCTCTGCTGTGAATGCGAGTTCATAGAATATGATCATCTGTGCGCCCTACTTTTGGTCTGTTTATTGCATGGTGATTGTCCAATGGCGTAGATGACAAGCAACTTTTGCTCATCACTAATCTCAATTGTAGCGCTGCGGATTTGATGCAGTGAAGCGTTGCTAATAAGATGCGGCCAATTTAGGTGTTTGTTCGTTTGCAGCTGCTAGATTGGGAACGTTGAGACGGTTGGGGAAACTGAGCCTAAGGTTTATGTTACTAGAAGATAACTTGCCGTTTGAACTGTCCCGCGAGCATACGTGTTGAAGCATTTGGTTGCATTCTTGCCATTGCGATTTGCGAAAGATTACGGTAAGTGATAGTTGTAAATATGCTTCGCATTCTATGCACATTCATCGGCGTTGTTACTTTGTGGGCATAGTTTATTATATTGAAGTTCAGGTACGATATTTCCCCATTGGAGTTTTTTCTTATTGTCTAAAATAAAACCGAACAATACGCCCTACCAACGGATGAATGGGCACTTATAAGGAAAATACGGATCGCCAATGTAACCTCGAAGCTTTCGGGACTGCCTTGTTCCGTCCTCAGCGAGTTGGGAATGGTAGGTTTAATCCATGGTGGGGGTATTAATAGGCCTAGGAACGGGTTCAGATAGTATGGTGCAACGTCTGCTTTTACTGATAAGAACATTCCATACCCCGCTGACTTCTGCTCCTTTGTTGCGATGGATGCAGTCGCTATTGCGAATAGATAGTGCTTCTTTAATTTCCCTTAGGTGTAATTGGCTCTCGCGACATAATATTTTAGGTAATAAGTCGAGTGAGCATTGAGAGGAGTGCTCTACGACCGAGGATGCTTTAAGGGCTTCTTCCATGGCCTTTCGTGGGTAGAACGTTTGCGGCCGGTCTCTGCGATCCGTGTAGCCTTCGTTCCGCGTTCTTGTCGGCGCAGCCAGGTGCTCGTGGAACCTGTGACATAGTGTTGCCCGTTTCCCCCATGTAGGAATCGTGACAACCGCACGTACTGTTGTAAACGACCCCAGGTCTTTGCTCTAATGGAACTTTGATCTTATCGTTCCCAGTCAAAGACCTGAGGTTTTGTGAGGGTTTGAAGAAAACCCGGAACTGTTGAATACGGCCCAGTTGTTGTATCTGTTCACCGAACCCAAAGAAATAAGATAAATTGACGACCGGGGTAGTGGTGTCCGGGTTTTCTTTATTTCTCCCTTGTTGCTGTAACCTCCGCCTAATGATAGAGGTGACCAAAAGCTTAGGATAGCCATTCAGTTGGAGAACCGATACGATGTGATTCTGTGCTGAATGTAATAACTTTGGATCACAGATTGAGATGGAAACGTCTGTCATTCCAATGGCTATACCTCTTTTCACCGACGACAGGTGATGAGAGGTAAAATGGAGGTATCTGTCCGAATGGGTGGGCTTGCGATACACATTGGTAGTTAGTCTTCTCCCTTCTTTCGAAACCAACTCGTCAAGGAAAGGGAGTCGGTTGTCGACCTCCATCGTCAGAACGATTTGTCCAGGAAAAATATTATTTAAGTGATTTAACAGCGTTTCCTCTTTACCCGTCTCAAGAACAGCAAAGATGTCATCTACATACCTTTTAAAGAAGACAGGGACTGCAGGCAAGTGAAAGCAGCCTCTTCGAGGTGTTCCATGACCACCTCTGCTATACAATCGATCTAAGTGCTGTACAAAAAATCCGAGTGATTGATGACATCCAAGTCTCAGCCACCTGTCAAAGGTTGAATGACAGACATTAAATACCTACCAAGGTCCGAGGTAATGCTGTGTACGCTGCTGATCACTGGTCTCATAGGAATACCCGGCTTATGCAGTGTTGGGAGACCCTAAAGTTCCGGGCACTTCGAATTACTTATAAAATATAGTCTCCGGCAAATAATTTTCAACCTTTATACTTGAGGGGCGTAAATGCGCTTTATATGAAATGGTTTTCCATTGAAATTTGGGTTCTTCAGGGAGGAAGCATTATTGTTTGAAAGGTTGACTTCCCGTTGGTGTTGTTTGTTCGCGGTGACTATAGTCGAGTGAAAGCAGGCTTCACATGTGGCAGGTTGGCTAGCTTATGAATAAAACTGGAGGATGACAAGTAAGCGAAAGATACGAGTTTACCATTGGTTTCCTAACAGCCTAATTCCGGTAAAACTCGTATCGCTCGCATATTTGTCATCGTCCGTTTTTACCGACGAACTCGCCTGCCTGCCAATGACGAGACTTTCACATGACTGCGGATACCGCGAACAAAAGGACAAGCGGGAAGTCAACCGTTCAAAATCGAACAGTAGTTTTGCATATTTTTATCTGTACAGTCGAATCCTTAATTAAGCCAAGTTGAAAGAAGCCTCAGTTCTCAAGAATTTCCTGCGCAGCTATGAGGGATGGAAGCAAGAAAATTCCATTGTTGAACAAAATGCGTTTATCAAGCATGCATTGTTTAAACAGAGCTACGTATTCGCGAGAGGCGTTGTTTTGAAGGAACAAGTCTTCCAATTGAAGAATTGGGCATTTAATGGGTTCATTGATTCGTGCGGGAAATGATCCCAAAGATTTTAATAGCTGCCATTTTCCGTCGCCCAATGTTTAAGGCTAGATTATTTATCTACCTTCTACTAACCGTCTTGTCTCTCCGTTAATCCTTTGCCTTAGGGCGATTGCCCGCCATTCTGTTCGTTTACGTACTATTGGGAGTTTTCTAGAGCAGACAGGTCTCACATTCGAAGAACTTGCAAAGCTTATCGCTGGTATGGATGATTGATTCCCATATGCATGCTTGAAACTAGAGCGCCGCAACAGTTGTAGCAGATACTTTGACTCACATTGCTATGATGTTCTAAGTGCTGAGATGACGTCCCGAGATTACCTTTCTTAAAGGGTTTCACTTAAGAAGCTAATTGGAAGTTGCGCAATTTTTTGGTCTTCGGATGTCCTAATAAGGCGTGACTAATTCAGCCTTCCTTGCTTGGATTTCTTCCGGCCTTGAAGGTAATGCACTACTGCTTTGGTCGATATCTTGCCGGCAAGAAAAAGTCGTTTGCGCTGTAAAGCGCTGCTTGGTAGCTTCACATCGATTTTTACTATTCAATTTTCATTCGCCTTCGTCGCGCTATCGTTGTTTGCTTGTAATATGCGCATAGTCACGTTTCCGGTACTTTTTAGTCGCACCGGCTGCGTTGGATACAACCATATGGTCTGAAAGTATGAGCATGGGTTTTCGTTCGACCTCCGAAGGTTGCATAGCCGACGAGTCGCCAGCCATCGAAGCAGAGGAGGTAAAAAGGGCGCTTTTCCTGAAAACTTGCCTTCCGTCATTCAACCAGTTGATTTTACCGGTTCGCTCTGCGCTTGCTTTGGCATTCACTTCGCTCCCGTGTTCCACATTTGTTAGTTAATGTTGCGCGAACGTAAGATGCATGGTTTGGATGGAAATTGGGCGAGCGATTGAAACTTCACTGTTGAACAAACAGCGCTGGATACGTTGAACCAATTTTGTTTGAACGTAAGAAAAGTAAGGAACTTTCGTAAGGAATGGGTTCGATCCTCCGCGTAGGGCAACAAAGGCAAATGTTTGGGGCAACGAATGCTGCGGTGAAAGTGTTCAAGGCTTCTTTCTCCTTCAGATAAAGAGGAGAGTAACTCAAAGATTACTCTTTCGTTGAAGTTTCTTTCAGAACGTCTGGGCAGGATTGATCCGCTTCCACCGAATCAGCGAAGCATGTTCGTGGCGGTGTAAGCTGGCGAATTTTCTTGAGTCAGTATTCTGCATTGCAAATTCTAGCTGTTGAATTGTAATGGCGTATTTGTGACATTCTGGAGCTGTAGATAAAATGAGAAAGTAGTATTTCGCATCGTTGCGTGTTCGCACTCTGGTGACGGTATACGTTCGTTCGATGCACGCATGACCAACACTACTGGGTGCGGACCCGCCTATTAATTGGACATTCGTTTTTCAGCTGCAGATGGCAACTTGCATTCAACAAGAATACGCCCTTAGCTTCAAATAAACTAGTATTTGAAGCCAAGGGTGAAAGTAACATTTGCTTGCGAATTCGGGCGGCATGCCTTAGTGATCAGCAGAAGCAAGCTGCCTCGCCACCTTTTGTTTTCTTATGTTCTTCCCGTTCAGGATGTTTGTTTTTCTTAAGTAAAGATGGGCGCTTTTCCCTTCATTACTAATGTACTTGACGTGCACCGTAGTATTTCTGCACTTGTTTCTGCAAGCGTAATTTTGCTGGTTTAGTTCAAGTTCGAAATAGTGTAGTAGCATTTATGTTCAGCGCACTTTCGTTCATCGTTCCAGTGTACTTTTAATCGATTCCGTATTTTCTTCACGAAACACTGGGCGATGATGCGCAATTTTGAAGGAAACTTCGTATTGGCATTTACATTGTGCTTTGCGTTACTGTTTGTAATTGTTTGCTAACAGAGGTGGAAAATGTTCGCGTTAGTGATCGAATTGACTTAATTGAAAATGTTCGTTGAGTGAATGACAACTGGGCAATGTACGCCGTAATATTTTGACATAGCTGCATGTAGAGCTCTCTTTGCATGCATTTAGTTTGCATACTGATACTTTGTTGTGTTACAGAAATAGAAAACTGCAGAGTATTGGGTGTTGTTAACAGTAAGGACGCAACGTCATGTTCAATAACTGTAAACGTTAGTCCAGTTGAGAATGTAATATTCCAAACTGATAATTATTTCCTAGTTTGTGTAATTATTCCAAGCCATATGATAGCTATTCGAATGAGGAACCGTACACTTCTTTCGAGTGAACCTTCCCGCTCCTCTTTAATTCCTTTCTCGCCAAGTTTTGCGCCGAAATGCCGTTCTGGGAACAACGTGTTATGATAATTATTTACTACAAGGAGTTCGAATCACTGGAAGCATCCTGCTTCGTCATCATCACCAATTGGGTTAATTCAACAATGTATGTGCATGTAAGCGAGGAAAAGTAGGGAATTTGGCCGTCTCTGGCGAGAATAGCGTATTGTATGTTTGTTTGAATTGCAGAATCGTATAGGCTTGGTTCTCCTGATGTGCATTTGCGTAGTTCAGTTCAGCTGAGTAGTGTGGTCGACGAAACTAGCCTCCCGTTCACTGCGAATCTTTGCTCCAGGTTTATCCCAATGCTAATAGAATTGCAGGAGAATTTTCCATTCCGCGTTTTCATGCAAATCAATAGAACGTTAGAAGATTCTTGGGAAAGCACAGGAGTACTTGGGGTTTGTCATACTTAGTTGCATACTCTACCGCAGCAGAATCGTTATGCTTTATTCCAAAGTATTTTGGCTGTCCGTGAACAGTAAAGAATATGCCATCTTTAGAACAAAATTTGAGAACGGTAACGGCAAGTCAAAATTGAATGGCATAGTTCAAGTGAGTCAAAAGAAAAGTAATTCTTGAATAATTTTACAGGCTTGTGCTAGCAGTGTATTCTTCCCTTTCGGCGGTAGGCCAATTCGAACGACTGGGCGAAAGCACGTGCCATAAGACACTATTTATCGTTCATTAAGGAGCTGCGATTGCTTTGCAGCCTAATGAGCAAATTCAGCAGAGAAGCTAATAGAGGGATATTGTTGGGAGAAACACGCATCGTATTTAGGAGACTAAAGGAAATCTTGAAATTTGGCCTCCTAAGTTCCCTGATTCCTTAACGACCGCTTCGGGTAGGGAAGATTTGCATTGTTCGTTTCATTCAGCGAGAGATAATTAATTGTTCAAGTGCATATATATATATATATATATATATATATATATATATATATATATATATATATATATATATATATATATTGTTCAATGCCAATGCCTCCTAAGTTCCCTGATTCCTTAACGACCGCTTCGGGTAGGGAAGATTTGCATTGTTCGTTTCATTCAGCGAGAGATAATTAATTGTTCAAGTGCATATATATATATATATATATATACGTCATATATATATATATATATATATGCACTTGAACAATTAATTATCTCTCGCTGAATGAAACGAACAATGCAAATCTTCCCTACCCGAAGCGGTCGTTAAGGAATCAGGGAACTTAGGAGGCCAAATTTCAAGATTTCCTTTATATATATATATATATATATATATATATATATATATATATATATATATATATATATATATATATATATATATATATATATATATATATATATATACAAATTTTCTTTTATTTAACGGGGTTTGTGCACATAAGCGAACAACTTGCATCACGGTTATTCCCCGTTCAGTAAAAATGTTTTGTTCCCAAAACGCTTGACTGCCACCCGCCCAGTCAGTCAATCAGAGGAGCAAGCGTCCTAACCGACTGACCGGGACAGTGACACAACCCAAAATGAATATTGAGGCAACGGCAGTAGCTTCCCGAACCCGTCGTATAGTCTCTTTAAACTACGGGTTTTAAAGTCCTTTCCTGATGGTGACCATCTTTCTTCCTTTATTCGCCAGGCGCATTTATTAATGACCAGAAACCAGAAAGAATGACCTTCAAACAAGAATGGTTTGTAAACAACAGAGGTTTGATTTTGCCATCGGAAAACAGTCTTTAGCTCGATAGCTCACTTTTCAGAAATCTTTGTTTATCCTTAACCTGTCGTGTTTGTCGACAGTGAACGTACAGTACAGTTACCGTAAAAAATGAGGGAAGTTTCGTAGTACTTTATGTGGTTTATTACAGGCGACATATTTTGAACAAGTGTAATTTTACCTTTGGCTAGGCATCTTGTGTACAATTTAACCAGTGAACGTAGTTGAGTAAGAAAAGGAAACTTCATATATTATTTCCGCATTATTGAGGGTAATACTTGTGGACGAGATGTAAATAGCGGGTCATTTGTTTTATTGCCCAGAGCCTGTTTTGTCCATATGGTATTCCATGAGTCAGAACTGACTCATCAGTCAGCAACCACTTGGAAGTGTGAAGCTCTTGGAACTTAGCTGTACGTTCTACGTCGACAGTGACCTGCTGATTCTTTAATTCTGGCACTGCACTGCTTTCCATTCTCAGTTCTTTGTTTTCCCACCGATGCGTAGGTTGGCGTTTGCCTTAGTTATTTACCGTGCTTAGGAACTTGTCTAATTGGTTAGCTTTTACCAACACGCTCGTCTCTTACTCTCTTAATCCTCCCCCTTCCCGGAAGTCAAAAATAGTTTTGCTTATTGCTTGTTTATCCGCAGCAGCGATTATTGCATCGTTTGTTGCACTCCATGCCGTTTAGCATTGGAACGTTGACCTAACAGACGCGTATGGTTTTACTAAGGCCGAAGAAGCTCGTTCCCAGTACATGGGCAGTCAGTCGAGTGACAATGACTCGCACGTTACGGAACCAAACGATGAGCAAGAACGTCTGCTGCGGAAAATCGAAATCGTCGGCCAGAAGATAAAAGCGGCCGTTAAGGCCAAGGAAGGTAAGACATTTACCCTAAAAACTTATTCTCAGCGATTCAGTTGTCGGTGAACAGCCGATGTAGATGAATTCCTTCGGTTGTCCTCTAGTCTGTCCGGGTATCCTCACGATAGTCCTCAATTGATGAGGATACGTTTGATGTTCAACAAGAAGAACAAAAAGTCCACCCAACTGATAAATTCGCTGCAGGTAGGTTTACCTGTGATTGCTCTGCATTTGCTGCCAGGTGTTTGGGTTTGTAATTTTGCTTTGCCTCTTCCTTCTCCGCAAGTTTTCTCGCCCGTCACGCAGCAGCCTATAAATATCCCCTGAGCCGATTTGTTTTGGTTATCCGGGCAGGTCTCCTTTCTTATGTCTTTTTGTAGCATTCAGCGTCTTCGCTTTGCTTCGCAATGCTGTATTCTTCGAAAATGTCGGTCCAGTATCTCGACTGTTTATGTGATTTCACTCGTTCGTTTTGTGCTTATCCTCTTATTGTCAGCACTTGACTTCTTTTGGTGCATTGCCATCACCTAAATTAATAAAGTGGTTTTAGAAGAAGTTGTTGGCTTACCAGAATAGTCTTCGGGAATTGGAGCGAAGCGGCTCGTTGCGAAAGGGCTTAACAGAGACGGTACTCAACAACGTTGGACAGGGATTGAAGTATGGCTTGTCCATTCTGCAGTTGTGGTTCTAATCTTGGGTTACCTGCGTTAGAGAAGTTGGCGTCAATATAAAGGAAAGTCTAAGCGGCTATACCGAGTAAGTGTCGAATGCTGTTTGGGCATGCTCATTTTACTTACCTAGTCTGCATGAAGGGACTTCAGTGGACATGCTTTCAAAGCATTCTTTTTCGTCATCTTCATTAATACATCTGTTTTTGTTATTTTACGTTAGTTTTTTCTTTTCGTTGCCAACGCGGAAGGGACGCTTTAATAATCTCGTTGATCGTAGCGTTAGTACAGCACTCACCTCCGTAAATGTTTGCAACTTGCCTTTTGTGACCACAACTTGAACGTTAAAGTTCGCATGCTCTTGTCGTTCCGAAGGTCTGTTATTAACGTTCCCAAAGACTTGACGAAGCGTCTACTGAGGTCCAAGTCGGGTAGCGCGGACAATCTACGTTTTTTATCAGGTTAGCGGTTCGTTGACCTTTGCCTTTAAGTAAGTATTCAAATTTTCAGCAAACGTCACGAGCCATTCCTTTTCGCCTGAGTACATGGGACCTGGAAGAAAAAAATCAACCTTCTATGTTTCGCCGCTGCTTGACAGGTTTCTTGATGCATTAAACGTTAAGCCCAGAAAAAACAGGCGTTATGTTAAGGAAGCAGTTGCTGGACGAAATGAACGAGGAAAAGGTTCCATCCGGCCATGAGGAACCCAGAGCCGGTCGCGTGACGGAGCTGGCTGAACTTTACTCGTTGATAGAAGATGTTGAACACCTTCGAAGTGAACACTGCGCATTAGCTGAGAATGTCTTCTCCATCCGGGTAATGTAGGCGACGCTACGTTGACTGAAGTTCAGCTTCGATTCTTTTGTTGCAGAACCAAATGCTGCAGGAGTACAGCCATTTTCACGGGACGTTGCACGAAGAGAAATGCCGCTACCAGGTTATACGGCTAACGTTTTCGCTCATCACGAACGTTTCGTCATGTAATTCAGCGCTTGGAGGATCAGCTGAACGATACGATTGAACTTCAGCAGGCCGAAGTTTTGAACTTGAAGCAAGAGATACAGACCATGGAAGGTCGCCTGCGTTATCAATTCCGTGATCAGCTTCAGGACTTGCAGGATATGATAACTAGATCGCAAGATAAGGTATTGCTGCCGTCAGGTGGGCCTCCCTATCGTGACGGCAAGTTTCGTTCACAGAACGAATCCATTGAGAAGGCCGTTAAAGATTTGCAGCAGGCTGTCGGTTTGGAAAATTTGTCCAATGTGGACGCCGGCGGCCAAGCGCTCAGGGCTTTGCTACTTTTCTTGCAAATCGTTATATTTCTGCTGTTTGCCATGTGGCAAATAGTGTCGCCTTGCTTCCGTACCAGGTGCGTATTGTATGCGTACATTACCGACGCTTCAACCTTTGGTTGCGTTCAGTTGTTTAATTTCTTGAAAACCGTCTTGCAGGACACGTCTTGTCCTCACGGTCATGTCCGTCGTCGTTGGAGTGTTGGCTTTGAAGAATTGGGATGCATTGCAGGGAAGGGCATTCGTTTGGCTCCTGAACCCCTCCCTTGACGATGCCGAAGAAAACAGCTCTCAGAAGCTGTGAGTATCCAGCCTGTTAAAGCTTCAGCGTTTCCATGTTTGCCGAAGAGCTTTGCTTTTTCGCTGCCTTTCGGAAGTTCGTTTCATTCGATGCTACGTTGTCGATCTCGATCTTGTAGTTGTCCGCAAGTTTCAGCTTCCTTCATGTCGCTCTTTTGTACGCCCTGCAATTTTTTATTGTACTTTATTCTCATCTGCCTAGCGCGACTATTCTCGCTAATGTCCAACGGAGGTTTGCTATTTGCCTGTTCAATTCCAAATGAAGACCGTGTAAGTATGATACTTTTATCCCACGTTTTGAGGAAGTCAGTTTTATTTCCGCTAAGGTGGAAGTATTTTGACCAACTTAGGTCTTGAGTAACGTCTTTCTGGTTATTGTGCATCGTGATCATGGCATGAGCTTCCAGCTTTGTTCGTACATTGCAGCGAAAAGGCATGTTTCCTCCTGATCGCTAGGAATTGTTCCGGCTTGAAGAATTGCGGTAGCAGCATCTTCGTGCGGGCTGAAATGGAGGCACGTGAGCGAGCAAAACTCACTTAGACAAGAATTAACTTTGCAACGACCATTGCTTTTGGTAACCGCGTGAAATTTCACCTTAGGGCACCTTTTACTTTTGGCATGACATGCCGTATTTATTTTCACACCGTAAAGCTGAACGTTCTAGCGAAGGTACAAAACGCGCATACGTGTACGTTGCGAAAGCTGTTGCGTTTAAGTGACGCAAGACTTTAATTAGTTGCTTTAAAGAAAAGCAGTGCCCTCGATGTTCACTTAAAGAAGAAGCGAATGGTTTATTTAAAATTAGGCACTGCCCAGATGAGTTGTTGAGGCGCTTTCGCATCGGCGTTGCGGCGCACCGCTGATAACCTTAGCGCAGATGATGATCATTGTGTTACTAGTTGTGGTTCTGGTGTTGTCGTTCCTTTACTTGCACTTATGCGATTTGGTTCATGGATTCTTCCTGCCGGCTGCTCGCGGGGCGGATGCTACCCCGTCATTAAAGGCGGGAGCTGAGCCGCCAAGCGAGAAAAATTGCCCACCCACGCCAAATCCAACTGCTGTTTCGTCCGTATCTCAGGATCACCAGGCACTTCGGACCGCTGAATGGATTGCTATGGAGTTGGGGAATTCAGAACGAACTGAAGTTCCAAGTTCGCAGGTAGCAATCCCCGTTCCGGAGAAGTTGAACTTACCCGCGGCTGAGAAAGCTGGTATACCGGAAGCTCAAAATGTGCAAGCAGCAACATCCGTTCCGGAGAAGTTGAACTTACCCGTGGCGGAGAAACCCAGCGGATCAACGCCCGAAGCGCAGACGCCTAGGAAGAGCATGCAGACTGCCAAAGACGCTTTGTCAGAGACGTCAGAGATGAGAATAAGCCGTTGTCCATCGGTTGACGAGGACTTGGGCAAAAAAGGTACCCGAAGTTTGAATGTCCATTGCCGCGCATTCTTGTCATCCCTAAAAGGGTGACGATTCCAATCGTTGCAGATAAGTTTGTCTTGACGACTCCTGTTTTGGAAGGAGCCGTTGGCTCTCCGGAGGGAGTGTCCGCCAAACCTCCGCCGCCGACGACGCAACCGGAGGAAAAGCTCCCGAATCCCTCAGCCGGTGGGCATGCGTTTTTCCAAGCTTGGGAACCTGCTAACGATGCTTTCAGGAATGAAAACGGCGGAACGGTCGGATCCGGACCGGTCGGCCGCCAAGGAGCCGGCGGCCGTCGGTGCGACCCAGTCGAACGAAAAGCCTGACTTGCAGACGGCTCAGGTTGAAGTTGCGGACCCGGAAAAATTAGCAGGCGACAACTTGGGGAAGCCGCCCGGAGGAGCCTAATCTACTCGGCGTTTACGGTCACTGTTGGATCGTTCAAGTTAAAACCGCCTAACTTCATTCACCAAGCCACACATCCTTTATGCGCGCTAACCTTCTTCGGCAATAAAGTGACGCTGCCAGTAGTGACCGATTAGATTAGATGCAACGACCGCAAGTGGTGCAAGGGTTTTAATTTTAAATAACTTTTTCCTAGGACTATTCTTCTATTTTTTCTACAAACCTTCCTTATAGCACGGAGACGTCGAGCAATGACTGCGGAATGAACTCGTCCAAATTGTCTCGCGTAATCAGAATCTTCTGAGTAAGATTCGTGTCGGCGAGTATTTTGGCGCCCAGAAAGGAAGCGTGGTAGCGCCAAGGTGCCGCGTGCACTTTCACGTCCACGCTGGTGGGCACCAGGCGCCGCAACTCCGATTCCAGTCTTTCCGGCAGACCCGGAAGCAACGACGTGCCACCGACAAGGTATATGCTTCTGAAATGTTCCATTACGTACCGTTCAATATCCGATCTGTGCCTACTTGTACAGTTCGCGTCGATTATCAATTGGCGATGACTTGATGCACTGATTGACTAATTCGTGTAGACCTTTAGCGTCCAAACCCCAGCGCTTCGGCGTGAACAGGACCTCCGTCGTTTCGAATCGCTCATGACTTATTTCAATGCGGCTGTGAAGTTGCACGCTGACGACATGATCTGTTTCGACGGATACGTACTGGTATGGTAAAGAAGAATCAGGATCCACCGGTTCAAGGTTGACAGCGGACAGAAACTCTTTGTCGCTTGACTGAGCGGAACGCTTCAAATCGCCAGCGAAGTCCGAAGAAACGAAGCACGCCTACAAGCGATTTGCTATTACCTACCCGCAAGCCACGTGTTTCATTAGCGAATTCAAAAGCGCTTGTAACCCTCTGCAAACGATGCCAATCGGTGGTCATTCATTCTGCGTAGCCGCAAAGTTGCTAAACTCAACGAAGATGGACCCCTTCAAAACGCTCTGCGATCTTCCGAGCAACAAGCGGTAAGTGAGCCCTTCAACCTTCAGAGATATACTGGGTTTCCAACAGAGACAATTCAGGTGCACTGGACTCATTGCAGTAGCATACACCCATTCACAGACTTACTTTTTCCTTCACGTATCTAAGTAGAACCTGTTCCCTGTAAGTATCGAACGTCAAGCCGCAGTCCTTGCTAGCCAGTCTATTGCGCATAAGTCGATTCACTTCCCTTGTGTACGACTGCATGGTGACTGCCGTATTTGACAGCACGTATCCTGTAGTAGAAGCAGGATCGTTAACTTTTAACCGGCGTCGCGAAACGATCACCGTCGTAGACAGCAACAATGGACAATTTGTCGCCAATGTCCACAACTACTCCCGTTTTGGCATCAAAGGCGATAAGGGCGAGGTTCGCTTGGCGCTCTATGGCGACACCTTTGAACTGCAGTTCCTTGAGCAGTATGCGCAGGACGTCGATCAACCTGGCTCTCGAAGCAGTAATCGGTAGCGGAAGGAGCAGCTAAAGTAATGCCAATTGGTTCAAGCTACCTTGCACGCCTTTTGCGCTACTTGAAAGGAGGAGGGGTGAATGCTCAGATTGCGGCAGACTGCGCGAAGGACCTGTACCGCCTTGTCCAGGCCCAGACGATCGCGGCAGAAAAAGGCAGAGCCAAACCACGTATGCTCAGATACGTGTGACGAATTTTCGGCAATGGCAACCGCAGCCTCCTCGCCAATCAGCCAACCTCCTGAAGGGAAGACAGCAGTGAAACTTTTCCGGTGTAGATAACGATGTTGGCAAAGCATTGAGAAAAGGACAGATGTAGACATCTCTACCTTCGGTAGTCGCAGTCAGCACTGATGGGAAGAACATATGAGGTAGCGTAAGTTTATCCTGGACTAGACCAACGCGAGTGGAGCAGGAACCAATTTCAAGCACACATATTTTCTGCAATTCATGTTAGCTTAATCACAGTGTATATTAACAACTGCGAACGTGCCGCTGACGGATTAACACAAAAGGCATGCATTCGTTGCAGCATTAAATTTTTCCAAACGGAAATTCTCTCTTTCTTAGGAACTCTTGAGAAACGCATTTGTGAAAAAACGTCACATGAATGAAAAGGAAAGCCTTGCGTCCTTAGAGGTTCCTAGATGGCCTGCGGTTAAAAAGGGTGCAGTTAGCGCTGTACAAAACTAACAGGACAACGGGAAACCTTTGAAATGTAAATACCCTCCACTAGAACGCATAAGCGTTTTCTATCGCCAGCAACCACTCTATCCATCGGCTGGTCATATGCCATATCTACGGACTATGTAGTACTGTATACTGTTGATGAAGGAAAATGCAGATAAGAAAAGCTTGGGGAAAATTGTACGTTCGGTAAAGTTCGCTTTTCCCTACTGCCCCGTCGAAAGCTCACTGAACAACTTCGCCCGGAATACCTTCTCAACGCTGCAATGAAGTTCACCTAACCAACTGTACGTGAATTCTCTTTCTGAACCCAATCTTCAAAGGACGGAAAGCATTGTAAGGAAAATTGGCGCAATGCAGTCGTGGACCTTGTTTCTTGAAGAACCAACGCGCAAAAATTTGAAATCAAAATTTCAACCTTGTGCGAATGCGACGGAGTTGGCATCAACGGCATAAGGAGGTGTTCCCTCGCTTGCCACTGCAGTACGGGAAGCCACGTCATTGCCGTCTCCTTGGTTAGCCTGCAGTGTCAGGCAGTGAGCGGAGACGAGTTCGCATCGCTGCAATGTTAAAAGAGTACCTAAGAATCAAAATAGCGCCTTCCGCAGCATCTTGGATCTTCAACAGCGAGGTTGGAGCTTCCCATGTAATCCTCGCGTTCAGCAGATTCAATTGGCCAATACGATGGGCTTCGGATTCGTTCTGCAAGCGCAGCGCTTAAAGTGCAGAAAAGGAGCAGACGGACGTGGTCACCTCGAACCATTGCAGATAGCCGTGGGAGGCGACAAAGTAATGCTTCGCCCAGGCAGAATCCGATTCGTTGCATTCCTGGCCAGGAGGGAGGTGCTCCAAGTAGGCTTTCGTGTATTCGCAGCAGCACTCAATTTTGTACAGCCATCTTAAAATTGGGAGAACACTCCACGCGTCCGACCGTTGGTACGTTGAGCATTTTAATGGCACGGGCATTTCGGTTGCTGCCGACGATTGCTCGAATTCGCCCTTCGTTTGAATAGGCTTCACCTTAATGATAGTGAGGGCATGGCTGAACGCTTTGGGATCCGTGCACCCATCGTCCATCGCATTCGACCATGACGAATGATCAAGCGCTTCACTTATTGCCGACTTCCGTTCACCATCAGCTCGCTGACCGACGTTTACTGCTGGAGCAGTCTCGCTGCATACCAGTGATTCCTTTTTGGCAGCCAACTTGAGCGTCGTAGGGCAATCAGTATTCGCTTCCTTGGCTATATGTAAATGAAGTTACTTCGTACGCATGTGAATACGTGCTACCTACCTTCGGAAGAAGAGGCATCAGTCTGCCCGTTGGAAATGCGCTGGGAACGTTGACTGCCGGTGTCACCCTGTACGATCCAACGCGATCGTTCTACCTCCTCGCCGGGCTCCCGAATCCTAACGCTTATTGAACTGTTGCTTTCAACTGGGCAATCACCCTTCTTATCGTACTCGGCAACGCAGTTAACTGTATGCGTAAAGACGAACCGTTCCGATAAACTAACTGGTTCGCTGCTCTTGACAGCAATGGGGCGCGAAACATCTCCTGCGTACTCGACTTGCGTACGCCGACAATGCGCCGAAGTATCCTCGCAAACGTCCGCGACGTACGTATGACATGGACTATGAAAATCCAATGCCGGGCAAATGGAGTCGGCATCCGGATTAACTTTGATGCATGTAACGAGGGGGGTATCCTCACTTCCATGATGCACAATCGTTCCATGTTCGCTGCCTCTTCCATTTTCGGCTCGCATCTGCCAGTGGCGTTTGCTTATTGACTCACGTTGTACCCGACCAACGTCGTTTGCGTTCGTGGAAGGCGCTTGTTGACTCCTTTGGTCCTCCTTGTCCGAAGCAATTTGCTAAAATACACGCAACATGGTTGGCCTTCGGTACGCACATGGGTCGACTAAGGCGCTGGAAAGCGCTGCAACGTTTTCAAAGAGTATTTGGCGTACGAAGGGACGTCAGAAGCTGCTATCATCAAGCATGTACATGCATGCCTCCAGGAAGCCTCGCTGTACGTACGCCTGTATAGCAGTGCAAATAACCTTTTGAACACCCAGCAAAACAAAGACGTACTTCGTATGGTAAGAAAAAGTATTGCTCAGAACTGCACCGCTCCATTGCTCTTTAAGAACTGCGAAAGTGGAGTACAAAAAGGAGAAAATTTTATGAGGCGGTTTTAAAAATGTGAGTTTAGACTCGTTCAATTTCGGAAAGGACTTCATCCCTGAACGTCACGTTTCTTGGGAGCACACTTTCCTATCATTGCAGCAATTACGCCGCCAGCCTTCCTGTCTGAGAAAATGCGCAACGATAGTAAAAGCATTCTTTACTGAGAAAAAAGTCATGACGCCTTTCGAACGGTCCTTATTCCGTTGCCGGCAACGCCGTGCCATTGTTGTTGTGCTTTTATTATCGACGTGCACTTGTTTTAAAAGGCCGGCAGGCACATCTCTATGGAATGTAAGGTATTCCTTTGCAGATGTGTCAGATCGCCTCCAGGAATGGAAATGCAACGAGCATTCGCAAGCCAGTGCGAGAGTCAGAATGGTAAGACGACTGTCGTTGCGAAAGTACCTGCGTCGAGTATGCTCAAATAACTCGAACGTACCGCGAGCAAACAGGGGAGAATGGAGACGCAGAACTACTGACTAGGAAAACACAATGGGCGTGCCATGTGCAGCGGGGAAACTGGAAAAAATAGTCAAGACGACAGGTCAGGCAAGCAATGACTTACGGAGCAGAAATGCGGCAGTTGACAAAGAGGTGAACGGACAAACTAGACCTACCAAAAAGTAAGAGCATTCAGACTCAGCAGTTATTCAGGATGGATAAACGGTCGGAGCTAAAGGGCAATGTTCGCAGCCTAAATTGGAGAAGCAAGGAAAAGGGCGGCCGGATATGCCAAGCGAACGGATTATCGGAATATGAGCACAGCGATGGACAACTGGAGTGCACCAGAAATGGAGCGTACAACGTCCGTGGTAGCCGCGCAGAAGGTAACATGCTCAAAGGTATAAGGCAGTGCCTATCTCGAGGCAGCGGGAACAATAGCATTGGAAAAGCAACTTCTCGTTAAAGTATATAAAGTTGTACCAGCCGTCGCCTCGATAAAACTTATTTTTTAAACCGCGACAGTGTTTTGCCAACCTTCTCCTTTCGCGACTTTGTAGAACATGCAATCGACAATGCAAAGAACAAGCAGGTTGAACAATGGCCGCCTTTTTCCTCTACCTGCATGGCAGGCCAAGCGATGCCCGATATGCTGAGCTTGTGGTCACGTAATGCAATCCGCCAATCGAAAGATAAACAGAAAGTGGAACTTTCCTTTCCCCTTCCGTTTAACCACGCTGCACATGGACAGGTCAGCGATAAGAGCTAACACGACCTTTGATAGGTCAGAGAATAAAAATTCCATCTTAAAAAACGTTGCATTCAAGATGGACAAAGGGTTTTTCTATTTCCCTTTGAGCCAATGCTCTCTTGTCCTTGCAAACTGGGCGAGGAAACCACGCGAAAGAAACGGGCCTCCGGGACGGACCCGGCGAGAGCTTGATGGGGCTACGGTACCCAACGGGGAGACTGGTTCCAAACAATGCAGCTACCTATCTGATAACACGTGTACAATTAGAGCACAAAAATGATACATACTCAAAATAAGCATATACCATTCGCGGCAAAGTTGCTGCAAAAGAAATTCCAAAAGTCTACCGCAGCAGAAGGTAAGTAAGTGCAAAGTTGCTAGCAATATTCGTAAACGTCACAGCGCAGTGGCAAACGGGGGGAGGGCGATATCGCCCCCAAGGGATGATTTTGAAGTTCAGGGGAGCGGTAAGCGCGAAAGGGGCAATTGGGGGGGGGGCAGTGAAGCTAAAAGGAGCGATACTGCCGGAGCGCCGGAGGAATTTACGGGAGGTGAGTTCCCCGTTGAAGTTTCCTTCGGATCCCCGCTTATCTTTTCACGTATCTCGTCACGAAGAAGCGGAATCGCCTCGAAGTAGTCAATCGGGGCGATTTACGACTGCGGGTCACGTCAATGCGGCCCAATATTGAAAGGATAATTGGTTTGAACGCTTCCTCCCCTTCAGAGTAATACTACAATAAACAGATGAAGTTGTACACATAAACATTTCTTTATATGCGAAGATCTGCTGTGCAGGAGCAAGGGGAAGCAACGATGCTATTGCTGGTCCCGCGAACAGCCCCTCGCGCAACAGTCAGTACGAAGAATTGGCGGGAAAAAGGACAGGGTCCTCAGTGGAGATTTCCCGCCAATTTTCACGCCGTCTGTTTATATGGTTCATCCCAGGGGACGATGGCAACCTCGACACTGGAAAGGTTGGCGATATCTGCCATAGCCTTGCGAATCACTGTCGTAACGCGTTCAAACGGGTTCACCGTGACAATTAGCAGACATGCCAACTGAACGTCCCGTTACAGTGCATCCCATCTTCAAATAGTAATTAATACTCGTTTGGTAATTAATGCGCTCTGTTCATTCTTCGTTGCGGAACAAGTCGATGAATCAATGGGATACTGAAAGCTGTTCATTTGCTGAGGAACTTATCCACTTCGCTACGGAGCACCCGCAGGCATAGAAGAAGGGCCGCGTTCACCATTGGACTCCCACTTCTGAGAACGCTTGGATAGAAAAACTGCCGACCCTGTTTGATAAACCAAGTTTGCAGAGAATGCTCTTACCATTGTTTCTAGCCTGTCCAAGTACCTGCGCATTCTAAGCATGGACGAAGTTCTTTCGTCATTGATCCCGTAAGAAGCCATGCTTTTCCGGCGTTACCTGAACTTCGAATGACCTGAAATACCAATCAGTCGCTTACAATGCCTTTCGTAAGCGTGTGTGTGCAAACAAACTGTCTTCATAAAGAAAGCCATTTTCGCCCATTGGCAAACAAATAGGCGAAGCAATGTGAGCAGAGGCTCACCTACGTCGAAGGTGCCATTTTCAAACAGCCAAATAAGGTATGGTAACCTGTAAAGTAGGCCTAAACTGTGCTTCCTTTAATACCATTCGAACTCGTCGACCTTAGCGATTACGAATGCGCCTACTATAGCGCGTGGCATATTTTAAATGGAATGAGCCTACAGTGTTCCAAACAGCGTATCACTGCCTACTGTAGCCCGAGGCTTAATTGGCAGCTCTAAGCTAACGTCCCGGTTTACGGTAGCAAGGGACCCACGGTGGCGTGGCCATTTCGAATAATTTCGCCGAACGGCAAAACTTTCCATGAGAACGGACGATCAGGCCAACAGATAGAACGTGAGAGCAAAAAGAAAAAATGAAAGCCATTTTTCAAATGGCGTAAATTGTCAAACAATGGCCCGCCACCAATACTGGCTGCCACCTACCTTTAGGCGGGACTGCGCAAAAGGAAGATTACCCGAAATGGGGCAAAATTGGTTCAATGCTGGCACCAGCAGCCAGTTCATACAAGAAAGGAGACGTATATCGGTCAGAGACCCGCGTAAATCAAGCTTACTTTGTAAAATTCGAATTGGAAACTTGTTTCGCGAGATTATTAAACCTTTCGCGATAAGAAAGTGTCATTTAGCAAAGCATGTGCCGCAAGACACCTCGAAACGCATCCATTGTCGGTACCGAAAGTGTTCGGATGCGGCGCGAAAAACGCTGGGGCGAAATTAATCATTGGGCGCGCTCGAAGTTGGACCGCTTCGTCACGGAGCCTTACCTGACGGAAGAGCCGCGGAAACTGTACGGACGCAGCACCCTGCTTCAATCAGGTGTGTACTCTCCCGATACTGCAGCGCGCTTGAGCAGACGGTTATTGTCGACGATGCGAACAGTGAGTCAACGTTGATTCGCCAGGCAGCCGATTGTAATGATTGTACGCTTGACCGATAGGATGTAGTTTGTTTACGCAGCATCATAGCCGCCTCCGAGTTCAGCTGCGAATGAGAGGTGGACGATTTCCAAGTATGTTCACCGAAGTTACTCGACCGAGCCTGAGACAATTCTCCTCTCCGGGTGAGCCAAACTTTGTTTCCTTCCCAACGGGGTCCCCTTGCCGACTGGGCAAACAGGAAAGTTCCTTTACGCATATACGTGCCGATACTTCTTATTTACGTATAAACGGAAGTTTGATGCACCCAAACACCCATACGTAACTACTGAGTCACGCCGGTATGATCGAGCTACGCGCGAATCGAAGGCAGTCGACAAAAAAGCAAACGTTTCGACGTGCTCGCAAATTTCGAAAGCTTCTTTCTACCTGTAGCAACTGGTTTCTCAAACGTTGATCAGCCGTTTGGAAATGCGGCCAGCTTGCAACGCGTCAGCTTCGGCTTCAATGACAATCTTCAACGACAATCTATCTAACGGTCGCAGGCATCATAAGAGCCCCCGTTGTTTGCCCAGTTGCGAACGCAATTGATACGACCGAGTTAAATGACCCTACGAAGCGAAGTGCCATTTGGCAAGTTTGCCAACCTTACTCAGCTACCACTGCGTCAACAATAACTTGCTGAACCGTAGATAAGTTTCCCCTAAATATTACAACTTATTTGCGTGGACACAAACTCCCCGCAATGGAGAGCCCAATAAATGCGCAGCTGACTTAGACGGCATCAGCAATACGGACGAGCATCCGTTAGCGTGGTTTCATTGATACGGAAATTTTGGGACAAGCTTGTCCAGTCCTCTGCGTACGCTAAAGCACGTAGGCAAGCCACGTCTGCATTTCACTTCAATTCCACCCATTGATCCGTTGGTCAAATCACTTTTTCTTCAACCTGCGCCATGGGAAGTCTACACAAAAGAACGACTTACACAGTCGTATTGGGGCGAACTTTCTTTTCTTTCAGGTTACGTCAACTAAAACTCCGCAAGAAGCCCATCACAATCAGCTGCGGTATTGTGACGTTCGTTGTCTTAGATATGCGAGTTGATAAGGTTGAATTTGAATGGCTGCACGTTCAAATTGAGAAACAAGTTAGAGGTACTAGTGTCCATCTAATTACAACAACATAGATCAGTCTTTAGCATGCGGCATACGCGTACGTGCTTTTAAAGCGGCTTTATCGTTAAATGTTGAACTGGCATTTTGGTAACGCCGAAAGCTGCAAGTAGAAATCCCCGTAGGCACGGTCGATCGTCGCCCTCCTATTTCTAGGGAAGTCACTTGGTTACTGCAAATTAGCCCCAAGTTACCGTTGCCATCAGGAGCTCGTAGCACGTCGACACTTTCTTGCATAATACGAGTTTTATTTAACTTGTCTCTCTGCACATACGATACTGAAGGAGGATCTAACTGCTCTGCAAGTTTCCTCTTCGCAATTAGACGCCAATAAAATGCTCCTTTGCTAATGGGCTTTCAGCTAACAGCCGCACAGCTGTATATAACTCGTACATTTTTTTAAAAGTTGAAATGGGAGCAATTTATAATCGCCTATGATTTAAAAAGTCGTCCTGAAATAACCAGTTATTTCTGCATACTCGAAGGCACTGCACTATGACATGCGCTTGTGATAAAAGAGACTGAACAATCATTTGCCGTACGACGGGAATGCTCTCCAAGCGGGAATTCTAAATGACCTGTTCACTTCCCTTGACTTCATAGAAATAGTTTTATACTGTCGGACACGAACAGTATCCCTAATTAACGAACAAAGGAACGACGAAGCGAACAAATGCCACAGTTACGAGCAAAAAAGGCGTGCTAACCACAGACGTACACAACGAACACCATGCACGACTGAGAAAGGGAAGAATTTCCAACGTTCCATGTTCATTGTCGCGATGAAATCTTTACCGGGAAGGCCAATCTGCCCTTTCGTTCACTATTCAAAATTTAGTGAATATTTCGAAGTGACAAAACAAATGCCCCCCAAGGAGCTACGTCTAATGAACGGAACAACGGTAACGCCTTTTAAGTATTGAAAAAACACTTATGCGAACAAATGCTCCATGGTTTTCCCCTGTTGAATAAAAATGTTTTATTATGAAAATGCATAGCCTTCGGACCATCTCCTTTGGTCCGTCATCAGTGCAACTGTTTTTTGTCAACTGCCCAGTCAGCCGACGGTCCTACAAGCTCCTCCATTCGACCATCTAAAAGCGGCAGTTTAAAGAGACTACAGACGGGTTCGGGAAGCTACTGCCATTGTCTTAATTTTATTTAGTGTTGTCACTGTCTCGGTCGGTCGGTTAGGACGCTTGCTCCTCTGATTGACTGACTGGGCGGGTGACAGTCGCTTGACGGGTCGAAGGTTAGATCTGATGGCTGACGTCACCAGCCCGGATGGTCGAATGGAGGAGCTTGCAGGACCGTCGGCTGACTGGGCAGTTGACAAAAAACAGTTGCACTGAAGACGGACCAAAGGAGATGGTCCGAAAGCTATGCGTTTTGACAGTAAAACGTTCTTACTCAACGGGAAAAACCGTGAAGCATTTGCTCGCATATGTGCACCAACCCCGTAAAATAGAAGACAAAATGTGCTATATGAAAAAACACTTAGCAATATTAGTCTACACGTTTAGAACAGACTCAATAAAGTCAACTAAAAGAACAGTCTCACTATTAATAATTTCATTATTGTTACGCAGTAGAACAACCAATTCATGCACAGTCCTCCTACCACTTTGGAACAGGATAAGCTCATCAGCTCTTCGTTTGCATTATTCCTTGGCATTAACAGAATAATACGAACGAGAAGTCAATAAGCCGAAGACCTCCAAGCATAACCATAACATTAGGCATCAATGAACTGATGGTACAAAAACCACCTTGCTGACTTGTAACTTCAAATACCTGCCGATCTTTATTACGTTGAACCTTTAATACCTGTAAAAGGTTACCTCGAGGAACGACTCCGGTGGGCTGAGTTCCACTTTTCGACAGTCTTACGCAAGCGGCCAGTTCGCAGGGAACGTAGGTAGATGGTTTTAAATAAAATTGTTCCTTTCAAATTGTCCTAGGAAGAGACCTGCTACGAGGGAAATCCAAAGTCCTCCATATTCCCTATGCAATTGCAGCAAAAGAAAACAACAAGGTATAGCTAGACGAAGCATAAGCGCTGCTTACTTTCCAGCGTGTGCTCCCTCCCAGACGAGTGCTCATTCGCGTGACCGGCCATTATCTTGTAGTTCTATCAAATCGACAAGCTCGTTAACCCATTTGTCGACCCACTATAAGCCGTCGCAGGAAAAGCCATCCTTTCTGGACAGTGCCAGAAGCATTGCTATGAAGGCAACTTGACATTGCTTTAGTAGGGCTACTTGGCGTTCAGCAAGCACGCCCGACACGCAGCAGCATACAGTCCCGGTTAGGCAATGCAAACGTCCTGAACAAGGTGACCGACCTAGGTGGTCGAGCACCTCGAAAATAGAGTAAATGAAAAGAGCTCTCGTGAAGACGTTTGCTCGGAAAGCCAACCGCACACATTTGCACTCTTTAATAGAATAATAAAAACGAATGGACGAATGGAATAACTACTTCGCCGCTCATACCGCAGTAGAAGTATCGCGAGGTACATTCCAGGAATAGGTCAACTTGCAGGTGGACAGAGCGACGTCTGGGAGACAGACAATAGGTCTGCTTCCTACTAAACAGTAGCCCAGCAAGTTACCCCGCATACTGTCGGTACCTTTTGACTCATCTATGCAGCCAACATCTTGGGGAGAATACGCGGTATCAGTGATTTTAGCAAATGTCCATGTCAATCATGGTCAACTGGGCCATCAGCAAGTACTAATCTTATAAGTGCTTTCATATTCAGGTCCACATATCCAAAATTTATAGATTACAATAGGATTCCGTTAACCTTGATAAATAGTCCCTGCGATTTCAGCGGATAACGAATCGTCCCCAGAGCAAAATGGCAAAAATCTGCATACAGCCTACGCATTTTGTCACGCAACATTTTCAGTTATTTCTGAACTACTTATAATAACGTGATAGTAGGCAAACGATTCCCACATAGTTTTTCACAAGAATATAATGATAAGCAAACGCGGTGTGCCTGATCAGTACAGCCTGGCTATATAGTACAGGACGGCAATAAAGTAATGCTACATTTGTTTAAGTACTGAGGGACTGCTATGGTTTAATAATCTGTGTAACATAATGACGTCGCCATGACGCTTTTATTGCAGTGCTTGTGCTCGTTTTGGAAGTCAAAGTTGTCCGAAAATATATGGGCAAAAACGTCTCACCAACGGGGCTTACCCCATTCCACCCGTCCGTTGGTAGGGCGTTTTTGCCCATATATTTGCAGATAACTTTGACTTCCAAAACGGACACAAGCAGTGGAATAAAAGCATCGTGCTGATCAGAAGGCCCATTACAAAACACCTAATCTTCAATATGACATGAAATAAAATATGTCATGTATAAGAACATATGACAAGTAGAATTACATATACACACACAAGGAAATGTGTACATTCTCTCTATCGCCTTCTCTTTCTTTTATTGCTTGCTAAAAGCGTGCGCCTTCACTCATGCATGATACACACGTATATAACGAAAATAATGCTAACAACGGCAACTATTGTATAATAGCCATAATGCCGTAACAATGAAACATGTGGCACCCTTACTAAGCAATAAGCTTTTTGAATGAAAGTTTTTCAATTCTTTTGTATTTTAAACAAATGTAGCACTACAATAAAGATTACTGCTTGAATGAAAGTCAAATATTTACAGATCGTCCACTTACACAATTCTAGCCCCAATTAAGGAATTGATAAAACAATTTTTTTGTGTTCTATCAGCCCTCCTTACATGCAAAGTAGGCGAAAACAACATATGCGTAGCGAACGGACGATACAAGAGCCGTCCCCGTGCTAAGGAAGCAATAATAAATTATGACGGCCATTATTATTGAAGTCAGAGTTTTTTCTAATGGCGTAATTAATCATGATTTGGAAGTACGACTTATCACTGTTTCTTAGACTTTAAATAAATCACAAGAGCTTTCTGGACAAACCTTGTATCGTCTTCAGCGGATAAATAGTATGTCATATTGCTTATCCGCTAAAGACGGGACAAGGTTGGTCCAGAAAGCTCCGGTGACTTTAACGGCCACTTACCTTCTTTCGTCTTTCCATAAATGATAGCAATACATGCGTACCTACCTTACCGAAAATAACATAACGGAAGCGAAGAAATCATACGAGGCGAGGAACGCCCGGCCGAGCGACACTGATGATCTCGTTGGAAATATTCAAAGTTGGGAACGGAGAAAGACCAAAAGCTGCAATAGGCAAGTAGCACAGCAACAATCACTCACTAGCACTGTGAACAAATACTTAAGAGTCAAATAGACAGGAAAAGCAATTTCCACCAACAACAGCTGCACACACACACACACACACAGGCAAAATCATCGGAAGAAGTGTCATAGCCAGACAAACCGCCGGTGAGTCTCCAACAAAGGCGGTGTCATTGTTTTTGGCACCAATCAAGGATACAATAGCGCGGATACCGCGGTTCTGCCGTATATTGGAAATGCAGAATACCAGTTATTGCGCAACCGCAGGTTCAATTTCAATACGATGCTTGTAATTGGTGGAACGTTTTCAACTTAGGCCGTTACGTAATCATTCGTGCTACTGAAAATATATCACTTTCTTTACTCCTCCAGTAACGCAGCATTCTGACAGTGTATTACGCAAACGAGAGCATTTTCTCCATTCAAAAACAGCACGTGCACAAAAGACATAAACATCACTAGCAGATAATGGACAGTCCATTGTGGCGGTGGCAGCCAGATAACTTAGTTGCAACGGCTTCGAGGGATAACTGAATATGTACTCATCCGAAGTTTTGGTTATTGGTCGTCCTCCATGCACTCGTGGGATTTTTGTCCACAAGTTACCAGCACCGTACATTATCAACGGTGCCAAGCGCAATCAGAGAAACGAAACTATCGCATAGCCAAATCGTCTGGCTTATCGTTCATGCAATGCGAACACTAACCTACCTACGAAAGACAGGCGGTAGATAGGAATCGTCAAACCGTTGTTCCGTCAGTTTACACGAATTTCTTTGCGTTCAATTCGCTTGACATCTCCAGTGGACTACTGTCGTTCTGCAATCCTTCCCAGCGCTTCGAGCGCATATCGTCTACCATCTTATTGTACGCTGAATTGAGGTTAGCCTTCTCCGTCGTTTTGCTGTACATTTCTTTTGGCATCCCAAATCGTTCGAGAACATTTTCCAGATCGTGAACGAGATCATCAATGCTAGGTTCCAATGGCGACCGGGATCCTCTCTCCTCCAAGTTGTGCAACAGTTTCCCTGCAGTTAGGTCGGTAAGTCTTTTAAGGTTCTCCAGCGTTTCCTACGAAAAGCTAGTTACCAGAATTGATTAGAGCAAATTGTTACCTGAAAATCATTTTTCGCCATACGCGCGTTGGAATCGTCACCCTCCAAATCTTCTAGTATTTTCTGCATCGCCACTTCAGTCTCCAGCAATTGCTCGCGAAGGCGCTTCAGCTGAATATCATCTGGACAAAATGAGAACACTTCAATGTGGCACAACCTGTAGGACGCGCTCACTCAAAGTGCGAAGACAGTGACCAGATTCACGGCCATCCCTACAAAGTGACGATGATCGGCCGGCGTGATCGGCTTGATTCGCGCCAGCATTTTCCGTCTTCAGCCACATCTAAGAACCTCAACTGCAACTACCGACAAATGTTGAAGTTTCAAATTACCTTGGACAAAGTATATACAAGGAAAGCGATTACACCAATGGAATAGAACGGCAACAGTGAACTCCAAAATCCCTTTTCTCGTCGCGAGTTTGCCAAATGCGACCCATAATTGGGTGGCAGGCGTTCTTGCGCCTTGCAAAATGCTTCGTTCTGCGAGAATCATGCCAAATGGCAAAAAATACCTTTCTACCGGATTCTTCATGTACTCTATGAGTTTGGTGCGCACTGCAAGGCTGACGCCCATTTAGGCAGTCATCTACAAAACGTAATTGAATATTGGGCAATAATTTAATTTCAAACAGTCATATTTCCCTTTAATAAACGATGTGCGCCATTAAGGAACAAATATCCGGAAAATGAACGGAACTACTGGTATCAATAAAAACAACACTAGTGATGGATGCCTGCTCGATACGCGAAACCCGTTTGACGGTTTAATTTAGCAGTTTACGAAGCTTTCGGAGCGAGCATGTTCCCTCATCAGAGCTTTTACCACCTGAAAGGCTGACGACGGAACGTGCTAGTTCGGAAAGCTTCGTACATTGCTCAATTAAACCGTCAAACAGATTTTCCGTATCGAACAAGTATGAAAACACATGGCCCCATTACAAAACTACTAACATTCAGGACTAGTGGTGGATATCCTTTTGGTAAAGAGCTGCCGGAAACGGCTTGCCCTGTCAGGAGCTTTCAGAGGCATAAACACTGAATTCTCCCGTTACTGCTATTGCGAAAGGGCAGATGAAGGATTGCTAACCGTTGCGCAACAACCGATCTAGCTGATCAGATTAGCCTACACGTACTTAATGCGTTAGTGCCAACGGGATAACCTCCTTTCAGTACGAAACAACAAAAGTACAAACCAAATTCGGGTTCGGGCTTCTGGCGGAGCAAGCCAAAGGCAGAAAACAATCTTGGATGAATAAACTTGGGGTAGACGACCGCCACACTGACGGTGACAACAATAAAAACCAGTAATGTTTTCCGACGCGTTATCTGCACCACTTCTTCCATCATTACGTTGTGTACATAATGTTGACGATACGCGATTAACGTCGGATGCGTACAAGTCACTCCTAATGGCTTCACACTCAACTTTCTCTGCGATGCCGTTCAGACCGTGCTGACATAAACAGATTTTCCAAAAGCTGATTTTCAAGTACAAATTGATCGTACTCCAGCTCATGTAGCGGACAACGATAAATTGAGCAGTGAAAGGTGGCATGATTCTGCGGCTGCTTACCGAACAGATGTCTTTCGGACGGGAAATTTTGCATTGCGCAAAGGTGGTTCGGCAAATGACAGGTTTAAAGTTACATCCGGAAAAAGTGCTTTTTTAGCGCGTATTTGGCCGCCTGACGTTTGTTCGTCCGTTGCATTTACACGAACATCAGAACAAAGCGCTGCTGCAGCAGTTCGGTGTCAACGTGGAACGATTCGTTGTAGTACGTTCGCCGCAGCAAGTCCTCGGCGAGCTGGAGCATTTGCGTATGAATTTTCCCATCAGCTCTTGCTTTCATTCATTTTTGCATGGTCAATACCTGCTGCTGTGTGTAAATGAAGGTGCCTCCTTAATTCATCATCGCTAATGACTGGTAATCAATAATCAGCTTGAGAGCTGCAGTATCCGTTGCGTTACCAATAGTGCAACGCGTGGAAAGGAGAACAGACCCATTAGGATGAATGAATGTCTGGTAATGCATCAGCGTTTCCATTCATTCGGTCCGTCGTTCAATAGTATCTTTGTGTACGATTGAAGACAAGTGGCTATTTTTAATGGGCAATGAACAACAAACTGACCTGAGGAAAACGAAAAAATCTTTTAAGTGAAATTGAACTTCAGTATTTGAGTAAGGATTATCTTTTGCCTTGGCTAGTCTCGATTACGTTTCTTGCTCGTTTCATTGATAACACTGTTTACTTTAAACCGATTCGTCCAACGGGACAAACAACATTTAAGGTATAGACGAGAAATGCCGTGAAAGTCGCTCCTGTTTTTTGAACGTAGAACGTGCTCGCATAGCAAATAGGAAATTTGTAATTGCAGCGCTTTCAAACTTTCCGTAGGATGCATTCAACTTGCCATCTTGCCAGAGCAGTCTGGTACTTTAACTTGTAGGCGCCTCTTCTAAGTGGGGAAAAGACGTGAAGCGAATCTTGTGTGCATTTACTGGGTATTCGCAAAGCTGTGTGAACAGCTAGCTTGAGCAAAGCGAAAAGTGTCGGGACGGCAGTGACTATAGCAGTTTGGAATAATGGGAATTGTATTCATCGAACGAGTGTCGTTACCTTTGTTGTTTCTTCTAACAACAAATTGTCCATTACGAGGCGTATGTGCGGTCTTGAAATGGGGTGTGAAAGTTTGCAAGAGATGTGCACTTGCCCTACTCTCGAAATATGGGCAGACTCGCTGGACGAAAACAGTATATCCGTCCCAATGCCCTTATTTCGGAATGTAAACCTTCCCACCCGTTATCAGGCTATCGGTTTGCTACATTTTATCTTACGAATCGTAGTTCCGTTTGTAGTGTCTCGCCTTGAGCGCAAGCCGTTCGAAGCCATATCTGTTCGAGACGCGTTTTATTCACAATCAACGTTCAGTAACTGTACAGCGAGTATAGAGTACGCACAACCACCCGTTGGACTGAGGAAACGAGCGAACTGACTGCGGCTCAGAGCGTTGTTCCCCTGACGGCTCTGGGTCAACGCCGTATTAGCCGCTGCAGAGTGCAACAGTGGCCAGCACGTGCACTGTAATCCGTCAGACCCATTCATCCGATGCGTGCCATCACTTATGGCAGGTGTCTGGCGCTGTAAGAGGATTAAGGGGATTGCGTAACCTGCCGTGGGAGCAGTTGTGCGCCCCATTTCCTACACGTTATTCGCATTGTAATTAAGCCGCGAAACAACAACAACAACAACAACAACAATAATAATAATAATAATAATAATAATAATAATAATAATAATAATAATAATAATAATAATAATAATAGCAAAGTTTCTCACACGGTATGCACCCCGTTCTTGTACAAAAAACTTTTACTTGCAGGCTTTCGGGTACCGCTCCTGTACCCGTCATCAGGCAACCACAAAATTAAGTCCACTGCTCAGTCAGCCGACGGTTCAGCAAGCTCCTCTGCTAGACCATCCGGGCTGGCGACATCATCTATCAGGTACTACCCTTGTACCCGTCAAGCCTCTGTCGCCCGCCCAGTCAGCCCTGCAGAGAGCGAGCATCCCCACCGACCGACCAGGACAGTGACGCAACACAAAATGAATATTGAGGCAACGGCAGTAGCTTCCCGAACCCATCTATAGTCTCTTTAAACTGCGGGTTTTAAAGTCCTTTCTTGATGGAAGCCTTCTTTCTTCCCTTTTCCCTTTCCGATCTTTCTGCCCTTTTTCTGCCATTGCCAAGTCCAGTCCGGTAGAGTCCAGTGCCCCGTGCAGCACGTTTCATATAGCAAATTTTCCTTTTCTTTACGGGGTTGATGCATACATGCAAGCAGAATGTATCTAGCAGAAGAGCTTGCTGAACCGTGACTGGCTGGACAGTGGACAGTTTTTATTTTTATTGCACTGAAGACGGCTACAAGAGTAGTAGCCGAAAGCTCTGCTTGGTGTGCCTTTTTCGGGAAGTAAAAGGCTTCTACTTAACGGGGAAATCCGTGATACATTCTGCTTGCAAATAAGCAGGAGGCTTATATTCACTGACAAAATTCTCTTTATTCAGAATTTGACGTGCGTAATTATCTTTTTTCATTTTTCCATTGTCTAATATTCCTATATGGGTATTGCATTGTCTTTTGTTAGATAATTGGGTAGTGTATTAACATCTTTAACTGTTACTTTTCGGTTTGTTGCACGGAATAGAAGGAGATCTATCTGTATACAGCGGTCATTAGATGCCTACTGCTTGTTATGCCTAATTCAATTCACAGGGTTCGATGACTGCGGCTTTTAAACGTCTTGCAGAAAATCACTCCGTATGAAGCTTCAAAATAAATGTTGTCCTCATAAGTATTAATGGATGTTCAGTTTTGCCCAGTTTCATTTTTCTTTGAAACGGCCTTACCTTTGACATCGGAAGTGAAAACTATGATTACGAGAAATTTTGCTCCTTGAGGATTAGGCGGATGGGCAGTTATCAGTAACTGACAACTGCCTGACTCCTATCATTTTTGGTGTTATCTTGCGCTCGAACATTGTTCTTTGATTGCATGTCATGCGTGCTATCGAAGAAACAAAGTCGTCCCAAGGAAAATTTTCCTAACAGTACTGCGGGACACTTTCGAGTGAACATATGGCTGCATTCGCAGTGATGCCGTTTAATATTATAATTTGCATTTTCAGCTACAGACAATGGATACGTTGTTAAGGCACAGGTACTTGCTGGTGGACGAATGAAAGGTTATTTTTCCAGCGGCCTCATTGGCGGTGTTCATATGGCTTCCCAGTATGCGGTTAACGTTTCATTCCTTTCAATTTTCTCTGTTTTGTCTAGACCCCAAGAGGCTGCCTCCTACACCGAGCAAATGATTGGACATCATTTGGTGACCAAGCAAACCGGCGAAGAGGGAGTTTTTGTTCGCAAGGTATGTGACACCTACTGTTTTCAGTATATATATATATATATATATATATATATATATATATATATATATATATATATATATATATATATATATATATATATATATTAGGTCGTTGCATAAGTTTTTGCTGTTTTCAACCCGCAAATTTAAAGCTAAATATCTCGGCAAGGAATAAACTTTATTAATCGAAATAAGAACCATCACAATCTACACATTTCTGCCAACGACTCGCTAAGGCATTTATTCCAGTAGCGTAGAAGTCCGGAGTCTTAGAGGCAATGAACTGCTCGAAGGCAGTTTTTGCTTCCTCTTGATTTTTAAACTGTCTCCCACTCAGGAAGTGATCCAGGTGCTTGAAAATATGATAATCCGTGGGCGACAGATCTGGTGAGTACGGTGGGTGAGGAAGAGTTTCATAGCCCAGGTGGTGCAGTTTCTGGACTGTCATTTGTGAAACGTGGGGTCTGGCGTTGTCGTGCAGCAGAATTGGACCCTTCCGATTTGTCAATGCAGGACGTGTACGCTGTAATTTTTCATGCATTTTTTCCAGTTCGCTGCAGTATGTCTGCGCAGTAACTGTTTCACCAGGCTTGAGGATATTGTAGTGGATAATACCGGTTGCTGACCACCAAACAGTAAGCATTACCTTCTTTTGGTGGACATCCGGTTTGGGAAAACGTTTGGGAGCCGCACCTTTATCCAGCCACTGCGATGATCGCCGCCGATTGTCGTACAATATCCACTTTTCATCGCAGGTAACAATTCGTGCCAAGAAAGGGTCGTTTTTGTTGCGCAAAAGGAGCATTGATGAAATCTCGAAACGGCGCAACTTTTGAATCTCGGTCAGTTCATGAGGTATCCATTGGTCCAGCTTCTTCCTCTTCCCAATTCGTTGGAGGTGACGACTAACCGTTGTTTTGTGAACGCCTAGTTTTTCTGCGATATCTGAAGTTGATCTCCGTGGTCCTCTTCAACAATGGCCCTTAATTGGTCTTCATCAAGGTCACTGGGTCTCCCACTACGGTCATTATCTTCAAGGCTCTCGTTCCCACTACGAAACTTGCGAAACCACCACCGAGCTGTACCGACGCCAAGAGTACCACTGCCAAATGTCATATTAATTTTCCGAGCAGCTACCGCAGCTTTAGTGCCTTGCTTGAACTCGTAAAGCAAAACTCCCCGAATTACCGTCTTGTTCATCCTCACTTTCACCGGTAAAAGAACAACAGGCTAACGAGCTTATGCAAATGAAATACGATCAATCGATAGGTTGAAAAAAGAGCTACAAAATAATATATCATTTGCCCGGAAAAAAACATACAAGCAAGAATAAAACACTATCAAACCTAAGAGCTAACAAAACAGCAAAAACTTATGCAACGACCTAATATATATATATATATATATATATATATATATATATATATATATATATATATATATATGGCATATGCACTGCTGCCGGAAAAGGATGGTAGAGACGGCGCTCCTGAGCTTACCAAAGGTGTGGGGTTCAACACTGCCCTGTCAAGGCTGACTGAATGTGTTCCCACGCCTGCGGTTTAGCGAAGGGGTGCCTCCTCGAATACCAATTTGTGTTGCGCTGATGACGGGTTGAGACCAACCCGGAAGCTTCGCCTTGATTGTTCCGAATTAAAGCTTTAACAACGGGAGAAAATCCGTGTCAAAAAGTTTCAACAATATATATATATATATATATATATACCCTCGCTTAATGTCGTAGATGTGTTCTTGGACACGCGACTTATAATGAAATGATGTAAGGCGAAGACTGGCTGTGTATAATTTTGTAGAATCCTTGAATTAGCCTTTGGTGCAACGTAATGAGTATTTCTTGGTTCCTCTTGTAACGGGCTAGGTTCACAACTGCGAAAAGTTTTCCATGGTATGACCCCGTTCTGTAAAAGCTCTTATTCTTCCTTTGGTCAGCATAGCTCTCGGACCGCACGTTCGGTGCGTCAACGTAATGAGTCTATAATAACTTTAGCAGCCGTCTATAACCTAATAACTTTAGCCATTAGGTTGATGGGTGACTTAACAGAAAACGTATTTAAAACGTAACTGGATGGATGCACGATGCACGGGTTGATTGGAGCTTTCGAAACAGCCTTGTGTTAATACAATCGTTAATTTTGAAAGGACTGACGTTCTTGGCATATTAGCGCAGCGAGTCCGTTTTAAAAACCGATATGAGCACAGTAGCTTCGTACAATATGTCTAACTTTTAACATTTCCATTTTTTCAGGTCATGATTTCAGAGAAGGTAGATAGCTTGCGTGAAACTTATATTGCCATTCTTCTTGATCGTGAGCACAGTTGTCCCATGATTATGGTCAGTCCTACTGGAGGCATTGATGTGGAAGAGACAGTGCATAAACATCCACACCTGATGTTTACCGTAAAGGAGTTCTGAAAAGTGCTGTTCTAAGAGGACTGGTTAAGGAAAGGGTCAACATAACCGAGGGACTTACATTGCCTGTTGCCAAAAAATTGGCGGAAGAAATGCAGTTTACGAAAGAGATGGTTGACGAGGTACTTTCTTCCAATCGTCTATTCATAGTAAAGAGACGATTCGCCTTGAAAACAGGTGGCTCAACAATTGCAACGACTCTATCGTGCCTTTATTGAAATGGATGCGACGCAGATCGAGATAAACCCTTTTATCCACACAGTGGACAACAAAGGCAAGTTTTGTTGCCATCAAGTTCTCGTTTGACCAATACGTTCAGTTTGTTGCGTCGACGCAAAGTTGCGTTTCGACGACAGCGCCGCATTTCGGCACAAGGAAATATTTGACTTACAGAACGATCTTGACATGAACCCAATCGAACGGGAAGCCAGTAAGTACAACCTAAGCTACATCACCCTCTCGGGAAACATTGGATGTATGGTAAATGGTGCCGGGCTTGCAATGGCGACGATGGACATAATCAAGCATTACGGTGGCGAACCCGCAAATTTTTTGGACGTTCGAGGAACCGTGACCGAATCGTCCATATGCGAAGCTCTGAGAATTTTAGTAGCCGATCCAAAAGTGCGACCAGCATCATTTTGTTTCATCTTATCCAGCGTAGTTTTCCAGGTGAGATGCGTTTTCATTAACATTTTCGGAGGCATAGTCAACTGCGAAACGGTCGCTCGAGGACTTATTCGTGCCATGGGTGGAATGCCTGTAACTTTGCCTTTGGTCGTTCGCCTTTGCGGTTTGTCAACGGCATCAACTGTACGTGCGTACAACGGGAGTCTTTCAGGTACAAACGACCAGTTGGCGTACAAGCTTTTAGAAGAAGCGGGAATTAACTTCCATCACGCATTTGATTTTTCTGATGGGGCGGAGAAGGCCGTAGAATGTACCATCACCTCCAACGGGTGACTTATGCCATTCCGGTAAAGTGGTATCATACACTGTTTGGTCAACAGATTTCTTCTTTCGCCAACCGTCCTCCCTTTCCCACTATTGCCAATTCATGCTTGGTTGTAGTGTTTCCACATTTTAACGGGTTAGTAATGGGTAACCGGTGTAACACATGCAACATTGTTTTCTATCTCCTTGCCAAACGGATATGATTACGAATGGTATTGTGGAAATTAAGCATGGCGATGCCAAAGACTGTGCTGTGCGCCTCTTAAGACTTGCGAACCTTGTAATGAAGTGGCAAGAACATTTTGTCGGAACTAGTTTCTCATCTTGCCAATAAGCGTCACCCGCAATTTAACAAAAACAGCTACCTGACCAACGTACCCTTTTCTATCGACAGTGAAGTTTTCATTCATGTCAACTAGTGGCTTTCGGACCAACTTGTTCTAACATGACGTTTAGGAGAGACGAAAGGGACTAAATACAGTGGACTCGTATTGTCCTTTATCT